>LDPL01000005.1:985832-1312385 GCA_001305505.1 Neonectria ditissima | reverse complement strand
TTACTTAGTCTCTAGACTCTATAGTCTATATAAGAGAGTATTACTCTCTGTATTATAGAGGGTTACCTAAGGGTAGTTAGCCTTATAAAGGTAGGGTCTCTAGTGTAGAGCTAGTATATTATAATACTAGCTCTAGGCCTAATGGACTTAGTATAGTCTATTGAGATAGTACTTATACTATAATAGTATATTATAGGTAAAGGGGTTTAAGAGATATAGGGTATACTAATAGCTAATATTAATATAGGTAGTATCTAGGTAGATAAATTTCTTGTTAATAGTAGTATCCTATTATATCTACTAGTACTCTATTATATCTTTAAGACTTATTACTAAGTAGGCTAACTTAGTATTCTTTAATAATATAAAGATATATATACTTATATACTAAGGGAATACTATAGTATATATATAGATACTTTACTATATAGCTCTAAGGTACTAAGATTATAGATTGTAGTAAAGTAGCTTAGAGTGTATAATATATTTAGTAGGTTATATAAGATTAGTACTAAGGAATACCTTCTTAGGTATAGCTATAGACTTATCTTCTTAGATAGTAAAGGTCTCTACCTAAGTAGTAGTATAGGAGTAAGGGATATACTAGGTAATATTACTACTAGTAATTACCTCCTATATAACTAGGAGTATAACCTTATCTATCTAGTGTTAAAACCCTTTAGATAGTATATATATATATATAAAATTATCTATTATATCTACCTAGTATATAGTAGGGAAGAAGATCTAGATATTTATATTAGTAAGTCTAATAATATAGCTAAAATAGTAGTTTAGAATCTAGTAGAATAGCTATAGGATAGTAGTTTTACCTTAAGGGTACTTAGTTAGAGAGGGGTTATTATTATAAGCTTATAGGATAGGAAGGCTAAGATAAATATTATTAGTAATATTATATATTAGCTACTATATTAGAAACTACTATATACTAGCTCTTACTATTATAAGAGACTAAGGGAAATAGTATATACTATTAATATTAAAGGTTCTATTGACTAAGGTTACTATAGTAATAAGGGAAACTTAGTAATATAAATATATATAGAGCCTTAAGGGTAGAGTACTAACCTTTAGAGTTCCCTTAAATACTACCTAGTAGGTATAATTAACTTCCCTACTAGGTAATATAGTAGGATAAAGTAATCTAGTATATATAGTAGGATAGAGGAGATTATATAGGGTATTAAGGAGGGAGGAGAGATTATACCTATTTGTTTCCTACTTACCTTTAAGCCTATATTAGATATCTATAATAGAGTAATATTAGTTATAAACTGCTATAGTATTTTAGGTAGTAGTTACCTTACTACTATATACCTCCTTATACTTATTAATAGAGTAGCTAAAGGGCTAATCCTACTCTAGGGCTAGGAGCTTATAGAGTAGGAGCTTACTATACCTAGGGCTTTACCTATAAGGCTAGTACTTAGGGGGCTAAATAGAAGGTAGGGTTTATAGGATACTTATTAGTATATTAGGGCTCCTTATACTAGTTAACCTCTTATTATAGGAAGATAGGGGCTCTACTAGGTCTATAATAAAAAGTCAATTAAGGGGCTAATTTATAAGGATATTCTAAATAATATCCTTCTAAAGCTAGATTACCTAATATTCTAGTTGTATATCTATAGGTTAAATAGTTACTATATATAGTTACTAATATATCTAGTCTAAGCTTATAGGATTAATTAATACTAATAGATATATAAGAGTTATAGAAAGGATCCTATAATATAATTCTAGTACTAAGATACTATATATCTAGGTTAAATACTATAAGACTATCTTAGGGGATAGTAGAGTTATATCTATAAGTAGTATCTTAAGGAGTTTAGCTAATGAAAATAGCGATTAATAGGCTTTCTACTATTGAATAGTACTAGGACTAAGTAGATTAAAGAATATAATAGTCTAGGAGCTTTTATAGAGATACCTTAGGCCCTAATGTCTAATGTTACTAATACTAGTACTATTAAAGAAAACTAGAATAAATATTAGTATCTTATTCTATACTAATCTTACCTTCTCTAGTAAAAGATTAATAGGAATAGGCTAGTTAATATTAAGGGTATATAATAAGGTACCTACCTATAGGTAAGTACTCTTATTAATAGTAGTCTAAATACCTATTAATATATTATTAGTATAGAGTAGCTACTTAAACTATATATATTACTTAAGGTTCTATAGCTAAATACCTACTAGGGCTAAGTCCTCTATACTTAATCTATTAGGTC
Source organism: Neonectria ditissima (assembly GCA_001305505.1). NCBI lineage: Eukaryota > Fungi > Ascomycota > Sordariomycetes > Hypocreales > Nectriaceae > Neonectria > Neonectria ditissima. Next base: position 1,310,127 of record LDPL01000005.1, on the reverse strand, counting down.
TAAGGTACTAAGGAAATTCAGCCTAAAAGGTAGGGATATATTAGCTACTAGTATACTAGAAGCCCTCTATATTAAGATATATAGAAGGGGCTAGCTTCTGTATAAGCTAGGAGCTAAGTGTTTATTAGTTTATACTATAGCTACTTAAGGCTACTTTAGGTAATAGGTAGGAACTATATTAGTATAGGGCTTTTAGTGTCTTCTAAGCTTTATTCTGTTTTAAGCCTTAGGTACTTAGAGATAAGTGTATAGATTATAGGGTAGTTATATAGATAGGTTAATATATTAGTAGGTTATAGTTCTTATACTTAATATCTAGCTTTAGGATAATCCTTAATACCTTACTAATATATTCTCTAAGCTTATTAATTTTACTATTAAAGTACTTATTTACCTCTATTAAAGGTTTAATCTCTCTATCTTTATTTTCCTTATTATTTAAGGGATAACCTCTATTATTCCTATTAAGTATAGCCTTAATCGAGGGATTAATAGTATTACTCTTATTTACCTTTATTACTATATAAGAGAGGTAGTTAGACTATATACTACTAATAATAGGTAGGCTATAGTTATTATATAGGTTTATTATAGGTAGTATATTATCTTTAGGATTATTTAGGTTTAGGTTTTATTATATATTATACTAATATAGAATCATTTAATATATATTATATAGGCTAGTTTATAGTTAGTCTATAGGTAGTAGTATTAGGATAGGGAAAGATAGATAAATATATAATCTAATTGTATTATCTATTATAGAAGGGATATTTAGGATATAAGGTATAAAATACTAAAATAGGGTAGTATTAAGCTATATTAGAAAGTTACTACCTACTTAGTATATAAGTTCTTATTAATATTAGTAATACTTCTGATTGTATTTACTCTAAGCCTCTTGTTATTATTCCTTAGTACAGTTAAGTGGTTTATACCCTTGTTTTATAGGTGTATTTAGTAGTATTTTTGATTAATTGTAATAAGGTAGATAAAAAGGGGAAGATTTAGGGATATAGTTATCTCCCTATAGTACTAGTAGGGAAGTATCTTATGTATATATAAGTATAATATATAGATTATATATATAGTCTAACTTATATAAGATAATATTATATTATATGTATAAGTATTAGGAGCTTAAAATTTTAGGCTAATCTTATTAGATACTACTTAATTTACTCTATATTAATTATTAGGTATAAAACTATTTTCTACTATTTAAAGAGTATTTTATATATATATAATATAAGGTTATATATAGAATTATCTATTATGTATTAATCTATAGTTATAGGAAAAGCTTAGACTAGCTTCCTCTAACTACCCCTCCTTAGTTATTTTCTATAGCTAATACTTTATAAGTTTATAAGCTAAAATGAATATACTAAGAAGATCTATATAATTTAAGTTAAACTTTATTTAACTATATATTTTTAGTGATTTGCATCCTATATATAGTATTTTAATATACTTAAAGTTTATCCTAGAAGTAAAGTTCTCTTACTTTTTATAAGGATTAGATAGAAAACGCATATAATAACTTAAAATCTTATATAATATAGATTTATATACTATATTAAGGTATAAGGAAAGATATCTTACTATATAGTAATAATAAATAATTCTCTTTATATTATTTTAAATTTTATAAGTTTAATTTAACTTATTTTAACTACTTACCCTATACTAAGTAAGTTAAGTTAATCTAAATATAGTAAGCTTTTACTATAGATATATTAGTAGAATTTGAGAGATAAATATAGTATTTTATAATATATTTATTTACTTTATACTACTATTATAAATATTCTTTTAGTATATAGCTAATGTACTATAGCTTAAAGTTAGTATTATAGCTAGGTAGTCTTACTGTATTAGGATTTTGTCTACTAAGACTAGCCTTACCATATTGGGATTTTGTCTACTAAGACTGGTCTTACTGTATTAGGATTTTATCTGCTAAGACTGGCCTTACTGTATTAGGATTTTTGTCTGCTAAGACCTTAAGTGTACCCCACTAATTACTTAATTGAATTAATGTCTGCTAAGACCTACAGGGGCCTTAGGACCTACCTTTTGTAACTTTCCACCTTTTTATTTTTAACTTCCTAACTAGGGAAGCTTTAAATCTAAGATAAATACCTATCTAGAGCTAATTTAAGCTAGAATCTACTTAAAATTACTAAAAAATATATTTTAAATAAAATACTACTTAGCCTTTATACTATTTTACTATGTAAGTAATATAGTAAAATACACTAGATTATATAGTAATACTCTATACCCTTTCCTATTTATACCCCCCTTACTCTCTTTATAACTATATATATCTAACTATATATAGCTATCCTATACTCTATCTAAACTAAATATAATCACCCTAATATACCTACTATATTACTACTTCCTATAGCACTAGTACATTTATCCCATTTATCCTATAAAAGCACTAGCTACCCCTAAGCTATTAGTAATATACCTCCTAATCTACTATACTAATCCTAAACTACTCCTCTACTAGCTTCCTTACTTACTAACTCTTTATCACTATAAGTACTACTAGTAATACCTTATCCCTATATATATACTAGCCTTCACCTCCCTTACTACCTCCTTCTTATACCTCCTTATACCAGTTAAGTAAGAGCTTATATGTAAAGTAGTATATAAGCGACTTAAATATTACCTTATACTGTACCTACTTATAGTCCTTGCCTACGATTAAGTCATACTAGTATCCCTTCTACTTATACTATAGCTTATCTAGAATCCAGGTAACCCCTATCCCCCTATAATAATAATGTATATAGTATATGGGATACTTGTCTACTACCTTGTCTAGCTACTAGAGTAGTATTTAGATCTATATACCCTCCTCCTTCCTGAATGCCTCCTAAATCCTTTTAGTCCCCTTCTACTAGCTATAGATAATAATAGTACTACTATCATTATTATTACTACTATCCTCCTCCTTGCCCTCTTTATCTTCCTCTTTATTATAGCTAACCCTAGCCTAGCTATCCTTATTCTTATCCTTATCCTTAGTAGTAGCTACTATAGATATTAAATAGCTATAGTAGTTATATAGTATAGCTATAGCTATATCTTAGTATATCTTACCTACCCTACTGTCTATAAATGCTATAATTATAGCCTACTAATAGCCTAGTATTAATATAAATACTTCTATCTATACCTTATTAACCTTATCTATAAAGCTATAGTACTAGTCTACCCACCCTAGCTACCTATTGTATACAATAACAGACTATACTACCTTACCTACTTAATGCCTACCTTACCTAGTCTACTATATAAAGTCTATAAGCTTATACGGCTACTCTATATAGATTACTACTATAATCCTAGTGATATTAATACCTATACTAAGCCCTATTATTACTATAATCTACTAGTACCTATGCCCCTAACCCTCTACCTATACTATCTGCACCTACTGCTACTCCTCCTTACTTATACTACTATAGTGAAAGTTATACCTGATCTCTATAGCTATTACCTTATACTACCCCTTAGACTTATAGTATACTATACCCTTTTAGTAGCCTATTATTATAGACTTAAGCTACTATACTATCTTAATTATCTACTCCTTAACTACCCTATACCTTAGTACTATCTACTTAACCTAGTACTAGTAGTTAGCCTTAGTTATCTAAGCCTATATTATCTATATTATAGCTAATAGTATAAGTATCTCCTTATAGAATTAGTCCTTAAGTATAAATAGTATTATTACTATTAGTAGTACCAGTAGGTATCTATATTAGTATAAGCTCTATAGCTCTACTAGCTTTACCTAGTAGCTTATATCTATAATAATAGTATAGTACTTATCGATAAAGATCTACTATAGTAAGCCTATAACTACTAGCCTGTCTATATATACTATAAACTCTATACTCTATACTATATTAGTACTTACAACTATAAGCTATACAGCCTACAGTAAGCTCTTATGCCCTATACTAATAGATATCTTAAACTTAATACAGTTAACTCCTGTATCCTTTGCCTAGGTTACTAAGTCCTTAATAAGTATAATAAATAGTACTATAATAATACTTATACCTATCTCCTTTATAATAGCTAGTAATATAAACAGTATACTCTTCCTAGCCCTAGTAGGTAGTATACTAATAACATTCTAGCCTACCTTAGTATCTAAAATCATATATATACTTTCAGCCTACTCCTTAGATCACTATATAGCCCCTAAACCTAATAGCCTACTGAGCTCCTTAATAACTATATCTACTTTAGTAGTACCCCCTTCCTCTTACCCCCCCCTCTTAGGTCTAGCTTCTCCTCTTGTACTATCTAAAGCTAAGCCTAGTCTAGCCCTTTTATTACCCTACTGCTATTACTACTACCCCTATACTTTATCCTTAGCTATAGTATTATCTACCTTTCACTTTATACTAGCTACTTTACTACTACTATTACTTCCCCCCCCTCCTATTCCTTCTCCCTAACCCTTACTATTACCCTCTAAAAATTAATACTATAGCTTACTAATCTCCTAGAACATCTTAATTATCTCTAGCTATAATTAGCTTAGTAGCCTAATGTATATAGTATAATACTACTATATAATCTTAGTCCTATATATAACCTATAAGTCCTATATAATATTTTAGCTACTACTATAGTCTACTAGCTTACCTATTATTAGGTTAACCTTAATATTATTATCCTTATTACTATTATCCTTAATATATACCTTAACCTAGTTTATTATAAGCCCCTAGATCTACTACCCTATCTTAATAGCTACTAGCTAGTACTACCCTACTCTAAGCTAAACCCCTATACTAGCCTTTATAACTTACCCTATTATAGTACTAAGCTAATCTATCTCCTATACCTATAAGTTACTATTATACTATAAAAACTCAAGCTAGTCTCTATACAGCTTAGCTAGTTAATATTCATACTATAATATCCTCTTAGCTAGTATTAGCTATACAATATATATAACTACTATATAGCTAATATAGTTAGGTAAGAACTATACCACCTTATAGCTATTATTACAGATAACCTTTATCTTATTATAGTCTATAATAATTATAACCTACCTATCCATAATGAAAACATTATATATAAGCTACTATAAGTTATAGTACTATAGTATTATTACCTCTAGCCCTTACCCCAGCTACCTACTCCATGTGTAGACGAGTATAACGAGTGCCTCATGGAACTGCTGTAGCTCCTGGAGCTAACGCTGGACAGCTGGCTGCTTCTACTGGCCCCTTGCTGCATTCTATAACAACTTCTCTATCAGCTATATCACCTTGCTAGGCCTAGGCTTAAGCTATTCGTTCTTAACATTTATTGCAAATAACTAGCCTGCCCTAAGCTAGAGCAAGTTATCTATAATATAGCCTATATTAAACTGTAGCTCCTAGTCTATAACCTTAGCCTATTACCCTCCTATTATACAGTTAAGTAGCTCCTTAGCCTCTATAATAATACTATAGAGTATCTTAGTAAAGTCCTTAACCTTAATATACTTACTGTTCTAGAATAGTACCTTACCCTTATCTACCTAGTGGATTAATAGCTAGCTACTTATCTTATACTATTACCCCTTACTATATACTATCTAGCTGATAATAGTACTTATTACTGTATATATACTAATATATATCTATATAGTATACTCCTTCTAGAATATAAGTACTATATTAATACTAACCTTATCTATATCCTATAGCTTACTCTTAAATACTAACTTAATAAAAAAGACCTAGGCTTACTATAGTATAGTAGTAAGTATATTAGTATATAAGTATAGCTTATTATAGCTAAGTAAGTACTACTATATACCTATTATAGTATAAAAGTATAATAGTAGGCTTATATATATATTACCTCTAACCTACTACTTAATAGAAGCTACTATAAATAAAAATACAGCCTAATCTAGTATAGTATTATTAGTACTAGCCTCTAGGATCTATATTTAGTAGCTATAACTATAGTTCCTATAGGCTACCTTAGTACTACTATTATTATTATTATTATTATTATTATTATTATTATTATTACTATTATTACTATCTTCTTCTTCTTTATCTTTATCTTTATTATAAACCCTTAGGCTCTTACTCCTATAGTACTACTATATACTACTACTAAACCTACTATTATAACTACTTAGTATTACCTCTCTACTGCCTAACTTATAGGCTATATTAAGTAGTAAGCTCTACTACTTATCTATAAAACAGATTACCTACTACTTAAATACCTTATTATACCTAAGCTAGTATATATATAAGTAAAAGCCTAAATAGTACTATCTAATGCTATAGTACTTAGCTATTAATAATACCTTACCCTTAAGCCTAAATAGTACCCTCTATAGTATAGTAGCTAAAATACTACCTAGCTACTATAGTATTTCCACTAGTATACCATCGAGCTACTAGCTATAATACTCTACCTCTCGATCGAAGCTCTCACTAAGCTATAATAGTACCTACTACTCTTAGGCTACTATCTTATCCTACTACTAGGTTCTTTGCCTCTACTACTACTACTGTCTAGCTACTACCTTTACCTTTACCTACTTAGTAGCTATAAAGATATTAAGCTTATCCTATGACCTAAAGTACTATACCTATCTAAGCTACTTTACCTAAGCTGAATTATAATCTAGCTCTTCCTCTATATTATCTTTCTAGAGCTACTTTAAGTTATCTTTACTAAATATATCTATATACTTAGTAATTATATACTATATAGTACTCTTACTATAGCTTAGTATAGCTACTACTTCCCATATAAGTACTAACCTCCCTATACTACTATCCTTAATGATCTAGTACTATATATACTTTCTATATATCTAAGTTTATAATTAAACTTTAGTCTATTAATTCCCTATACTACTATAGCCTACCTCTCTCTAGTAATAGGTAATATTATCCTATACTATTATAAGATACCTACATTTAGTATAACTATATCTATATAGTATATTAAATAGTTTAATTACTATATTACTATTATTAGGTAGTTAAATAAGTTTTAGATTAGCTAAATCTATAATACTAAAGTAGTCTTTAATGTCTTTTAGTATCTATCCTATTAGTTAATACTTATACTAGAAATATAACTTAATACTAGTACTAGGCTAAACTACTACTTAGTAATCCTAGCAAATAAGTATCTAGTACTCCTTATTAAGTTATACAACATTATCTATAGTTAATAACTTTAATTCAAGCTAATCTCTTAAGCCTTTTAATAGGCTAAGTAGTAAATATAGTTATAGATTCCCTCTTAATTATAACCCCCTTTTCTATATAACCCTTAAACCTAAGTGAACCCTTGCTAAACCTGAATCTAGGGGTTAGGAAATTTTAGACTAATTAATAACCTAGCCTAACTCTAAGCAATATAACTCCAATATATAGACTATAAGCCCCAATTTGTATAGGTAATTTTAGTTAAATCCCCGGCGAATAGGACCTAGGGCTAAAACGCATTATAAGACTATATTATACCTAGTATCTCTATAACTACTTACAGCTAGATTAATACTACCTTACTACCTAATTAGGTAACTATAATAGGCTAAGGAATAATATAATAATTATATATTAGTTATTAACAATTCACTAATAACTATATTTATAGCTATCTTACCAGAAGATTAAAGGCCTAAGGGTAGGCCTTTATAAGTAGAAAGGCCCTATTATATACTAAAGTATTATTAATACTATAATACTAAAAGTAGAGCTATAAGGTACTATAGTCTTAGAGTAAGAGCAGTAGAGCTACTATAGTCTTAGAGTAACTATACCAATTGGATGTTACTAGCGTATTACCCTACTCTAGACAACTAGAGCAAAAAGGGATAAGAAGGAGCTTAGATAACTAGGAAGAATAGGGAGGTTAAAGATTAATATATATTATAGTACTATTATACCTTTCCTACTATAACCTTATAGTAATCTAGTAGTCTATCTTACCTCTTTACTCCTAACTATAAATACTATTTATAATATTAATTCTCTAGGATTTTAATATTGACTTTTTTAATTTAGATCTTACTAGATTTAATAAGCTTCTATTTAGTAGTACTTAAGTAGTAAGAATAAAGGAAGTTTACTTTAGCTTTTATATTAGCTAAGGTATCTCCCTCTAGTCTTTTCTACTAGCCTCTTATATATAATTAGGTTCTAATAGTCTAATATATTAATAGGGATAGGGTCTAGTTAGACTCCTATTAGGTTCCTAGGCTTATAACCTAAATATTATTAGGGGCTATTATAGGTATAGTAGGGTTATAGCTAAGTAGGTACTGATTTATAGTATAATAGTTACTTTTATATATTATATAGTTATCTCTTAGATATTTAGTTAAGATATATCCTTCTTCTCTGTATTTATAGTATATAATTAGGCCTCTATAGGACTAGCTAGGTATATATAAAGTTACTAGGATATTAGTAGGGTTAGTATTTAGGGTAGTACCTAAAGGAGGTAATAAGTTTATATTATAATAGCTAGGGTTAGGTCTTCTAAGAATAGTCTCTACTTAGGTAACTAAGCTAATAAATTTCTACTAAGTTAAAGGGATCTTATAGCTAACTACTTAGGTTTATAGTATAGGTATAAGTTAATAAATTACTAAGTAGACTTAGTAGGAATTAGGTAACTATTCTAGGAGCTTAGCTTCTAGGGCTTTATAGTAGTTAAGGAAGTTCCTAATAGTTTAACCTAGCTTTATATAGTAGTATACTAGCTTTATAGTTATCTTAAGGTATTAGGTAGAGTTATTATTAATAGTCCCTTTGACCTAAGTAAGGTAATTATTCTATGTAACCTTATTGATTTAATCTTATTGATTATTATTAAGGAAACTAGTCTAATATAGCTTAACTAATCCTTTAAGATAGCTACTAGTAAGTAGGACCTTTAGTAGGTCTATAAGGAAGCTTAAGGGATATAAAAGGAATTAGCTATTAAGATTAGTAAGATAGATTCTTAATTTAGTCTAAGATTTTATACTATAATAAGGGGTCTTTAAGATAAGCTTACTAATATTATAGTTAGGGGTCTACTATATGTTTATATTATATTTATAGTAAGTTTACTTTATAGGTTATAGCTTACTATTAGGGTTAAAGTTAGGGGTAATTCTAGTAATAGTTAGCTTAAGTTAGTATCTTTTGTAGCTAATTTACTATAAGGTCTATAGGGTCTTAATATAAAGGTTTAGCTCTATCTATTCTATAAGAATATTATTATATTTAGAGGGAGGGTTAGGATTATAGTTAAATAGGGAGTTTAATAGTAATATCTAACTCTTAGGTTATCTATCTTAGGTCTATAAAATTATAGGGTCTTTACTACTTATTAGGTATAAACCTAAAGAGGTAGATAGTATACTAGGAGGGTTATTAGTAGTAGTTATCTTTCTTAATAGTCTATTATACCTATAGGTTTAGAGAGATTAACTTATTAAGGATAGTATTTATAGTAGAGAGTAAAGAGGTAAGATAGACTACTAGATTACTATAAGGTTATAGTAGGAAAGGTATAATAGTACTATAATATATATTAATCTTTAACTTCCTTATTCTTTCTAGTTATCTAAGTTCCTTCTTATCCCTTTTTACTCTAGTTATCTAGAGTAAGGTAATATACTAATAATATCTAATTAGTATAGTTACTCTAAGACTATAGTAGCTCTACTACTCTTACTCTAAGACTATAGTACCTTATAGTTCTACTTTTAGCATTATAGTATTAATAATACTTTAGTATATAATATATATATTAGTTATTAATAATTTGCTAATAACTATATTTATAGCTATCTTACTAGAAGATTAAAGGCCTAAGAGTAAGCCTTTATAAGTAGAAAAGCCCTATTATATACTAAAGTGTTATTAATACTATAATACTAGAAGTAGAGCTATAAGGCACTATAGTCTTAGAGTAAGAATAGTAAAGCTACTATAGTCTTAGAGTAACTATACTAATTAGATATTACTAGTATATTACCCTACTCTAGATAACTAGAGTAGAAAGGGATAAGAAGGAGCTTAGATAACTAGGAAGAATAGGGAGATTAGAGATTAATATATATTATAGTACTATTATACCTTTCCTACTATAACCTTATAGTAATCTAGTAGTCTATCTTACCTCTTTACTCTCTACTATAAATACTATCCTTAATAGTAATAGTAGTAGTTATATTAATAGGGAAGAAAAATTACCTAGATAGCTATATAAAGAAGGTCTAAGCTTAGACTAAGTACTAGAGCTCTAATTAAGCTTACTAATTCTTTACTTAGTAGACTTAACTATAGTATATTTTATATTACTTCTAGTTAATTATAAGGAAATTAAGGTATTATTAGTAATAGAAGCTATAGTAGATTAGTAGCCTAGTAATAGTAGTAATTACTTAATCTAGTATCTTCTTCCTTTTATCCTCTTACTACTACTAGTCTAACCTATATAGGTCTTACCCCTTATAGTACTATATAAGAGCCTAGCTAGTAGGCCTATCTAAGTTAATATACTCTCTCTATAGATAGCTCTATATATTAGTAATATTATAATTATATACTTAGTAGATAAGAGTATAGTAGGCTAGATAGTATTATAGCTAGGATTAGCTTACTATAATAGCTAACTACTATTAGGTAGCCTTCTATTCTTAGTCTATATAGTTTAGCTAGCTAGCTAGCTAGCTAGCTTACTAGCTTACTTACTCCCTCCCTTCTTTCTTCTCTCTCTTATAAATTATAGTATATAGCCTAGGGGGGAGGAGGAAGACAGAGGACTAGGCAGTTACTACCAGCAGAACCAAGCTAGGGCCTAGGGTTACCTGGCTGTACAGCTTTTTTTATTAGGCCCTTCCTGCCCCCGCCTTTCTCCCAGTATACCATCTCCCCATTGGCCGCCGACCGGTCATCAAGCGGTAGACGGTCATCAAGTGGCAGTGGACATAGCAGCGGGGTCAGCGCGGCCCGTGCGCAGGGCTTCCCGCCAATAGCACGCGCGGAAACGGTCATCAAGTGGCCGGATGCCGCCGCTTAATGACCGCGGCCTCGCGGTTAGGTACATGTGGTAGCCCGGGTGATTAATACCGACCTGTTTGCCTCAAGGAAGAATACGACTAAGTATGTCTACCATGACGGCTTCTTTGACCCACATGAGAGAGAATTCCGAGGCTTTGGAATGGTAGAGAGCTGGGAGTACGAACGAATACGACTCTCTGCCGCCGGAGCACCGAGCTCATCTGCCACAAAGCCAGTTAAACACAGGAAACAATGGTTCATACTGGTGCCGCCGAGATCTCCCTTGTCCCTGAACGCACTTTTGGCCGGCCTCTCATATCCACAGTCCTTCCAGATTTCAATGGTTCGCTTGCACGCAGGAGAGCATTCGCCGCTCTCAAGGGCCTGCAGTTACGAGAGGAGGTATATGGGCTCGATGGGTCGCCGAATGTAGATGTCCCGTACTCCGTCCAGGAGCAGACTTTCGACATTTCGTTTCTACAGGAGCCTCAAAAGCCCAAACAAGCTGGTGTCACGAGAGTGACGCCGAGAGAAACTGTCTCACTTCTCTACGAACGGGAGCGGGGCAATCCTCGAATGGAGCAGACATTGGTTTTAGAGAGGAATGAGTTTGGGTCGGTGCGAAGAAGTCTTTTAGTCCTTCATGGATGCGCCAAGAGTTTGATCACAAACGAATCGAAGAGGGAAATCCAGGAGTCAAGTGTGGCAGTCTTGACAGAAACCGCCTATACCAACCTGATTACGGATGACAGATCATTTCCGAAGCCTCAAATAGCCTCGACCAGGGCGGAACATATTCTCAACTTCCGCACGACGGGACTGATCAGTTTCAAAGACGTGCAAAACAACCCCGTCGAAATGCTGAGAAATATGAATGGTGTAAACCGAGAAAACCCGGTCCGCGTGGTCTAAGGCAAAGAATCCCGCACCTACTACCGCAACGCTGCGATGACGGACTCACTTCCTCTCGGTCACATCGAATGCTTTTCCATTGTTGACAGAACCTTCAATCTGGTAGTGAGGAAAGAAGATTGCGATGTCTCATACGGATCATCGGGCGAGAAGTTGATGGGCCAGTCTCTGAGTTCGCTCATGGTGGTGGGTGGGCACGTTGATCTTGACGGCGACGAGACTTGGTGGGCACCGTCTAACCGCTTGTCCTTCTTACATCCACAAGAGAGCAAATCAGAGCTCACTTGTGCGCGTCAGTCGTTCTTCACTCCTAGGGCCGCGGTCGACCCGTTTGGAAACGCATCCCATGTGGAAATGGATCATCACCTTTTCCTTGCTGTTCAGGCGACAGACGCTCTAGGAAACACGACAAGCGCGATAAACGACTACCGAAGCATGAAACCGAGAGAAAGCACAGACTCTAACGATAATCAAACCGTTTCAGCCATGGACGTCTGGGGCGAGACTTTGGCAGTCGCCCGAATGGGCAAAGAGGCCGAGGATGTTGGAGATAGTCCAGACTCCGACGTGTCGCTCGTGGGATCTGATGTGGTTGTCAGGGACTTTCTCGATACGCCTCGCAAATCCACCGCAAGGACTCTCCTGGGAGGCTGGGGATCCAGGACATTTCATTGCCGACAAATGAGCCGGGTCCAAGAACGTACATTGCCGCCATTCAAGCTTGAAATGCGACGAAGTCAACACGCATTTTGCCAAGGAGCTCCGAATGCCGATACTGGTGATATTTCTGTGGAGGTCACGTACCTTGATTCAAGTGGAGAGATTCTCCAACGATCGTTCATCACATCTTGGGATGATGACAGACCTGATACGTGGACTGTGAAAGACTGTACGGTCCATGATGCGGACGACCAGGTCGTTAAAACGCACCAGGCCTTCTTTGCTTCACACGGACTGTACTTCCCACCAAACGAGATTGATTCCCCAAGCTCGATTTCTTTTATCGATGCCTTTGGAAGGAATGTTGGTCTGTTAAAGCCAGATCATTCTTGGACCAAAACGAAACTCAGTGCATGGTCTCAAAGTGAGATCAACGAAGGCAGTACCATCAACATGGAGGATCCACGGGAGGACCCAGACCTCGGTTTCTACTTTCACGCCCTCACCTCGACATCATTCCTACCAACATGGCTCCAGAACCAGAACTCAATCGGAACAATCCAAGATCGAATTGCAGCCGAAAAGTCTATGATCTATGCTGGTACTTCTCGAGATTCCTACCTCAATTCATCTGGCAAGACGATCGTCCAAGTCGATGGTGCGGGAAGCCCCATGAGTCGCATCCAGATGTTCGATTTTGATTTCAACGGCAATCTCGTTGCCGCGACTGATTCGCTGGGGCGCGTTGTCGAGATGAGCCACTACGATATGCCTGGTCGGCGAATGTGCATCAGCAGCATAGACGCAGGAGAGAAGAAGACGGTCTACGATTGCGCTGGAAATCCCGTACTGACCTGCACGAGTCAGGGAGTTTCAACACGTACAGTTTACGACAGTCTACGCAGACCGACAGAGCTGAGGATTATGAATGAAGACGGCGACAAATCGAGAGAGGTTCTGTGGTGTAAGACCAGCTATGGGGAATCCGAAGAAGCTCCGGAGGTTCGGAACATGCGGGGCCGTGTTTCTCGTGTCCTAGATCAATCGGGTGAAAATTCAGTTGACAGCTACGACTTCAAAGGTCACGCCACGGGCGAGACATCTCGCCCTGCTATCGAGTACAAGTCTACACTTGACTGGACAAGGGAGAACACTCTCGAGGAAAAGTGTTTCCACTCTTCGACGAAGTACGACGCCTTAGAATGCAATGTGCTGTCTACGGATGCTCTCGGCCGGCAGACGCGACGCGCCTTTGACCTTGGAGGCCAAATCTTGCGAATCGAGTCCAAGGCAGTCGGGGGTGCCTGGGTGACTCATTTGATGTCTGCTAAATACTCATCTGACGGGCTGCCAGAGCGGATCCAGTATGGCAACAAATCGACAACGCAATATACGTACGACCCAAAAACGCGACAAATTGTCAGCAAGAAGACTACCCGTGACGGAGGTGTCACAATGGAGTAGTTATCATACTCCTACGACGTTCTGGGCCGTATATCGTGGAACAACGACAGCGCACAACCAGTGGAGTACTTCCGTAATTCCACAGCCCGCCCGGCAAGAGAATACTGGTACGACACGCTAGGCCGGCTCATCCGAGCAAGCGGGCGTGAGATGGTCTCTGCCGAAGACAATTCCTGTGTTACAAATCACTCTGGGAAGAAACGGTTCACGCCAGCCGACCACCGGCTCGTCAATTGCGTTGAGTCGTACTCTTACGACGCCGCCGACAATATCAAAGAAATTCACCATCAGCTGCAGGACAAGTCAATACCTAGCTGGAGCCGCAAATACTTCTACGAAGAGGATATTCAGATCCAGGCAGGCAAAAAGGGCAACCGTCTCAGCCGCATCGTCAATGGCTGTATTGTCGATAACTACGGATATTCCGGTTCTGCCGGGCAGATAGGCTGCATGACTTCGATGCCTGGGTACTCACGGCTGGAGTGGGACTCCTCTGGCAAATTAAAATCCATCTCTCGACAGCAAGTCTCGGGCTCGGATGCTATCCCTGAGAAGACATGGTACGTGTATAATAGAGACGGGGTGAGAACACGCAAGGTGACGGAGCGTCTTGGTCGCCAATCCAAGCTGAAGCAAACACTATTCCTCCAAAGTGCCGAGATCTACACCAAGTACATGGGCAATGTAACTACCACCAAATCAGAGACACTCACCTCCACCATTGCCTCTATCGACGACAATGCACCTCTGGTCACACTAGAACAGGAGGGGAAAAGCCGCCCCTCGTGCGATATAACCTGAGTTCCAACCTGGAAGTGGATGACGAGTCACGTCTTATCTCCTACGAGGAGTATACGCCCTTCGGCGCCTCTGTCCTCACGTCTCGGCGGTCCGATGTCGAGGCGGCAGCTAAGTACAGATTCGCCTCATACCGCCGCGACGCCGAAACGGGGCTATACGCATGTGGTGCGCTGTACTACGCCCCATGGATGGGGAGATGGATATGAGCAGACCCGCTGGGGACTGTTGATGGGCTCAATGTGTTTGCATATTGTGGGAATGACCCTGTCAACTATACAGACACAGAGGGCACGAGTAGAAAGGATAACCAAAAGAAGCAAACGGAAACCAAGACGAGCAAGGAGGACAAGAAGACGGAGTCAAAAGATGGAAAACTGGGTTGCGGTCGCCGTTTTGCGAATGAGGTGAACTCGGCTGGGTGGAAGTTGACTCTCTTCTTAGCAACAGTACAGACGGCTGCTGAGGTATCAACGGCCGCAGCTGCTAACTACGCCATCTCTTTGTTCCCAACAACGGTCAAGGTTTTTTTGTCATCATGGGGTTCATATGCGGAACAATCTTTTGTCAATGCTGTCCTACTTACTGGCAGTGCAAAGCTTTGGGACTACGTAACCGGAAACAAGAGCGATTTTCAGAAGTTGAGCGATAGGTTAGACGATGAAAGAGGAGCGAGGGTAGCCATGATGACAGAGCTTAAGGGAGCCCTCACAAGGATCGACGCACTAGAAAGGGAAAATGCAGCGTTGAGAAACCAACAAACGGACGTAGTGGCTGCAATAGCAACTACTGGAATAGTTACACCAGCCCGTCCACCTCAAAAGAAGCCCATCTTCAAGAAGGCTCCTATTTCTGGTAGGGATGAATCTAATCATTCTGGGGAGATAGCGATCTCAATTGGGAATCCGTCTCAGTCTAATAAGAAGGGAGGTTCTGTAAGGCGACGTTCTACTCGCTTTAACATAGGAACATAGGAATCAGCAACAAAATATAACAACGATTAACTCTTGGGATTTTAGTGCTGAGTATAGTGCCTTACTGTACATTATTATTACATTTCTAACTTATTACCTAAGTGGAAAATTGCCTAGTACTGCCATCCACCGCTGCCACCAGGACATCCCGGGGTACCATAGACACCACCAACAATCCACAGAAAATGGTCAACAAGTGCCCAAGTGCCCATGCCACCAAGAGTGACCAGCTTAAAAGCAGCTAGAGCCCAGTGCTGTGCGTAAAACTGATCGACTCCGAGGAAACCGAAGAGAAGCGATAGGATCATCGCTGTGCGCTCCTGACCGTAACACTTGTCTGTCATAGGGCGCTCGTTGAAGCCTCCCCATCGAGGCTCAAGACGTTGAGACTCATCGACGGCGTTACTGATAGTATGCCAAAAGATGAAACTTCCGAGAAGGTTGATGGAGATGTAGCAGAATAGAATGAGCTTCCAGTGGCGCACAGCAGTCGAGACGCCGTTCTTGACACGACGGCCCACAATACGACCAATTTTATCAGCGGCGGTGATATTCTCGGTAGTGTAATCCATTTTCCTGCTCAGGTTCGGTCGTTGATGTAGGTGGACTGTTGCTTCAATGTGTGTATGATCTTGATTTGATTGAGAAGGTGAAGGTCATTCCAAGACTCGGCCGGAGATGCTGCGACTTTTATATTTCTGAGAATCTGGACAAGTTCTGATTATTCTTTGAACAGTCATCACATCTAACTGTTTCCTCAAAGAAGATAGCTGAACAGGGATTCTTTGTTAGGAAATACTTAAATCACTCTTTGAACAGTCATCCTATTCACTGACTCCTCTACAGCACATGGCCGAACAGTCATTCTTCATTGTGACAAACTGTGGCAAACTGAACTCCCAGTCACGGACCTCGGCCTTTGTTTGCTAGGCTGCTCATCATTGTGTGCCAAGACGCCAAAATGGCTGCATCCTCCACAGCACCACTGCGTGTTACGTCTCCTTTGTTTGTCATTCTCGTGGTGGCGCAGATTGAGGATTGTCCAACACCTTTCGAAGAAAACGTGTCATTGATCGCATCCACTAGCAATTGTTCTGACATTGCTCGTGTGCGCTCAGATTCCCCTCCATTCACAGTCACAGCGTTGAGGTTCGTGAAAATTAGATCAGCTTCCGCGTGAGCCTTCTCGTCCTCGCGCTGTTGTTTCTCTTCGAAAACACTATTTCTATAGCAGCATAAGTTCAATGACACTCTCAGGCGAACCAGCATTAGAGTACACATTCACAATTCTCAAACCAGCCTTGGTAACAATACCCTGCCACTCTTCCCCAGTGCGCTCACGCGATGCACCCAAGTGTCCCAGCATCATCATATCCATGGCAGTCGCAGGTACCGAGGGCCCCTCTTCTGATAGGACAATCTCGTTGAGTAAGACACGGGAGTAGCCAGGTTTCAAGGCTGGTTTCAGGTTCTGGAGAATCTTGACGCCATTCTCATCGCTCCAGTCATGCAGGATCGAGTGGAGGACGTAAGCGCGAGCGTACTTGATGGGTTGTGGAGTGTAGAAGTCGTGCGACTGCGACTCGAATCGAGCGTCTTGTTGCACGGTCGCGATAACCTCAGGCTGGTCTTGGAGGATCAGTCTTCCGGGTGGGGTGGGATGTGCTCCAGCAAAGGCGCCAAGATCGTGGCCCCTGCCGCCACCAACGTCGACCAAAAACGCATCGCCACTGTCTTTGTTAAAGCCGTCGACCAGGCGCTCAGCGACCGGATAAAAGGTCCACCAGTCGAGATTGCCAGCGCGGTACACGGACATGAATGATGCAAACCAGTCCACGAATGGCGGGTTCGCGGCCAGCCAGTCGAAAAAAGGCAGCGATGAGTTGAAGCATGACTGGTATGGCCCATCCGTCAAGCCGGGTGCCTTGTAGCCAGCCTTGTCAAAGTGCTCGGGGAAGTTGCGGAACGATCTCGAGGCAGCACCATGGCAGAACAGAATGCTCTGTCGATATCTGTCGGTGGAAAGGACGTTGGACAGATCTGTGGCGTGCCAGCCGTTTGACTTGGAAAAGCGAACGACTTTGTGAGCAGCAAAGTACCTCATAAACCGACCGAGAAGAGGCGTCTCGATACCCGTCATCTCAGATAGAGCTTCAGTGCTGACGCCATCCCTAGCTTCCTCTAGGAAGCGGAATACGTTCTTCCTCGCAGCAATCTCCAGAATACCAGACAGGGAGGCCTTGTGTCTAGGTTAGCTGCTGAGGTGGGAAGCCAACCGGCAAGCAGTTCTAACTCACTGTGGCAAAGTACAAACGCTGCAAAAACTCTGTGGGCGTCTCCAGCTCAGCGAGTAGCTGACGATTCAAATCTAGGAGTGCCTCACGAGCTCCAGTCTCATTATTCTCGAGGGCTACTGAGGCGGCCTGCATGCGCTCAAGAATTTCAGAGGATGTCATGGTTGTGGGATCGGTGATTTGATGCTAGGGGTGGATGGACATTCAAGGAACAAAGAAAATATGCGACAGCCACAATCCTTTAACCAATCTCCCCAGTGCTGCCAGTCTCCCCCTCACGGCATCAGTTCATTATGTCCCCACGGGTGAAAGCGGCCGGCGTCGTCAACCAACAACCAACATCCAACAATGTGGACCTCCCTGTTAGTCCATGTGCAGTCAAAAGACCGGAAAAATCCCTGGACTTCTCCACCTACAGCGAGCAATCCTAGCAGCCCTAATCCATGTTCCCCGTGGCGCCACACCCAAGGGTTCCATTCCTCCTCGATAGAACTTCCAAGCTACGATTACACCGTTGATGACTTGAGACATGCTGGCATTCAACTTGTACTTATGCGCAATTTTTTTTTAGTTGATGCGTTGCCAGTCTTTACGTTTATACAGCGTGAAGGGTCTATTGCTAACGCAGTACCCCTTTGGGTGCAGCACAAACGCACTCAGTGGCTGAGTGGTTGGTTCGTCGAACACGACTGAACATGGATGGCAGCGACTGTCCTTTCGTTGGTACCGGGGAGCCGGAATCCTTGAGCCACTTCTGCAGGTTGGTTCCCTTTGCTCAGGCAAGGTTGCATCTGTTGGTTCTGTTCAAAGGTTCCGCATGAACCTGCTTCTACAAGAAGCAATCCCCACCAAACTACCAGGACGAAAAGAAAATCCGCCATGTTCATTGGAAACGTGTAGGTGTTCCTGGTACCTCACACTTTTCTTGAGCGTTGCATCTCCTCGAGATCTCCTCGAGATCTTCTGTCCGCCTTCCACCACCCAAGCTTTCTGGTCATGGACGACAACTATTTGAAGGAGTCCAAGCAGACCCAGCTGAGCCTGGTCGCTTGGATCTTCACTGGTATGGCTATCATCACAGTCTTGACGAAGCTGTACACGACCTTGATACTCTTCCGACGACCTGGTTGGGACGATGTCGTGATTTTTCTTTCCTTGGTAAGCAACTCAGTACCATCGGAGTAGACTAAAACTTATTGTCCCGACAGCTTTTCAGCATCATCGCATCTTCTTTGGTACAAGTTTCGACGGATCTGGGTCTGGGCCTACATACTGCGGCGGTTCAGGCTGAGCAAGGAGGCCTTGAAAAGATGGTCGAGACCAAGAGGATCCAGATTCTTGGATATCGTAAGTTCAGACTCCATTTCACTACCAGACATCAAGTGTACTAATCAAGGAAGCATTCAACATTCTCGCCTATAGTCTTCCAAATGTCGCCATCTTAATTCTTATCGAACGTCTGGCAGGGCAAACCGACACCATACCACGTCGCACACTCCGAGCTATTGTATCGATCCAATTGATCCTCGCCACCGTCTCAGTAATCATCATCTTCATTCAATGCCAACCGACAAAATATCTGTGGGATCAGTCGACTGAAGGAAGCTGCTGGAGCTCGGATGTCTTCAACTATTCATCCTATGTTGTCAGCGTATTTACAGCCTTCACCGATCTAGTCCTCGCCGTGATTCCAATTCATGCTTTCTGGAAGCTGCAATTGAAGCTACATGAGAAGTTGGAAATAAGCTTCATGCTCGGGTTGACTTTATTGTCTGCCCTTTTTACCATCGTCAAAGCGACATACTTGCATCTGTTCACCGATCGGGTCGATCCTCGTAAGATAAGATCATAGCCCGACTGCCTACCCAGATAAGCTTATCAGCATGCAGTCTACAACGTGATAGATTTAGTTGTTTGGGGCTTGTAAGATTTGTCCTTCTTTCAGAACTTGGTCGAACACACACTGAATGTGCAGCTTAGGGTCGAACAGAACATCGTCATTATGGCGGCGAGCATCCCAACACTCCGCCCGCTTCTACATCACATCAAGGAAAAGGGAGCTATTCGGACCACGACCAGTTACTTCCACACCGAAAACAGCCCCAAAAGAACTGACTCAATCTCAGAGGCTCCCCTCGACGACATCAGTCGTCAGGTGGCACAAAGAAGTAGGCAAAGTTTCGAGGCTCAAAACTCATCAGACGACTGGAATCACAGAAGCGGAAGTCAGGCTAAGCTCTGTATGAGTAAATAGCCTCAACCATACAATAGCTCAACATATAAAAGGGAATGAGAGGCATTTTCTCTAGTGGTCCATCTATTAATACATTCTTCCACTAAAAAACAACCGATGCATTGCTGCTATTCCTCGATATTTTATGGTTGTAACATTGACATGACTGTCAAGAAGCAGAACTCTACAAAAAGCCACTCCGAAATTCAAGCGACTTTAGCTTCATTTAGTTAATATCCTGATGCTTCTCATTACAGTTGGTACAGTAATTGGAAGTTACGTGGCAAGTGTTTGAGAGGTAGTTTGTACCACACTTGTTCACGCCGTTGTTGTCCTTCGTGTATTGATAACTGGTGGGAGTGTTAGCAAGCATCCGTGTTTGCCGTCTGAACGAGTCAACTTACGCGTCCTTGATCTGCTGTCCGTTCATACCACCCTGGGACCAGTCGTCGCAGTCATACTCAACAACACAACCCGCCTGGCCGAATGTAGCCACGATGATGATTCCCTTCTTGATGCGCGTGTAGTAAGACGCGAATTCAGTGTAGATAAAGTCGTTGTCGAATTCAGCAACAGCTCGGTCGCAAGCATCGTCAATGCTATGACACTGGCTAGAGCCCTTGTTGTTGGCATCCGTTTGGGTAGCGTCAGGAGGTCGGACGGTGACAGGCGTGCCCTCCCCAACAGTGTGCGTGTACCCAACTGTCCCGAATACCTGACCAATTTGGACGGTCTGATCTGGGTAAGAAAGAACGGCACCGTTGTCCTCGGTGGTCACCCACGGGGTAGGCTCGGGGGCCTCGGTCACAATGTCGGTGGGCTGGAGAGTGACAGCGGAGGGAAACGTGGTGTAGTCGGTGCAGTGGTCAGAGATGAGAGGAGCGGTGGCAAAGAAGGTCTGGCCCTCGGTGGTGGTAGAGCACTGGCAGTACGGGGTAGCGACATTGGGACCGCCGAAGTTGACACAGAGGACAGGACCAGTGAAGGTGTCCTCGGTTGTGGTGGTTTCTTCACTCGACGTGGTGTCAGGGGCGGACGTGGTAGTGATGGTTGAGGTCAGAAGAGTTGTTGGTGGGTTTGTAGAGTCTGTTGTGGTCTCTGTGGTCACAGTGGTACTCTCCGCAGTAGTTTCAGTCGTGGGCTCAGCCGTTGTGTCAGTAGTCTCAGTCGATTGGGTGGTCTCAGTAGTCTCTACCGAGGACTCGGTGGTTTGAGTAGTCTCGGTAGTCTGGGTGGTCTCGGGGCCAGTCGTGGTAGAATCAGTAGCGGTGGAAGTGGCCTCGGTAGTAGCATCAGTGCTGGTGCCCTGAATCAAGCACGCGTCGGCGTCTGTGTCCTGGCGCTTCTGGTTGCCTTGACCGGTGTGGTCGGGGATCCAGAAGTCTTGGTAGGTGATGAGCTGATCCTCAACCCACAGCCTCCATCGACCAACGCGAAGGTTGCTATCGGGAGCATGGGGAGTAACGAGCACTGAC
Organism: Neonectria ditissima; assembly: GCA_001305505.1. NCBI lineage: Eukaryota > Fungi > Ascomycota > Sordariomycetes > Hypocreales > Nectriaceae > Neonectria > Neonectria ditissima. The sequence goes on along the minus strand of LDPL01000005.1, from coordinate 1,288,236 downwards.
TGCAGAACGTCCACCTCAAAAATAGCTCGACCCAACCACCCAGGCTCCATGGTGGAGAGCTCCTGGTTCGTACGGGTGTACCCTAGGAGGTAGCCGCTGCCGCCGGATCCAGGGATAACGCCAGCGAGGTCATTGGCGAGCTTCTGGGCGCGGTCTTGGTACCGCAAATTGGTAGTGATGCCTTTGGGATCATTGGCAGTTGTGAAAGGAGTGAGGACAAAGACCTTGGGGGCGTAGATGGCGTTCAACACACCGGGGTTGGCGTCATCACCAATGAGCGCAGTGACACTTTGCGCAAACGCAGTACCGTCGCGGAGAGCCTCAAAGGCGTTGCTGTTGAAGGACTCGTCGCTAGTTGGATCCCAGTTGCCGTCGATGAAGACGGGGTTCTCCCAGATGTGAGAGAGGTACACACCCTTCTCAGAGGCAATGATGACAGCCGTACAGCCGTAGATACCGTTGACTCCTACGAATCCCTGGCCCGTCTCGGGGTAGTTGAACCAATGACCAGACGCATCTCCGCGCTGGCTGACCCAGATCGGTGACAAGCTTGCCACGTAGAGCGGGTCGGGGGACGTGTTGTCTCCGAAAGCACGGGGAGACAAGTTGCGCTTTGCGGCGGTGGAATCGTCAGAGTCGGAGTGGGGTGTAGGCTCAGCAACGGAGATGTCGTTGAGAGTTCCATACCCGGTGGGGAGCTCGGAGGTGGTGATGGTGGAAATGGCACCACAGTCAACCGACGTTGAGACGTAATTCATGTCGGCACCGCTCAGAGGAAGCTCATCCATGGGGCAGGCATCGGTGCCGCCGCAAGTATCAGAGGCACAAGGCGTGATGGCGGCGGCTGTGCCGGTGGTTGAGATGACCGTGGTCGCTTCGGTGACAGAGCAACCGGTGATTTCAGCCGTGATGGATGAGTAGCAAGTCTCGGTAGTAACCACGCTGCCATCCTCGGTGACTGTAGTAGGCTTGCAGATGATGGTGACGTGCTCGGCAGTGTCATCTGTGCAGGGCGAGGTCGTGGTTGACGTGGGTTCTTCCGTGGTTGATTCCTGCTCGCTCTTCTCTTCGGTTGACTTGTTGTCGTCATTCTCCTCGTCAGTGAGATCCTCAGTCTGAGACTGAACGCCACTGATAGTGCTGGTGACGGCAGTCACATCGCCAATGACGATACCACCTGAGATGTCGGTAAGGTCCTTGGTGATACAGACTAGGCTGTTGATGATGTCGCCAATGGCACCGAGAAGACCTCGCTTCCTCTTGCCGTCACAGCCTGCGTTTGGATCACCGCCCAGGTCCTTGATCACGCCGATGATGTCGTTTTTGACATTGTCGACCGTGTTCTTAGTATCGTCCTTGAGCCCCTCGGGATCGTCTTTCCAGGAGTTGATGATGGGAACCAGACCAAGAATCTCGGTTGATACCGAAGAGACGCTAGAGGTGGCAGCAGCACCCGTAGCCGTAGTAAGGACGGGAGCATCAGTGATGGTAGGGTCCTCGGTGGTGGTGGTAGTATCAGCAGGCTGTTCCGTGGTCGTGGTAGTAGGAGCTGGCTGCTCGGTGGTAGTAGTGGAGTCGACGGGCAGTTCAGTAGTCGTTGTAGTGTCAACAAGCGGCTCTGTTGTAGTAGTAGTGTCGGCAGGCCCCTCAGTCGTGGTAGTAGTATCAACAGGCAGGCTAGTAGTTGTATCGACAGGAGGGATGGGGGTCGTGGTGGTCTGAACCGCATCCACAGTCGTTGTCGTCTCACTGCTGGGAGTGTTGACAGGGTCGACGGACTCGGGAGCGCTAGGAATCCACTGTGAGGTTGTAGTTGTACTCTCCGGGACAATGATGGCGGGCTCAGTGGTGGTGGTAGGTTCCACGACGGGAGTGTTGACGGGAGTGTCAATGACGGTGTCTACAGGAATAAAAACGCTAGAGCTGGTAGCATCGGTTGTGCTGAGGTCGAGTTAGCGATTTGTCTGTCTTGGAGTGTTCGAGTATCACTTACGTAGTGGGGGCTCCGGTTGCGGGAAGGGTAGAGTTGAAGACGTCTAATTGGGCGGATGCGTAAAGAGGCAGTGACGCCAAGACAAAGAATGCCCGACGGGCTGGCAGAGACCAGGACCGCATTTTGTGCTAGAGCCGTGCAAGGCTAGAATGAGTGACAATTGAAGCGAATGGCTGGACTGAAATGCAGTCTGTAATGAATGACTAGAGTGAGAAGAAGGCCAACAGCCAGTGGTTGTCGTTCAACAAGCAACATGTCAAGGCTAGCGAGGGCCGGTTCTTGTATCTCTCACGATGTGGATATTTAGTACTCTCGCTGTCGTAATAGCAGAAAATGCCCCTGGAACACAGCGATGACAGGTGAGATTTTAGCCCGATGGCTCAGCAATCCTTCTATGTTTCAGAAAAACGAAGTCGATACTTGGGCGCTTCCCCGAACTTCCCTCCTTGTTGATGGTGCAATCCCAGTACGGCAATACAGTCGCCAAAGGCCTTTATTGTGATAGTGCAATCTTAGCGCAATCCTTCGCCTGTTACAGAGCCCTGTGGTCCACCCTTGCCACATCACACAAACTAATGCAGGCCTTGCACGGCCCGTTCTTTGGCCAGTCCGGGAGGATGCAACTTGCGGGGACCTCGTACACGGAAATTGCTATCGTCGCAATCCTGTCAGGACGACAACGGCAACGGGGCTGTACGTATACTGTATAGTACCATCCAGCATCTTGCTGCGTAGTGCTGAGATTAATCTCCTCTATTGTAAGACCAGGCAGCTGATTCATGCTCACACAGCGGGTCCCTCCTCGAAAACCCTCTTCATCTCTTCGCTCCCCATCTTTTGCGCATACTCGGAGGCATTCCCAAACGCGCCTCTCAAGCTAGCATCGGCCCCCTGACCCAACAGCCACTTGACTCTTTCGACAGCCCCTGCCATGACGGCGTTGACGATCGGGTATTGCGGATTCATGTGCCGGGACTCAAGCTTTTCGTTCACGTCTGCGCCATTCTCCACAAGCAGCGCCATGATAGGGACCCTTGCCGCGTCGAACTCCCTGCTGGGTGTGACAAGGCCAGCGTGAGGGTTCGCGCCAGGGGGGCACACCCCTGCTGCAAAGTACAGCGGCACCCCGTTTCGAATCTGCGCGCCGGCGCTTAGCAGCTTCTGCACCGCCTCTCTACTGCCGTGCGATGCGGCAGCCTCGAGGGCTGAGCATGAGTCTGCGTCAGGCGCGCCATGGCGATGGCGGTTGTCGCGTTGGGCGCCCAAGTTGGGATCTGCGCCGTGGGCAAGGAACCAGTCGAGGAGGGCGTCGTTGGTGACGATTCTTGGGAGGAGAACAGCGCCGTAGAACCCCGGCGTGTTGGGAGTCCAGCCGTGCTGAGCGAGAAGATCAAACAGGGCGATTTTCTGGTTCTCGGGCGCAGATAGGACGTGTGTTGGGGTTTGGCGAGCGATGGGAGCGCCAGCCTCGAGCAGACAGCGGGCAGTGTCGACATGGCCGGCGCCAAGGGCGAGAATCAAGCCTTGGTGAAGAAAAGCCGGCGTGCGAGGCTCAGAGGACACGATCGACTCAACAGCCGGAAGAAAGCCATCCCGGCAGGCAGCTTGAAATGAGGCGAAATGTGGTTGTGAAAGGGCTTGTCCTGTCAAGATGTCCAGGTCATTGGGCTCGGTGATGGGGATGTCATCGTAGGGCGAACCCATGGATGAGCCTGCAGTTGGGCCCATTGCCATGGCCATGGTTCCTGGCTGAGTCTGGCACATTTGTTGTCCCATCTGTTTTCCCATTTGCTGTCCCATTTGCTGTCCCATCTGCTGTCCCATCTGGCTTCCCATTTGACTTCCCATTTGGGCCGTCCCCATACCTTGCTGCCGAAGCTGCTGCTGTCTGGCTGCTAGCACCTGCAATTGTCGCGCCCGCGCCTGCAGCATCATCTGCTGCCGGGCCTGTTCCTCTTGGGGTGTCATTTTCGAAGTTCGGCTTCTCCGTCTCCGGGCTGTTTTGTGGAATTTAAAATGAATGTGGTTCCTTGATAAATGGCTGTTGCTTTGCTTGTGGGTGCGCGTGGAGCGGACGGCATGGATGAATTGAAATACCTCTTGGTGGCCACGCGAGCACCGCTGTCGGATGACGTCACAAAGGGGCAGGACAATGAGTAGCGAGTTTCAGGAATCTCACTGCTGGATCCAATTCATCTGGCACTTGCGAATGCCTCCCCTGCCACTGCAGTAAATTGGCACGCTGACTGCCCCGTGCGCATTATGCCATGAGGCGACTCAGCCCAGATCAGCGCCGAGTTTCCGACCCTTGTAAATCGGCAGTTTTCATGCGCCAGGATGTGGGTGTAGGGTAGCTATACACAAAAGAAATAGGTATAGTCAGTGACAGCGTTAGTGGTCATGCAGCTTCTTGCAGAACTCGTCAGAGTTAAGACATTATATAATCAGACACTACGCTGCGTTGTTTCAAATTACTACTATTGTATCTAGAAATACTGAGAAGCTTGCTTGTTTCGCAACCAACCGGAAAAGAACTTCACGGCTAAATGCTCCGCCTTCAGGCCGCAGGGTGCGCTTCCTGTTGACAAAATGAACCAAATATACACAGGACCCTAACTCATAAAGTCATTCATGCTAGTTCATAGAGCAAGTTGTATTGACTATTAAATATGAAGCTAGCCTGGTGTACCAGCTAGTGCTATAATAATCCGTTTTATGAATATACTCTAATGTCTCTGCAAGCTTCATACTCAGCACTCATTTAATAGTGTTTCAGGGGGGTAATAGTTCTGCAGTAAATCAAGAAGATTTCTGCTAGACTAATTATATAGGTTAAGAAAACCCTGAATATGCTCCTCTCTCTCTTTCTACCTGCTCGAGTCGCAAGCATTACTTTGCCTCTCAGTCTCAGTGCTGCATCGTCGTGTAATGCGACACTAGCCGTGGATAGTTCAATGGACGTGTCAACATTTCACAAGAATGGAAGGGATGCTTCAATGGACTGGTTAGCTAAAGTCGCCATCGGGTCTGCAAACACGTTTTTCAGTTGGTTGACTTGCGTATGGTATTAAGCGATCACCCCCTTCGATATTTATCTGTCTTTATGTGCGTTGCAACTAGCTAGGTCTCTAAATCTCACCACCCTGTCTCGCCCGTCTCCTGTTGGGATCTATCAGTTACCCTCGTGGCCCGAGCTACAGAATCTAACTTGTAGACGCCCCTGTCATAACTTTTGCCAACTCAGAACCAAAATATGACACGAGCTTTGTGACCATAGCCAAGTCCCCACCACAAAGCGCGTCATCTCCACTGACCGCTACACTCACATCTTGACCTTGATGAACGATGACGTTGAAGAAAAATCGATGTGGGCACAAGTGGGAAGTCTCAAGTCCTTCAATAGTACAGACGGTAGACGAAGACGGCTCGGCAATGGTGAAGTAATCTGAGGCAAGAGGCTCTTCGAGTCTGTGCCTGCTGAGCACTTTTGTTGTCGTCTGAACATGCTCTGCGTCATTGTCTCCGGGAAAGAGAATGTTGATGTAGGAGTTGAATCTAGGGCAGAACTTCTGCACACCGTCCGACTGTGCAAATTTGGTGAGCTGTGCCAGATGGTCTTGCACAAAATCCAGCAGATGCTCATCAGACGACGTCCCGGGGCTTTGGCTGTCAAGGTCCACACAAAATGGGGTCACGGTCAAAGTCGGCACGTTCGCCCCAGTCAGGTCAAGAGTCTGTGCCCCGTCTGCGGAACAAAGGGATCGTGATGCATGGTTATGGCCGAATGTGGGTTGAGAACGCTCCGTGAAATGCCCTAGCGTTCTTGCATAGGCAAGGATAATGGCGGCCGAGGTACGTGCATTGTTCTTGGTTCGCGAAAGCGCCTCGATGGTGCTCTGCGGAACGACGGCAGGATAGCTGGCTTTGAAGTGCGGACCCAGCGAAGACTTGCATGCAGATGTGGATGATGCAACACTCGCAGCACCCAACTGTAAGACAGTCTCTTGGGAATGTGACAGATGATGTTTCCAGTATGTGTCTTCTGCATCAGACTGTCTGACATTTTTGATCTGGTGGACCAGATGTTCGAAGGGCGTGCGAGTCTGCAACACCTTGCCAACTGCCAAGAGCTCATTGAAGTCCTGCTCAATCATCTTGATACTCCATGCATCGTATAGTGCGTGGTGAATTCGGAGCACAATTGCCTTCCCGTCCAAGCCTTCTAGGAACAGAAGACGAGCTGGGGGCTCCCTCAGGTCCGATGGCTTGCCATTTCCGTGACCGACGTGCTCGTTAATCAGGGATTGAACAGACTTTGTCAAATCTTGCAAAGCCGTGAATTGTCCTTCTCCTGTCCAATTTTCGCCCAAAGTGACTTGGACCAGTCCCGTCGCACTACCTGTCCAGACGAACGTGGTTCGGAGAGCTTCGTGAATTCGGCAAAGCTCGGTCCAGCAACTCGCCACTTTCCGTGTGTCAACAGAATCATCGACCACCCGATACACCCATGGAGCCTCAAAGAACCTCTTGCCGTTGTACAGCCATTGCTCCAAGTGAGCACGTTGGCCTGCTAGGACTGGCAATACAGATTTGACAAAGTCCTTTGGCAGTCCGAGGTCTTTGGCCACCAATTCCTTCAGCTCTTCGTTCTGTGTTACCAATGGTTGTTTCGGTTCTTGCACCTCAAAGCTTTGCTTTGAGATTGTATCATTGACAATATCATGAACACTGGCGCCTTTGACAATGTCAAATACGCTTGCATTTATTCCCAGCTTTTTCCTTAGCAGCTTTGAAAAGCGAATAGCCAAGATGGAGTCAAGACCCACGTTGACCAGCCTCGTGTTGTAGCCGATATCCTTGTCTTCACATCTTGTAGAGAGCACCATCTTGACCAGCTCCAAAACAGCTTCTCCAGTCGAATTTAGGCTGCTTATCTGCAATTGATCAGTTGGACGGTTTGTATCCCTTCCGTGCACGGCCAAGTGTTTCCTTGCCACCGTCTTCATGTCGCTGATGTCAAGTGCCGGGCTTTGCAGTTCATGAGAGACGATGTATCTCAACGCAGTTCTCAATCGGCTTCCCAAGCGCTCCACTTCCCCCGTAACCATCTTGCCTCTCAGCTTGCCGTGGAGGGTGTTGTTTTTGATCTGAAAGCTGACGATTAGAGGGTATTCGTCATAGGCTGGTCCATCCGAGGCCCCCTCAACACTTTGAGTCTGAGTCTGAACAGGCTTGAACAATTGCCGTGTTAATTCGTCGCTGTCAGTTTCTGCAGGAGTCATGACACCATCAAACACGAAAAGACTTTGAAACAGACTCGCGGGGACATGCTCCCGATCCCGGCTTGACGCTCTCCACAACGTCTGAATCTTTCTCAGAGACGCCATTGCGTTCTCTCCTCTTGAATCATCACTCAGCTTCTGCACCTGTGTTAAAGCCTCTGCAAGGTTGAAGGAGATCCCTTGATCCATCAGATTGACGCGCATGGGCACCGTGTTTATGGTGGGACCAACCATAACAGCGTCACCATCACCAGTCGAGACAACCTCGCCGTAGACGATGTCGTCTTGTCCGTAGATCGACTCGCAGAGTACTTTCGCCCAGGCTAGCTGAAGTGCTGCCTTGATAGTCACACTGATCGCCCTGCATTTTGTCTGCAGAAGCGATAGCTCTTGCTCGTCCAATGCGAAATGGAAGGCGGATGACGCCTGAAGTGAGTCGTCGGGTAGATCGAGTGGCGTGTACATATAATCTTGAATGAGGCTGGTCCAGAATGCAACTGAAGACTTTTGCACCAAAGCAACTGTCCGTGCGAAGGGTCTGAATAGATGCGCTGTAGCTTCTTCGCCATTTTGGACCTGGCCTTGAAGACGACAACGGTAGTTATCGTCCAAGATCCGCCACACGGCCTGAATCGAAGTCGCATCATACAGGGCATGGTGAATCCTGAGCTGTATCCTGCCCGGAAGACCCGACTTCATAACCTCCCAGCTGATAAGATCGCTCTGTTCACTAGGAGACACAACACCAACCCATGGCGCCTCGTCATCCTGAGTGAAAATGAAGCGGGTCCTCAATATCTCACAGGCCTGTACTGTATCATTGACAGCAGCAAGGAAATTGGTGAGGCTGGGGGTGTCTGCTCGGAGGGCGTATTCGGACAGTTGGACGGTGTGGACGTAGCTGTAAGCCTTGCCCGCAATGGCCAAGGATGCGCTGAGCATACCCTCCTGAAGCGGTGTCGCGACAAACATAAGATCCTTGGCTAGCCGACCCAGAGTCTTGTCGTAAACCTCGCTGCTGCTGATGCTGTTGTTCAAGTTGTCGTAATTGGCTTTTGAATCTCGTCGCTTGTTACCATTGACGATGGTATCAGTCTTGGTCTTCGCCTCCTGGACAAGTCTTGCGGCGCCTTGAATGGTGCGAGCCTTGATGACCGCATTGGGAGTGAGCTTTATGTTCTCAGACTTGTTGATAAGCTTGACGAATGGGAGGATGGCGATGGAATCCAGGCCGATCTGGTACAGCGAAGTCGACGTTGTCTTGTCCGATATGTCAGACGGCTTCAGACGGAGGAGGCGGAAAGCAGTGTTTTGCACACAGGCTAAGGCCTCTTGATATCCCTCAGTTGCTGCATCTGATTCTGGCTCGAACCCGTTGAGGGTATGAGCAACGGCGTTGGTGTCATGATGCAATGTAACAAAATGCTCGACTCGGGCGTCCTGGTCGGCACAACTGCACACGGCCTTCTCGAACAACCGGCCAGCGTCATCCAGCTGAGCTTCGGTTAGAGAACCAGCAGAGGAGAGCGTCAGAACTATTTTGCCATCCGCATGCAGATCGACATCAATGGCCAGGGCCATGTCACTCTTGCTCTGGGTACGTAAAGCACTCATGCGCCCTGGTCCAGGCTCACCATTTGTCGCTACATCAGCGGGAACCAGGTTGATACTGAGAAGACTGTCGAACAGCTTGTCCTCAGATCCAGCCCAACGCTGTACCATCTCGACGCTGACGAGCGGCATCGCACCCTGACAGACAACGACGTGGTCCTCATGGACTCTCTGGGCAAGCTCCGGTAAGGTCTCGTTCCCTCCCTGAAAGCTGAGCGTCCGGACCAGCGTATTGAGGCATGGCCCAATGAAATCTTCCACGCCGTCGGAAACGTGGCCAAGGAGAGTTCGGAGCGACATGACGAAACCGTAGACAACTGACGTTTGCCGAGTAAGCTTGGCCAGACAGAGGGCCGTTGCCAGCTGGAATGCAGAGGAAGCCGATACCAGCACGCCAGACTGTTGAGACTGAGTTTGCAGCTTCGCCTTGAGCTGAGAGGTTGTGTAGGAAAAACACAAAGTCGAGCGAACCATGGCACCGTGTTTGTTGTTGTCGCTGTCGGCTCCGACACGACACGGCCGCACACCTTGTAATCTTGTCTGCCAGAAACGTCTCGCAGATTCTGTTTGCGCACTTGACAGGTGACAGTAGCTAGAAAGGCTCTTGAGAACATTGAAACTGTTAACTGGAGAAGGGATGGGGCCTTGCGCGTCATAGCCCTGCTGTAACCTCTCCCTGAACAAGTCGATAGCCACACCATCAAACAAGGCATGATGTATCTTCAATGAAACGATAGTCTCGTTGGAACCTGCTGTTTCTCGAATTTTCATTCTGATCGGAGGCCGTACGCTCATCTGAGCAACCACGTCTGCCGAATCTCCTTCGCTGTCGAATGGTGAAAAATAAGGCGACCGTAGAACAACCTGGAAGACCTGGCCATCGTCTTCTCGTTGAACGAAACAGGTCCTGAACATGGCTTCAGATGCAACAGCTAGTTCGGCCGCCTTCTTCCACTTGGAAATGTCCGTACCGCTGGAAAGACGGTAATGGAAGTGTGCCACGTACGGGACGTCGACTGCTGTTTCGCCGTCATCCCTACCATCGCTAGCGCTCAGCCACAGGAGTGAGCGAGCGACAAGGGCTGATTGAAGAGGCAGACATGGAAGAACGGCTTCAATCTGCTGACTGTCGAGACCGACGGGAAGTGGGCCAAGGTCCGCCATACTGAGTGCCTTGTTCTCTTGCAGCCTGTCTGTACTGCTTGCCGGGACACTATTGTCCAAGTCTCGATCGTCCAGTTGAGCTATGGATCTGACTGTGCAAGAAGGAGACAAAATATCGGCCAGGGTGAGCTTGGAAAACCCTCGCTTTCGCAACAGAGACACCAGATGAACCGCTGAGAGACTGTCAACGCCCAGGCGATGAAGGGTACTTGTCGCTTTGGCGTTGACTGCGCTACCAACAGCCTCGTCGACCGCCGCAACGACCAGGGACTCTTTGGCGTCTAAAGCATGACCCGAACCCGCGGGTGTAGTAGACTCAGCTGACACAGGCCCGCCTTGACCTTGTTGAGAAGCGATAAAGTCATCTGCAAGCTTGGACAGGAGCTTAGTATCTACCTTACCCGAGGCGGCTAGATAGGGAATCCTTGAGACCCAAAGTAGCGTGGGCACCATGAAGGCTGGGAGCCCAGTCTCGCATTTTTGCTCGATCCTGCGAAGCAACGACGACAACGCCTGGCTGTGGTTCTGGAGCAGCTCAACCTCGGCTTCAGTTTCTCCTTTGAGTAGAGTCCTCGCGTTACGGGCTACAAAGCCCAAAAGTTGCTGCTGTCGGCTCGACTTGTCATCGCCGCTGACGGCAACAGTGGCGGCAAAGTCTAGATCACCCTCGTCGACCGAAGCTTCCTTGAGGAAAGACACGACTTCGTCCAGCTCGAGCCTCTGACCCCGAATCTTGGCCTGCTGGTCTGCTCTGCCCAGGAACTCGAGGGTCCCATCGTGCATCATCCTCATAATGTCGCCGGTCCTGTATATTCTCTTCTCAACTCCCAGCAAAGTGGTAGTCTGGAAACTTTTGGCGTTCTCGACAGGTCTGTCTAGATAGCCCAGAACCACCTGCGGACCGGCGATGCAGAGCTCGCCCGGCTGTCCTCTCCTGGCAATAACCTTTTCATCACCAGTGCTGGGGCACAATAGTACAGCCTCGAGACCTTGGAGTGGCAAGCCAAGATTACGAGCATTGGAGTTGCGGTTCACGGCGTGGCCTAGGCAGCCAATTGTGACTTCGGTCGGTCCGTAGAAGTTGAAAAGCACAGCTTGCTGTTGTTTATGTCCCTCCTGGCCCGTGTAACCACACCCCTTCGTCCAGGTATCCAGAAGCTCGCTCGATGCCTTTTCTCCACCAGTCGTCACGACCCTGACCGAGGGCACGTCTTCAGGCCGCAGTCTCAGTTGAGTCAACACAGAGGGCACTGACCCAAAGTGCGTGATATCCAGCTTGTTGATGACTTGTTGCAGGCTTCCAAGCATGGCTGTGCGGTCTTTGCCGATAACGACACGGTGGCCCAGATACCAGGGCACGAAGAGTTGCGTGAGGTGAGGGTCAAATGCCCTGGAAGTGAGGTTGAGATACTTGCCGACACCCCCTAGACTAGCAGTGATAGGCGAGGACTCGACGAGGCGGGTGGTGAAAGAGGCTATGAAGTGACACAAGTTGCTGTTGGAAACACGTACACCCTTGGGACGGCCCGTCGAACCCGATGTATAGAGAAGGTAGCCCCCGTAGCCGGTTTCAAGCTGTCTTTCAGATATAGGCCAAGACAACAGCACGTCGATGTCGTCGTTACCGTCCGGTATCAGCAAAGCCGGTGGGTCGCTTTCAAGGTCGCTTTCAAGGTCCCCAAAGAGCCCATCAGTGGTAATGATGATCTTTGCCTTGGCGTCGCGGACAAGGAGTCGCTTCCGAGCTGGAGGCAAATCCTCGTCCACAGGAAGGTACACGTAGCCAGCTCGGAAGATGGCCAGGGTGACCGCAAGCGACTTGATGTCCCTGCCCATGTACATGGCAACGACGTCATCGGGCTGTAGGCGGGCCTCGTGCGATGCCAGTCGGGATGCAATGGCGTTTGTGAGCTTATCCAGCTGGGCATATGTGATAGGCTTGGTGACGATTTCGTCTTCGTCCCCATCCGACTCCTGAAAACCGAGTTCCTCAACTGCGATCCACTCGGGATGCTCCGTCGCATGCAGAGCGACATTTTCGGTTGGGTCAGCTGAGTGAACATCGCCATCAAGCGTCTCGCCGCTAATAGACACAAGATTGCGGCTCATTTTATTTTGAAGCTGATCAAGAGGGAGCCGAGGTGACTCTACCATGACCCGGGCCTGTTCAATAATCTGATCCAGCATGAGTTCAAGCTGCGCCTGCGAGATGCGGCGCCCATCACCCGTGAGCTCCATGGCCCCATCGGCCTCGAAGATGTTGAGGGCAAGAGGGTGCTCAACATTCAGCGACAATGCCTGCTCTACCTCTCGGAACAGTTGTTGGCCGGCATTGTCTTGGGTGCCTTGGGAGCTTTCTGGAGCTGGGTGATAGACAAAAAGACCAGGAAAAGAGGCGTTGGTACTCCCACTGCCCTGGTTGAGCATCCTTTTGATGTCCACGGGATGTAGGTTATGCGTGCTTCGGAAGAGGCTGGAGGAGTCGGTGGCCATGTTTCTCCAGAGCTCCTCTGCCGAAGGGCTATCTGCCCGAACAACCACGGGAAGAGTGGCTATCGCAGGGCCCATGACCCGGGCGAGGTCTGGATGCAAACTTCTTTGGGAGACGGTTTGGCCGAACACGACGGCTTTGAGCTCCAGGTATGACGCCAAGACACACCCGAACGCGGACTGCAACAAAGTAGGGAGAGCCGGGGACGTAGATGAGGATGCGAAAAATGAAGGAGGGATGGCCTTCCGTGAGAGGAGGATCTTCTCTGGTTGCTTCTGTCGGGACTGTGTCAGGTCGGGAAAGGGGGCGTTCAGGGCGCCGGCCGTCTTCCTGAGATTGGCTAGATGGCTATTCCACAAGGTGGCAGCTTCGCTCCTCTGAGAAGCCGTGGGAAGCAGACCCAATTCCATGCCTCTCTCGAGCCGTACAACACCATCATGGCTCTGGCCATCCCTGGCTTGATCATAGTAGAACTTTGCCACGGTATCGAGGAGAATATCCGATGACACACTGTCGTAGAGGGCGTGATGCATACTCAGCATCATCTTGCTCTCTCTCTCGGCGACTGTGACGGCCCACGGAGGCTGGGATGTTGTCGCCGGCGCCAGATCCACCTGTAGTTTTTCGGCCCATCTGGCTAGTTCTTGGTCTTTGTCACTTGAAAGCCAAGTCCAGCACACAGTTGGCTCGTCTCGAACCAGCTGAAGGATCGTGGACTGGACCCCATATTGGCGGGCCCATGCCACACTGTTTTCATGCTTCTCTGTACTTTCCACATCCAGTTGTGTTAGAGGAACGAAGATGGTTCGAAGTATGTCGAACTCCCTGGCAGCTGCCGTCCACGCCTCCTTTAAACGATGGCCATCGATCTCGCCCAGGTGACTCAAGTCAAACACACGGTGTGCCCAGTACGCTCGGGGCTCGAGCATCGTTTCCACGATGAGTGATTCCTGCATTGGAGTCGCGGGCAGCAAGTAAGATGTATCATGCGGCCGCAAGTCGCCATGGAGCTCCTTGGTCAGCAGGTCTTTGGTGGAAGCCAGCCATGACTTTTCTGCCGGCGGTTGTGGTGAAACGCTGCCGTTGGACTGAGTTTGGTCAGGAAACTTGCTTACAACGACGTCGACCAGCTCGCCGAGAAACTGGCACCGCATGAGGTCAAGAACCCCAACCGCGCAAGCCAGCTGCCGTCGTAGTAACCACGCCAACTTAGTTACCTCCAGTGAGCTGAAGCCCAGGCCGGCCAAGCTGTCCTCGGGAGAAAGTGGCTCGATTTCCACCTTGAAGTTGTCTGCAATGGCCTGGAGAACAGGAAGCTGTTCATCCGTCCATTGCACCCTTGGCTGACCATCAATAGTGGATTGCTTAGAGGCGTCCCTTCCAGCCAGTACGTTGAGATCCGAAGCCTTGTAGATCTCCTGCAGAGCCTTGCGGTCAACCTTGTTTGAAGCCGTTCTCGGCATCGTCGTGTCCAGAACGACGACATGCCCGGGCACCATGTACGTGGGCAGCATGTCTTTAGCTCTCTGGAAGACCTGCGCTCTGATTTTGCCTGTATCAACAGCATCTTTCTTGACGGAGACGAAGGTGACGATGACTTTGTTGTTGCTGTCAGTTTGGGCCCCTGGTCGCAGGAGATATAATGTCTCGACGTGCTCCACGGCCGGCTCCTCGTCCTTGACGCTCGCGCAGGCTGCACTGATTTCGCTCAGCTCAATACGAATGCCAGTAATTTTGACCAGGTCGTCATTTCTGCCAAGGAACTCGAAGCCATGATCGTTGAGGCGCACAGTATCTCCTGTAAGGTAGATACGCTCATCGATACCGGGGCCTCCCTGGATGAAGGCCTTAGCTGTCTTGGCCTCGTTGCAGAGGTAGCCCTTGGCGACTTGGGCGCCACCCAAAGCCAGCTCACCGACGCCATATCGCGGGACGAGCTCCCAGCGCTTCTGGCCGCCCGGTGATATCTCAACCTCTCGCACGACGTAAGACGTGCAGTGATTCAAGGGGAAACCAACGTTGGCAGCCTTGGCCTCGTCCCTGCTCTTGCCATAAAATCTTCTCAGAGTAGACACAACGGCGTTCTCGGCCGGACCGTACGTGTTGTACGTGCGTGTGGTGATCCCAGGCGTCGCCCATGCTTCGGCGACGTCTTCTGTCAGCTTCTCACCTATAAAGGTCACATACTGCAGAGTTGACCCTCTGATCTCATCGACAGCGATGCTCGCACCAAATGACGGTGTGAGATGAGCATGGGTGGGACGGGACTTCCAGATGAAATCGACAAACGTGCCTAGCACCAGCTCTCGAGTCCCGCTGATGACGCTGCCCGCCAAGCCCCAGGTGTAAAAGAGGTCCTGTACAAAGACGTCGAAGCTGTATGCCGACAGTTGCAAGGTGCGGACCTGCTCGGCGTTCTCATCATGCTCAACCTGGATCTGCAAGTCACGCATGGCCTGCGCCGCGGCCGAGTGTTGCATCATGACGCCCTTTGGCTCACCCGTGGTGCCGGAAGTCCACAGAAGATATGCAAGATCTTGCCCGCCGAGATGGTTTGAAGATGAGATGCTGCGTCGCGGATTGGCTCTCTCTGACGACTTCTGGTTCGCGTACTGGTCGACAAGAATTATGCGCACGCCCTCGAGACTCTCGTGGGCAAGACAAGGTTCGACCAGAGGAAGTGACTCAGTCGTTGTCAGCAAGACTTTGCTTTGTGTCCTGGCTATTAGCGAAGTCCGTCTCTGCACGGGCGACGTCTCGTCAATAGGGCACCAGGCCGAGCCAGCCTTCAAGATGGCCAGGATGGAAACGTAGAGTTCGACGCTCCGCTGCATGCAGATGGGAATGATGTCTACGTCTTCCTCGCGCAAGACATTTGCTAGACTATTGGCCCTAGCGTCCAGCCCTGCGTAACTCAATTCAACCGGAGACAAATCTAGGGAAGTATAGAAGCTGAGGGCCAATAGATCTGGAGTTGACGCCACTTGATCTTCGAACTGGGAGTGTAGAAGCTCAAGTCGGTCCCGGCGCTGTTGATCTCGTTCGCTGCTTGCATCTGGTACAGGGACAGTTCCTTCTGCAGACAGCAAACTCTTGGGTAGACGTGCTGGCAGACATTGAACCATTTCGTCCGGGTCTGAGCTCAGCATGGTTTCTGTCAGTGCTGCGAGTTGCTTTACGATATATGTTGCCGAGAGCTGTGACAAAGCATCATCACGGTAGGTGAGCTTGAAACTCATGTTGCTAAACTTCTCGTTCAGTTCAGATGAGTGAGGTGAGGTTGGAAAGACCTCAGCGAAAATGGCAAAATCGTAACGTATGGCTGGATTTTGGATTTCAGTCCAGAGGACAGGAACAGCCTCCCCGGGTCCGTTTGCAGTCTTGGGATCTGGTGGATGATATGCCTGCAGAGCCAGGGCCGTATTGTATGGAAGTGTCTTGAAGATGCCAAAGGACGTGTGCCGGTGGCTTTGCGCAAACTTGGAGTGATTCGTGAGGCTGGTGAGAAGCCGGCTAGTAGTTTGCATGTCGGGAAGGGCTACTCGACAAGGAACCACGGAGAATGTGGGCGCGTGTGCGGAGAGATGGTGACCCGATATGACACTTCCAAACGTCATGTCTCCGGTGTCTGCCTCGGAGAACAAGTACAGGAGCAGGGACCACGACGCCTGGAGGACGGACAAGGGAGACGCACCAAGGGTCCTACTCTTGTCCTCGAGAACCTGCCACGACAGGTCACTCGTGTACTGGACCATCCCATGCCCACAACCGGCGATAGCTGCAGATGGCTTGATGTTGTTACCGCTCAGCGCACCGAAGCTTTCCGTTTCCCAGCCCTTTAGCGACTCGCGCCACAGCTCGTCAGTCTCAGGGTCCACGTTTGAGGCCCACTCCAACACGGCCTCGTAGATGCCCTGTCTCGGGAGAGGTTCCAGTCCCGCATACCGCCTGGCAATGTCGCTCATGAGAACCTCGAGCGAGGCACCATCGCAGATGCAGTGCGCGACGCTGATGATCAAGAGATTGGCGTCACCCGAGTCAAGACTAAGGCTCGAGCTCGGCTCAACGACCTGTATGTGGTAGAGGCTCTGCGAATCGAGACTGATGTTTTCCTCGGCCAAGTCGAGCCACGCCCTCGAATCACCAGCGAGTTCACTTTCACTTGCTTTCCTGTGTACCACCCGACTCGCGCTTTTGGCTGATTGATTCCATGCTTTTTGTGTCAGAATGACTTGAGCAAAGGGCGACAGTGAATCGTCACATGGAAGAATTGCACATCGATAGATGGCCTGCTCAGAGACGACAATCTCGATAGCTTCCTTCAAGGCTTTGGACGAGACGCCTGAATTCAATTTTAAGACAGAATGGCTGATGTAGTTACGCCGATCCATGGCAAAACTTACGGCCAGCTGACTCTGGGTGCATGTTGCGGGCAGAACCATCTCGACATCGTCCTTGCTGGCGAGATATAGCTTGTCGAGTGCATCTGACAAGTGCCTGGAGGAGAAGTCGGCGAGCTTCCTTCGGGTGACGTCCAGCTTGGCTGACCCATCGACACCCTGGCTTGTGGGGAAGAAAACGGAGCGGATGCTGGCGCCAGAGTCCAGGAGCTGGGCAAGTGATGGCTGTAGATGCGCAGATTGATGTTGATGAACTGCGGATTTCGGGCTTGACAATTTCTTCCTCATGTCTCGCAGAAGTCTCATTGCACGGAGACTGTCCATGCCAGCCTCAGCGAGTGGTGTGGTGGCCGTGATTTCCATCTTTGTGGTGGTTGAGCTGACATTGAGAATGTTAGACACGATGGAGACAATCTCTTCTTCCAGCTTGACGTCTTCGGGGTCTGAGAGAGACCCAATATCCTGAAGGATTTCGTCACGAGTAGGTTGAGATTGCTCCAGGTGAATGTCCTTCTCCAAAGTCTCCCTCACATAAGCCGCAGTTGCTTTGCGATCAGCCTTCCCCGACGCAGATTTAGGGAGTGAGTCAACCAAGAGAATCTTAAAGGGCCTCATGTAATCTGGCAGGTGCTGCTTTGCGGCCTCCAAACAATCTTGGCGGACAACCTCGAAGCTCAGGTTGGCACGCGGCTCAAGGACAACAAGACTCACGACCTTTTCCGAGCCCAGATCAGAAACCTGCTGCTTCCAGACACAAGAGAGCGTTTCCCGTACGCCCTCAACTCGGCTTGCCAGCACACTCTCAATCTCACCCAGCTCCACGCGTCTTCCACTCAGCTTGACCTGGTCGTCGGATATTCTGCCCAAGAACTCGACCATGGGCTCGCCGCGGCGGTCCCATACAATTCTGGCCCGGTCGCCGGTTCGGTACGCCCGACCCCAGTGCGCGTCGTCAACAAAAGCGGACGCCGTCTCGTCTGGACGGTTGAGGTAGCCGTTGCTGCTCACTTGCGGGCCGGTGATGACGAGCTCGCCTGTCGCACCCATGGGTACAGGCTCCAAAGTTGCCGTCTGGGTCTGCTCGTCGACGATGAGGACACCGCACGTAGCGAGAGGCGTTCCCAGGACGGAGCCTCGCTGGTCTTCTGGGACATGGGCCTGGGCGATGCAATAGATGGCCGCCTCTGTGGGCCCGTATCCGTTGTAGATCCCGCTGGGTATATGTGTATAGCTGTCACTCCCTGTACCGGGATTGTAGTGTGCGAAATCTTTCAAGAGACGAGTGTTAAGTGTCTCTCCACCAACCATGAGACCGCGAATCGACGACGGGTCTAGTAAGCTGGCGAAACTGGGTGTGATGTTGGTCATGTCGGCCTTCAAAGTCGTGACGACCTTGTCGATGTTCTGCAGGGTGAACTCGCGCGGGGCGCAGCAGAGCGTCGACCCGGTGCTGAGAGTCCAAAAGATCTCAAAGAGGGAAATGTCAAAGGTCGGCGCCGCCCCCTGGAACCATCTGACGAGCTCACTGGAATCTGATGATGTTGGCGAGACGAGTCCGTAGTGGGCACTCAGCGCAGAAACCGTGCATGCTGCGGAAATGTGGCTGACGGCTACACCTTTTGGCATACCAGTGGTTCCTGATGTGTAGAGGATGTAGGCCACGTCGGTCTCTGTGATAGATAATGACGACGATACTGTAGGTCCTTCTGATTTGGTGTCACAGGCCGCAAGATATGGAGTCACGCTGATCACCGTAACGGTGCTGGACCACGATGGTGATACAGACCCAGACTGCGTTGACGCCGCTGAAAGAAGCGCAGTTGGATTCAGATCTGCTATCAGTGCTTCTTTTCTCTCCGCAGGGGCGTCAACGGGAATGGGACAGAAGGCCATGCCAGCCTTG
This sequence comes from Neonectria ditissima, assembly GCA_001305505.1. Taxonomy (NCBI): domain Eukaryota; kingdom Fungi; phylum Ascomycota; class Sordariomycetes; order Hypocreales; family Nectriaceae; genus Neonectria; species Neonectria ditissima. The sequence continues at coordinate 1,269,392 of LDPL01000005.1, read as the reverse complement.
AGAACAGCCAAGTAGCTGATGTACAGCTCTGGACAGGGTCCCATCAGCACGGCCACGGTCTTGATGGATCGCTGGGACGTTGAATGTGCGCATGTGCTAACCAGCTTAGCCGCCAGGGCGTTGGCGGCGTTTTCGACTTGCTGATACGTGTACTGAATTCTCTTGCCGTCGTCAAAGTCCACGAGATAGTCCAAAGCTACTCTGTGGGGAGTTTCAGCTGCGCGTAGCTCAAACCACCGGTGAAGTAAAGCGGGCTCAGCCCCATTGTCCTCAATTTCTTTCTGCCGTAGGTCGCTTGACTGGTCGGGCACCGAAGGAAACAGAGATAATGGTCGGTGTTGCGGTGGAAAATTAAGCACCGAAGGTTGCGTCCAGTTACCAACTTTGCTTTGATCATGCTGCAAACTGATGATGAGGTCATCCAGCATGCGGCTTAGAGCCTCGAGAGCCGCAGAAGGAATGACATTGGCCTGTGCTGTCAACTGCACTTGCTTGGTTGCCGCATCGATATGAAGCTGTAAGGCCTAGATAGCGTGTCAGTGACATCAATAATCACAGGTGTGGCCTTTTGGTTGACTCACCTTTCCTTTACCAATCGAAAAGTCAGTGGGTATATCATGTGCATCCTCACAGCCAATGAAGCTGAATGCCGTGGTTTCATTCTCACAACTTGCGCTAGGAGAATGAGCCAAGATGAAGCCGCCGCGTGCCGCATCTTGAACACAGTACGCCTCGCCGGGATCCAAGATCACAAGGTGCGAAACCAGCTTTACAAAGGCCTTGATGGATGTGTCCTCGTCGGGTCTTGGTTCAAGAGGACTTGACCAATGCAGCAGTTGAGAATCATCTTCAAGATGACGCTGCACGTCTGACGATGACGTTTCCAGCTCTTGGTTGCAAGGTTGTTGGAGGGAGTGCAGTGGCCGAAGCTGCGTGATGGGTGGCTGTGGCTTTGATGCTGCGTTCTCCATGTTGCCGTAGGTAATTGTTTGGTTCAACTCAACAACCTTGGTGTGGCTGTATGAGTGTGCGCGACTACCAGCCATGCTGACTTATATTCTTGGTCCATATTCGAAGACTACCGAAGTACATCTGCCGCGATCGCACGGCAGTGAAAATTCCCACGGGCCCCAGGGGTGTCTCTATAACCAGCCGATGGCCGAGCTTCGGATTCTACTTTTTACCTTGGATACTACCTTGAGTTGTGACTGATAATTTTCTCAATGAACTGTGCTTCCCGGGTGGGAGTGTGGGCATCTCACCCCAGGGATGCGAACCCTGTTCGTCTTGTCTCTAGCTTCGGAGTCAGTCAAGGTGGGATTTACATAATGCTTTCCGGCTGTGTGGGACCTCCCGATGATCAGATTAGATTATCCATTACCTAGTCTCTGCAGGGACATTAGCCGAATGCGGTAGGAGCAGCACTGCCCCTTTTCCTTGTGTCGGCTAAGCCGCCCGAAAGCCAGTTGTTGAAAACTCTATTCAACCACACGACCGGACCGAACCGAAACAGGAACAAATGAGTTTTGTGGTTGTCCCGTCCAGTTCCATCCAATCCCACTACTGGCTGCCTCTTATTTTGCGCGATTTGATGTCACAGGGTGACGTCATGGTTGCAGTTTTATCCATCAAGGGGGAAGTTGCTAAGATTGATGCTACTGTGACTAACAAACTACACGGCTGTCTAGACCAGATGGGCGTCCTGGAAGAAGCGATCCCGCTGCAGGGCGAATAGAACCGCCGTCTTGTGCGGCAGGTGGAAACGCTTCTTCCTCTCCTGCGGCAGATACTTGCTCTGGATGTGAACGTGGGCCAAGTCGAACCGGGGCTCGGCAATGACCTGCTTGGTCCGAGGATCCCGGAGGAAGCAGCAGTGCTTGATCGACGTCGCCACAGCCTGATAGCGCTTGCCTCCGCGGAAGTGCTCTTCGCCCACGATGATGTGCGAGTTTTGGTCGTGCTCGCCCACCACGATGTTGCAGTTGGAACTGAAGAAGCACGCCGCATTGTCCTCCTTGACCCACCCCAGCTCCGTGTACCCGGCCAGCTCGCCGTCCCACTCGAACACACACGACATGGTGTGCGCATCGGCCAGCTGCTCCGCGAGGTACGCCCGGTGATGGTCGTCCGGCCCTCGCTCCTTCCACGACGCGTTGACCCGGTCCGAGTTCTGCCAGCGCTTGTACGCCTCAAAGTGCACCGGGTCTTCGGCGTCGATGTGCAGGATCCGGAGCTGCTGTCCGACCTCGACGATGAACCGGGAGTAGATGACGGTGCCGGGCTTGGGCTTGGCCGGCCGCACCGGGTGGACGGTGCAGACGTTGCCCTTCCGCGTGAACCCCAGCTGGCTCGCAAACACGCCCAGAGTCCTGTTGAAGCCCGGGAAGCTGGTCACCTCGGGTCGAGACTGGAGCCAGTGCTGCGAGTCTGGCGCGCCCGCTCCCTGCCAGAACGCCTCGCGGTAGAGCCAGTAAACGACATCTTGATCTTGATCCTTTGCCGTCGTTCTTGGCATCGGCGAGAACGGCGACACGATTCCTAAGCCAGTGCATCGCAGGTACTCGCCCACTCGTTCGCTGTCCACCGAGATGGCCAACAAGTCGTCGTCTCTGTGGTCCGGGTGCAGCCACAAAGCATACACCGAAGCCCACGCCAATGCGATGTCCTGGTGCTGACCGCCAGACCAAAAAGGTGAGCGAGGGTCACCCTCATCCAAGTTGAACAGTTGGAGCCGGACAACTTCGCCGAATTGCGCATTGTCTTCGTTGACCATGGCTGGAGACACTCTGGTCTGTGTTCCGTCAGTCGTCCACCGAGCCAGTCTCCCACCACGAGACCCAACGACATATTCCGCGGCAGTGCTGTTGCTGTAGTTTTGTATCCACACTTCAGTCTCGCCGTCAGGGAGTCTAAAACATATCTTCTTCAACGACTTGCTCGGCTTTTCGTCGCGAGACTGCTCGTCAATGATGACATGACCCATTTTTAAAGATGTTGGATTGCCTATGGATTCGTTAGCCTCCTCTTTAATGTCGTCTCTGGGTCCTTGGCAAACAACCGACTTTGAAAGGCTCGCTATAGGGTTGGTACTTGCAGAGAAAATTTTGCGCTTAGTTGTTTGATATCCTGGAGCAGACGAGAGTGGGCTTTTACATAAAGTCTGAGAGACCAGTTTCACCGTGTCGTGCAATTAACCATAACTCGAGAAACTCAGCAACTGCCGTCTAGCCAGGTGCCTACAGGCTAATTCCCCCCCGAAACCCACACTATCCGGCACTTCCAACCATGATGTCAGAAGTCGAAGTCAAAACATATTGAGGTTATTTTTCATTATGTCTGTTTGAGGATTCTCCACCGCTGTACCCCACGGGCCTTCGGCCGCCATGGCGAGATTGTGATAGGCGGCGCACCCTTGCCAGGAATGATCTTATCTGATCTAGGTGCATTCCGTCCCCACTCAGTTCCAAGCCTCTCCCGCACCTTGACAAGCCTCTCCCGCACCTCGACAAGCCTCTCCCGCACCTCGACAAGCCTCTCCCGCACCTCGACAAGCCTCTCCCGCAAGCTTGGCAACTGGCTAAGCTTCTCCCACGCTGATGCTAAGCCCTGCCGCCAAAGAACTAGCCCATGATGCTAGAGCACGGCGGTGAAGCCGAACAGGAAGGAGTGGCGTCGATCAAGATGATGTGACGGTCCTGATCCAGAAGAACGCCCGAGAAACCTTGTTTTTAGGCGCGGTAAATTGCCAGCGTGGGTGGTCAGGACGTCGGCAGGATCATTCGAATGCAAAGTTCAATACGAGCGTTCGCTCGGCGTTCTCGGAAATCAGGCCGATCGTCCGCACGATGTGACTCTGCCCAGGTTCACGGCTTGCATCACGGGTCGCCCTCCGAACTAAGTGGATATACTTACTAATGCCAAGGCTTACACCGTGATCTAAAGCGGATACTCACCTCACACTGTGAAGAGGGACTAATTAGTGTTTTTGAGTGACATACACGTATATGCTACACGGTCTGTAGGTCCGTAGTCGGAGACATCTTTTGGTAAGTGGGTACGCAATTAGATCCCGCCATGCATGAGCCAGAAACACGTTGACGGTGAGATGCCGAGGAAATGCGTCCCTTATTCCACTCGACCAGACTCCAGAGGTGACGAGCATTCGGCTCAATCACATCCGCGGCTGCAACCAACATGGCGAGCAACGACGGGAAAAGCTTCCCGCCTCGGAAATGGTATCGAAGGGTACCATTTTTATCCACGAAGCCTATCACCAAACGACTGACGGCACGGGACGCGGTTTCAAGTCCAAGCCCGGGCAACGTGGAGGATGGACCTGACCCTGGGACCGAGGCGAAGACCAAGCTGCCGGAGTTGACGGCAAACTGGCTATCGATCTTGACATTCGACTGGTTGCGTCCTGTCCTGGGAACGGGCTACACCAGGCCCCTCCAAGTCGACGACTTGTACGACATGCCCAGCAACAGGTTGGTCGAAGACCATGCGGATCGTCTCGAGAAGAGCTGGTCAGCGAGGCTTGAGAGGAACAGGACCAGAAAATCCCCATCTGGTCCAATTTCATGGAGACCTTTCTGGGCCAGACGCACAACGGACACTACAGTTTTGGCCCTGGCTCTCAACGATGTCTGCTTCCGATGGTTCTGGCTCGGGGGTCTCTTTAAGCTAGGCGGAGATCTGTCGCAAATGGTCTCGCCGCTACTCATCAGGTTCCTCATCACCACTCTATCCGATCCATCGCAAGAAGCCCTGCGTGCCGGCTTCGGCTACGCGGTAGGCCTGTTTGTCCTGCTCGTCTTCTCCGTCACATCCAATGTCCACGGCTTTTATCGCTCCTACACGACCGGCATCTTGCTACGAGGCGCCCTCATGCATGCCATCTACCGCAGGGCAACCATGCAGCTCACCGAAAAGGCCAAGTTGAAACACGGCCTCGGCACTGGCAAGTTGATGAGTTTGATGAGCGCCGACGTGACACGCGTGGACTTTTGCTGCGGCTTCTTCCACTCTGCCTGGACGAGCATCCTGCAGATTGCCCTCTGCTTTGCCCTGACCGTGTGGTTGATGGGGTACAGCGCCCTGCCTGGGTTTGGCCTGCTTGCGCTCCTGTACCCTTTGCAGAGCTTCATGATGGGCCGGCTGCTGCGCCTGCGCCGAGCCAGTATGCCCTTCACCGACGCCCGGGTCAAGGCTGTCGTCGAGGCCGTATCGACCATCCGCCTCGTCAAGACCAATGCGTACGAGAAGAGTCTGTTGGCAAAAATTGGAAAGCTCAGGTCCGACGAGGTTGTCTACATCCGGAAGAGAATGCTTCTCCGGGCTCTCAACACCGCCGTCTCGTACACGGCTCCCACGCTCGCTGCCGTCGTCAGCATCGTATGCCATGGAGCAACCAATGAGGGAGGCATGGACGCCAGTATCGTCTTCTCAGCACTGGCCTTCTTCTTGTTGCTGAGAACGCCGTTGCAAGCTCTGCCTACTGCACTCTCAGCCATTGCCGATGCCCGTGCAGCACTCGAGCGCCTGGCTCTCTTTATGCTCGCATCTGACGCGGAACCTACCCGTACCGCTGGAACAGACTCGCAGAACTACGATAAAGAGTTCACCGACGATGTCGTGGTTCGAGTCGAGGATGCTACTTTTGCTTATCACGATGACGTGGAACTCATGGCAGACGACGCCGATGCGAGTGCACAGAAAGACAAAGGTCTGAACGGATCTGCACTTCAAAGCCAGACACCAAGACTGAACCTCGACTCGCTCGTGGTAAAGAGGAACCAGCTCGTTTGCATCGTCGGGCCCGTAGCATCCGGCAAATCCTCAGTATTGGGGGCGCTCCTGGGAGACATGCAGCTTGTTCAAGCACGATCATGCCAGCTCAGCCTCGAGAGCTCGTTGTCATCGTCTCAGCTCGCCTTTGCCCCACAGACGGCCTGGCTGCTCAGCGAGACTGTGAGGGAAAACATTGTCTTTGGCAGGCCCTTAGACCTGGCATGGTACGACGAGGTGCTCACGCGGTGCTGTTTGCACCAGGACCTCAACAGGTTGCCCGAGGGCGATATGACCGTCGTTGGCGAGATGGGTGTGTCCCTTTCTGGCGGTCAGAAGCAGCGTATTAGTCTTGCCAGAGCCATCTACGGCAGAAGCCCATTGGTCTTCCTTGACGACTGCTTCTCTGCCCTGGACGCCCATGTCGGTGCCCGCGTCTTTGACATGGTCGTTAACCAGGCGCGGAGGGAAAAGGAGGCCACGACTGTTCTGGTGACACATTCCATGGTGTTTGCCATGCAGGCGGATCATATTGTTTACATGGAAAACGGCCGCATTGTGGAACAAGGCTCCTATGAGCTTCTTTCCAGTCGCGATGGCCCCTTTTGTCGCTTTGCAGGGTCCACGTTGACGCCAGACTCGGGCTCTGAATCCACTCAGCATGACGGGAAACTGCAAGATAAACAAGAGTCTGATGTAAAAGACGCGCAGGAGCAGGGGGTTGTTGCCCAGAAGCTACCAGGAAAGGAACAGAACCGAGGCACCGAGATCATGCAGAGTGAGGAAAGGCTTGTTGGATCTGTCAGCGGCAGGACCTACCTACGCTACGTGAAGATGGGAAACGCCTGGCTTACGGTGCCGCTGTTCACCACGTCCATCATAGTCTACCAGGGAGCGAGCGTTGTCTCACCGCTGTGGCTGAGCTGGTGGCAGAAGATCAAGTACGCGTCCATCTCGGAGGATGCATACATGGGAGGTTACGCTGCGTTCGGCATTGGGCAGTCACTCGGTCTGTTTTGTATGAGCGCAACCTTTGCTTTGTTCTGCTTCTGGTGTTCCAACAAGCTCCATCACGCGGCCATGTCGAGGCTTCTGCACGCGTCGGTGGCCTTCTTTGACACGACACCCCAAGGTCGCATCACGCACCGGTTCAGCAAAGATGTCGACGCCGTGGACAACGTCGTGGGTGAGACGCTGCGGCTCTTCATCTCGACGGCGGTGCAGGTCGTGGGCACCGTCGTCGTGGTGAGCATCGTGCTGCCGGTGTTCGTGGCCATCGCCGCTGCCCTTCTACTCGCGTACACCTGGACTGGCATGTACTACCGACCCTCGTCGCGCGAGCTGCGCCGCCTCAACAACCTGCTCCGCAGCCGAATCTACGAGCACTTCGGCGAGTCCCTGTCCGGTCTGCCGACCCTCAAGGCTTTTGGCGCCGTGTCACGCTTCCGCGAGGACAACGCTCGCAAGATCGACACCGAGAACACGGCCTACTGGCTATCGGTGGCTTGTCAGCGCTGGCTCAACCTCCGTCTGGACCTTTGCGGCGCTACGCTTGTCCTCACTGCGGGCTTGCTCGTCGTGGGTCTTCGCGGCACCATCGATCCCTCGTCTGGGGGCGTGGTGCTGTCGTACGTCGTCACGGCGCAGGCTGTCTTTGGAAACATGATTCGCCAGAGCGCCGAGATTGAGAATAACATGAACTCGGTCGAGAGGATGCTTCACTACGCCTACAACATTGGTCAAGAGCCTGCCCACGAGGTCGACGATGTTGATAAGGGCCTAGAAGCCAGTGAATGGCCGCGCGCTGGTCGGGTGCAGTTCCAGTCGCTGACCCTCAGTCATCGCCCCGGCCTGGAACCAGCACTCAGGGACGTCACGCTGGACATAGAACCTGGCGAGAAGGTTGGTGTTGTGGGGCGAACGGGCGCTGGAAAGACGACTTGTAAGTATCCAGTCACTTGATGACCACCCAGACTCCATCTTCTCAGATATCCGCTAACTATATATCAGTGGTCTCCGCCTTGTTAAGGATCACGGAGCCTACGAGTGGCAGGATTCTCATCGACGGAGTCGACATTCACACAGTCGGTCTGTATCTACTTAGATCGAGCTTGTCCGTCATCAGCCAAGACGCTGTCCTGCTGGCTGGGACCGTACGATACAATCTGGATCCGTCCCAACAGTACGACGACAACTGGCTGCACCAATGCTTGCAAAGAGTTGGGCTTGCCAGCGACCGGGTAGACGTTAACGGAACGGGTTTAAGCGGGCAAGATAATGATACCGGGAGGGATTCGTGCGAGCTCAAGGAGAAGCACGATTCCGAGTCCAGCAGTGGCGGTGGCGGTCCGGGTCTGAGTCTAGACTCGGAAGTCAGCGAGAACGGTGGCAACATCTCTCAGGGCCAACGGTCTCTGATATCCATTGCCCGTGCCCTTGTACGGCGGTCGAGAATCGTCATTCTGGACGAAGCTACGGCGTCCATCGACGGCAGGGCGGACACGAAGCTTCAAGCCATGCTAAACAAAGTCATGGGAGACGCCACGGTTCTCACTGTGGCCCATCGACTGGATACGATTGTCTCTACGTGTGACCGCGTCATTGTCATGGACAGTGGCAGGGTTGCCGAATGTGGTCCCATTCGTGATCTTTTTGCCCGGCCAGACAGTCTGTTCAGGGCCCTCTGCGATGCCTCGAAAATCACGGCCGTGGAGGAGACATGCCCATAAAGGAGAGCCATAACATTCTACCCACTTAATTACTATAGATGCTCTGTAATACTAGATTGAAGCCACGAGCCTTTGCGAATCTCCTGTTCTCGAAGTGGATGCTGACGGGGTGGACTGTGGCGATGCTTGGCCAAGGCTAAGAGCCCGGGGGCAGGAAGCGAAAGCGAAACTGGACACAGTGCGTAGTGATTGATCATCCTCCTAGCTTTTAGCCGTAGACATGTGGGTTATGCCAAGCTAACTCGGTTGGGCCCCCACGCGACTATACGACGTAGTAACCAACGCGTTCTCAAAGGGGGCAGGATTGACATGGTGAGACAAGAGGAAGGATCTGATAAGCCAGTCAAAGTCGGTGCCTCTTTACCGACGTCGGCATGACAAGTGCCCTAGCGAAGCAAATTTTTGTCAGATCCTAGTTTAGGTTCCCGAACCGTAATCAGATCCGATTATCCCTACATCGTCTCCGTTAGGTCCTTGGCCAAGGGTGTGTTTTACGCCGGGCTGATCATCAGCGTGAGCAATGCTGCGGGAATTAACCCCAATTGGTACGCCATTAATAATTGCTTTGTTTTGTCATTTTATTTACGTTGCAATGCGCAGATGTAAAAAGACATGCAGCCTGCGCTGATCCTTCTTTCCTCGTCCTCGTCTTAGCCTCGTCCCTCAATCCCTCTCTTGACTTTTTTTCTTCTCCACTGGAACAAACTTCGAAACCGTTCGACTGAATCCAGCATGTCGACGCCAGCTGGACCTCCAGGCGCTGGCCAGCCTGAGACCAGCGCCAGAGATCCGGTGTCATCCTCGACACTGTCGATCCAAGAGCGGGTTGACGGAACCGGAAAGACTGACGACGACTCCAAGACTGTCCCCTCGCGACGGGACTCGGCCCTCGACGCCTCGGATGCCCATGTGCCCGCCGAGATTGGCGTCAGCAGGGTCGAGGCCTTCAACAAGGTGCTGTACCAATCGGGCAAGTCGGGCAAGATCCTGCTCTGGCTGCTGGGCATCTCCATCGGCTTGACCATGTTTGCCTACGCGCTCGACCAGGGCATCACGTCGACCATCTTCACCACCATGGCCAGCTCGACCTTTGGACAGCACAGCTCGCTCGCCGCCGTCAGCACCGCCAGCCAGATCATCCGAGCCATCAGCAAGCCCTTCATCGGCAAGCTGGCCGACATCACCTCGCGTCCCACCACCTACGTCGTCATCCTCGTCTTCTACGTCGTCGGCTTTGCCGTCGCCGCCAGCTCGAGCACCTTTACCGCCTACACGGTCGGCATCTGCTTCACCTCGGTCGGCAAGTCCGGACTCGACCTGCTGAGCGACATCATCGTCGGCGACTTGACGCCGCTGCAGTGGCGAGGCTTCTTCGGAGCAGCCCTGTCGATTCCCTTCGTCGTCACCGTGCCCATCAACGGCTTCATCGCCGAGGCCTTTGTCGACGACTGGCGCTGGGGCTTGGGCATGTTTGCCATCGTCGTCCCCGTCTTGCTCGTCCCGGCCATCATCACGCTGTACTCGATGCAGCGCCGAGGAGAGAAGCTGGGCATGGTCACCATGGCTGCTTCGAAGCGTCTGAGGACCGGGTCTGTGGGCGACTCTGACCAGGCCGCTCAATCGAAGAGCTTTGGCTACTGGGTAAAGCTCCTGCACCAGGGCCTGATCGACATTGACATCTTCGGACTCATCATCCTCGGAACATCCTTCTCGCTCATCTTGTTGCCCTTTACCCTTGCAGAGAATGCCGATGGCGGCTGGGCAAACGCAAGCATAATTGCCATGCTCGTTGTCGGCTTCGTCCTGCTCATTCTCTTTGTTCTCTTCGAGATATACCTTGCCCCAAAGCCGCTCATGACGAAGCGCATCCTCAAGAACCGCACCTTCCTTGCGTCAGTCACCATCTACACCTTTAATCAGACGGCCTCAGCCGTTCGCAACACCTACTTCTCCTCTTACATCTACATCATCAAAGAATGGTCGACTTACGAATGGACCATATTCTTGGGCATCACCACCATGGGACTCAGCATCATGGGCCCCATCGTTGGTCTCATTCAGAGGCGCACCCACCGATACAAGTCGATGATGGTCTTTGGCGCCGCGGCTAGGCTGATTGCCTACGGCATCCTGGTCCAAGGCAACGGCAGAATGGTACAAGACACGCCTCGCCTGATCATCGCCCAGTTGGTCTTTTGCCTGGGCTCTTTCAACATTGTTGGAGCCCGTGTCGGTAGTCAGGCCTCAGTGCCGCACGAGGACATGGCTTCCATCATCTCCCTTCTTTCTCTGTGGTCCACCTTGGGCTCGTCCGTCGGCAGTGCTGTCTCCTCGGCCATCTGGACGAACGAGATGCTGAACCGCATGTACAAGGAGATGGCTGGCGTCGACAAGGCAACCATCTTGGAGCTCTATGGAAACATCAAGACACTTCGTACCACCTATGAATTTGATGACCCCATCAGGCAGGGCGCCATTCGTGCATACGCCCATGTCAACGGCCACATAGCCATTGCCGCTCTCCTCCTAGCTGCTGTACCACTATTTGCTACCTTCTTCATGCCCGACTTTTACCTCGGCAAGCAGCAGAACGCTGTCATGAACACGGGTCTCGATGGTGAGAGGGTTGATGTGCCGCAGCGACAATCTAGACATCAAGAGGGACTCAATGATGAGCCAAAGCCGTTCTATTACAAGTGGCTCGCTGCTTATCGTAAGGACGTTTAGGATATTCAGATATGTATTGAGGAGAAACAATGCGGTTTCTGGCTTTGTTAATATGTACAAAGGTGGAGGGAGTTGATATGAATACTCACAACTTTCTGTACTATACCTAAGTAATTGCGACCTTTGTACTGGTCATATTTACCCCGAGTCGGGTTCAAAAAAGGTGAAGATGCGGAAGATAGATCGCAGTAAAATGCGAGCTGTTCCTCTGTGATACCTTATAAGCGCAGGTCGTCTACACATCGCCGTTGCACGTTGTTTGCGTCCCATCGATCGAAAGCTGATCCCGCATTGTAGCAATCCTTTCGAGTAATGGACAAGGCCGTCTTCTTAGACAATACCAACTCCACCATTTCCATGAACTCGTACTCTTCAGTGCAACCCCTCAGGCGAGTGGGAAAGGCTGCATGTTCGTTGCAAGAAAGAGTTCTCGGCAAAACCGTTTACCTCAAGTGAGCTTCGATGCATCAGCGGCTTTTTTGAGCTCCAGGGTAGTGGCCATTTGACCGCACAACAGAGCGCTAACACTAGTCCATAAAGAGGTGTAGTGTACCTGACGGCAAAAATATCTCCTCTCCATCGTGGATACCATGAGTGTCAACAAACAGAAATACATGCTGCCTCGGCTGGCAATTGATGGAAGTGGCAGTATGGCCCATCAAGCCACCTGTATCGTGCAAGCTTGTATTCGCAGCGTTGGAGGCCTAACGCAAGAGAGACGGATATTTCCAGACCCCGGATCAGTAAGAGACAAAGACTTCCACTATTTTCTTCAAGACCGGTATCTAGGACAGGTGTTTTAGTCAAGGGTATAATTAGCCCATCCAAGTGTCCTTCACATCAATATGGCGAGCTATGTTCAGCCTTATCAGTCGCAAGCTGGGACCAAGTCCTGGGATAGAGACAATCTTATATGGTGAACTGTAGAATGCGCAATTAGACTCGCCAACAGAGTTTTTACTCTTCCGTTCGATTGCGAGGGGGGGAAAACATGTATCTCTACTTGGCAAATCTTCTGGCACGCATGTGGGAAAACGATAAAGACTCGTGACTAAGATGTGAGGGTGGTGTATCGCATACAAATCGGTGTTTATCACTGATAAGCGGAATGTGTGCGTCCGCTAAAGCATAATGAAAGTATAAGAAGGAAGTATCGAAGAGATAGAGGACCATTAGAGACCTAACTGAGTCACTTTCGAGTCAAATCAACCTCAATGAACAACGAATATTTCGTCCAAACTGGTAATGCCCAAGTCCACGCCGGGTAGCGAAAGAATCTGCCTTACTCTGGCTTCTTGGCGTACACCGAATATCTATGACTGTGGTCAGCTCTCGCTAGAGGTGATGATTGTAGCTCCATCAGACTGAATAAGAAACTTACACCGGCCAGTACATGTGGATGCCTAGATTCTTGAAGTCTTTCCTAACTTCAGCCAGCAGAATTTGCAAGTCCTCAAAGTTCCAACCTAGCCCTCCTTGGCTCCTTGGGCGCGTGAATATGGCAAGACTAAGAGGTTCCAAGGCCTGTATGCCGTTTTCATACGCCCACATACCTAGTGAGTAAAAGTTGTTTTTGTAAGTGTTGGGACTAAAGAAATTGTTTGAAAAGAAGGGAAACCTACCAATTTGTTTATACTTGGGGTCTCTAGCCCAAGTATTTATTGGCCACTTTTCCTTCACCTCAACCACGTCCACGAAGCCAGCGTCTTTGAGCCAGTCTTTGTAGTAGAGCGCCGTGTTAAGTGAATGCCCGCCGGCGGAAAAGCCTTCTTGTAGTAGTACAGACCACTTGCGAGCGGGATGGCTCTCCTTGAGCGTGCCATCATCAGATTCGATAGGATATATAATATCGAGGAGCTCAAGAGTACCTCCTGGCTCTAGATAGCTACAGGCAATATATTAGTCGTACGTTCTGAGTCTTGGGGGGTGGGGGGATCCGTACTCATAGCATTGTTTTAAGTACCTTGGCCAATTCCGGATAGAGCCAGTCATAAAGCGAGAGAAGATGAAGTCAAATTTTGAGCTGAAGGTCCAGTCGTCCTCCAAGTCGTCCACGTAAAAGCTGACGTTAGGGGGCACACTTTTTAGCGAGTAAATATCATAATTAGTAATAGGCCATTTGGAAGCAGTTCTTTACGACCAAGTTCACAGCTTACAATGGTGGTTGGATGGGGCTGAGATCAATCCCTGTTACCTAGAATAGCGACCGTCAGAGCAGGCCAGTACCCATCGAGGTGCGACCCATTCACTCACCTGGCATCCTGGGTGTTCATCGGCTTGAGAATCGTTAGATGGATTTTATAAAATAGAGACTTGACAGGCAGCACGATCTCACCAAAATCAATGGACCAGATACCCGTGCCACAGCCGGCATCAAGCACGCGCGTGAGGGGCCTGTCGACCGGTGCACAGTGAAGTTTTCAATCAAAAGTCATGAGTAGCAGGTTGTGTTGAAGATCTTTGTTAAAGTCAGATATAGGACAATAAGAAAGAGGCCAAAAACACTTACCTAAGCGTTCGTTTTCCGCCTGAGCCCGGAGATCAGTCAGAACATAGAAGGGGGCCATGCATGGTGATGGGATAAACCAACCTCATCGTTTGGAAGGACGTACACTGGGACTTCGTTAGCCGTTTTCTCTCTGCGATAAAAATGAAAAAGGAATTAAGAGCTTCTCACTTCCATCCTTGTAAGCATGATACGTTCGGCCATTTTCCTGGCGATAGGCCAAGATGCTAGACGATAGAGAGGCGGTGTCGCTGACATTGTCCTATTGGAATCAGTTGGAGTCGCTCATTGAGATGGACTGCGTGATTCTTTGCTCACAAGTCCGACTGTTGAGTCGGCATCATCGTCTTCCCGAAAGACAGCCTATAAAGCATAAGTAGGAAGGACTTTTGGGACAGCAGAGGGGACTCTCGAACATTGTCGTCGACGGCAAGCGGGGTACCTTGCACTTGCGTGGGCGGAGAGCTTGTCCCCGGAGCTTGTTCCTCTGGCTCAGCAGCCATTTCCAGTAGCCCGATATCCAAATCGCAGGCTGAGTCTTTTTTCCGGTCCGTCAGCCAATATTCGGTACTGACACGAGAAGAAGGATGAGCCGATTTTGGTAGTTGGGCATGAAGAGTCGGGCATCATCGCATAGAGGAGTGGTAAGGTTTATTTAATCTGCGGCACAGCAAGTGGGGGAACAGCGCATAATTGCGGAAGAATCATATACCGAAGGGCAGTTCTTAATGGCGGTAATATTGCTGTATGGATACTCGTATGCAGAACCCGCGTCCCCACAAAGATAGTCGGGCATCCCTGTGAGCCTGTAAATCAGGCCCGGACCAGGATGTCGGCTAACGTAAGATATGACGCCCTGGCTCATCAATAGTAGTTGACCGATTCCTAGTTGCATCACTGACTGTATCCTAGTCACTTAGATCGACAGACTTTTGCATAGCTTTGAACTTTAACTATTGGAGTCCGCGCGAGTATCCCACTTGTTATTATAAGGAGTAGACAACGAGCGGAAAATAAAGCACCTAGTTATGATGAAGAATCAAAAAAGTCTCTGTCATTGCGTCTCTAAAAGGAAACAAGAAGCTGCACTGTAACATTCGGGATTAGTCGTAGATGCCCGATGTTTCAACTCATGGCTGAACCCCCACATACCATACACCAGTTCCACTTCATACGGTATCAGCTCAAATTAAGTGTGCTGTCTTGCAGGATTGGTCTCTGCTCAGTATTCTTTACTAGTGGATATAGGGCACGAACATAGTGAATGAGATCGGGTGGAAAGATATTGAGACCAAAGAAACGCAGAGACTTGAAGAAAATAAGCCAATGCATTCCAGGTGTACGTTGCTCAAGTCTTAGGTTGAGCACGCAGAATTGGGAACAGGGTCTATCTATGAGCCGGTGAGCATTCCTTCCACCGTTTTAGCAAATACAAATTCTTTCAGATGGAACTGAGAGGCTGTAAAATGATGATTGGTACAGCAAGCACATTGCTCTTATTTACATGGGAATACTTCTGTGCAGGTAGTATCCCCATCAGCTACCTTAACAAAAACCATTATAGAATGAATAGTAGAAATCTTGTTTGCAGAAGGAACAGAAAAAAGCCTCACTAATGGTCGGGGCGCACTATAATTTAGTTTTATCAGTCTTGTTTATAACTGCGTGTCTGGCCTTCACAGTTTTGTTCCGAAAATTCGTCAACGGTTTAAAGCAGAAGATTTCTAGCCAGAACGATCAATCCCTCGAGAACGTTACAGCCATTTCCATACATGTTTCTATAATTCAGACGACACTAGCTACTAGTTTGCCTTGAGAATTAAAGCCTACAAGAGACACAATATGGAATTCACGAGGAAAGTCTCGCAGTCTACACCCAGTATCACTCACAAGGATGCAACTCTGATGTGTACCGAAACTGCCCGCTGGCGCGCACTTCGTATGTGAGAGTTCGAACAGTTACAGAGATTTTGGACTTCCTGCGATCCGGCCAGTTCTTACTCCGAATGCACGCCGCATGTCTTATTCCGAGATTTCCTCCAAAATGGCGAACATTAAATCACGAACGAGAGACCTCTTTCTGAAGGCTAATGAGGCTTTTAACTAGTCCCTGCCCTCATTTTCCATGCTGTGAACCTGCCAACTCTCAAGCAAGTACGTCTTCACAGTCCAGTGATTGTGCATTGCAGATGACTTTCTTCATGGAGGGGGTGACTTATTAGGAGCAGGAAGGCTGGTTTTATCTCTACTCAATGCCAGCAGTAGGAATTACCGGAGTGTTCCTGATGCAGGTCATTAGGGTCTGATGTATCTCTCCCTGAGACTGTAGGAGTGAAACGAGGATGATCATACGGGCGCCTACGAATGTCGGTGAGCCGCTCGAAAGAAGGTAGAGCATTAGGCAGACAAAGGATTCGTCACTTTGATGATATAAGCTAGTTGTCCGCAGAGGCGCGTGAAATATAAGTATAGGACTCTGGACAGCGCCCTCAGATTACAAATCGCGTTTAGTGGTTACCAATCACGGATGCGCGCGCGGGATGAATAATACACAGGATTAAGGAACTATATCACTCAACTAATGGCCTTTGTACTAGTAGAGTACAGACAATAGATTTGACGCGCGCGGGAACTTACTTAAGCAGAGCGGCTAGTGGGGCGCATGATGAATGGGGAAAGGGCGGACGACGAAGCTTGAGCGCATTGGAGACTCCGCGCGCCTATTGACGTAACGAGACATCGATGGAAGCTTTGACAACCAACAGCAGAGCGGTGACGGAACAAAGGGGGCCAAAGGATCTGGTGGAGCGGGAAGATGGCACAGCTTGCCGCAAGTTTGTTGAATGTTAAAAAGACAGACGTTCCTCGAATCTAACCAACGCTATCAGCAAACAACTAAAGCAACCTCCTTATCTCGCCATTCTTCACACTTATTAAGACAGCACTATCAAAATGGTTTCCGGTCTTGTCTCCACCGACCAGTGGCTTGCTGCCGCCAAGCACCGCCGCACAGTCTACGGCCTGAAGGGAACATCTTCCGCCCCAGACAGCCGTGTTGAGGAGATCATCCAGCAGGTTCTCTCCTTTGCGCCATCCTCGTACAACACACAGCCAGTGCGCATTACTCTCGTCACCGGCGAGAAGCACAAGCAACTCTGGGACATCATCATTGCCCAAGCCGAGCCGATCCTTAAGGCTGCCGGCGAGCAGGTGTGGGCGGCGTTGAGTGGCGCGTTCCAGGCGCACAAGGCGGCCTATGGCTCGGTACGTACATTGGCCTTTTACTTCTTCATATTTTAAGTTGTGCACACCTTCTAATTAATGCATGCATAGGTCCTCTTCTGGGAAAGCGGCAAGTCCATCAAGGAGGCTGGTGAGACTCACCAGTCGGCCGCGCATATGTTTGGCGAATTCGCCGAGCACGCCACAGGCATGCACCAGATTTTGGTCTGGACCGCCCTCGAGCTTGAAGGTCTGGGTGCCAACTTGCAGCATCTGAACGCTATTCCTCCAGTCGGGGCTGCCCTGAAGGAATTCTGCGGCGTGCCTGACGACTACAAGCTCAAGGCTCACTTGAACTACGGAGACGAGGCCCAAGACCACCCTCCGGTCCCTCAGAAGTTGCCTTTCAGTGAGACATTGAAAGTTATCAACTAGAACATGTCTTTGAGGGTTATTTTGCAGCTTGTGTAGCAACGTACTTGATACGAATTAGATCGTTCTTTAGCATCGCGTGTTGGCTATGAAATACTATAAACAGCGGTCTTTCTACAAATTACTCGCCAATCAAGGCGTGCATGCTATTGCAGTTCAGTCCCTGACAAACAAAAGATCACCGTTCTAGGTGGGCATGCATTCCAGGAAGACACAATATATGGACAGGAGTCTACCGAAGACATAGATCAAGTGATTCTTAACAAGAGAGCCAAGGAAAAAATTCTCTCAGTCTCTAACTACCCATTTCGATGCTGCATACTTTCTCTAGTCAATGATTTGTAGCGGCGTCAAAGATAATTGAAACAGTGTTGTGTTCCGAATAGAAGTGGCCAGATAAACGGGCTCACACCGGTTGACTTTTTAATTCCTCGCTCCTCCATGCCAGATTCGATGCTACAATCCTTCGTGCCAAGAATATTTCCCTGTTCCTCCTTCTGATATGTAATGATTAGTCTCGAATGCGACCCTGCCCTCGACGCGGAGAGAGAAAACAAAAAATCGCGCTACCCTGCAGCATCATCAGGGGCCCACGCAGACCTAAAAGTCCATGACCGAGCTTCAAGGTCGCAAATTGCCGTCTTGCCCTTTTTCCTCTTCCATTCCTTCTCTCCGGTCAACATTCATCTGATTTATCTGCTACTGCGTAGTGATGGTCAGGTGTCGCCCTCACCACAGCTGGGCGCGAGCACGCCGGGTCCTAGAGTTCGGTGGGACAATTCGTGCGGGGAGTTGGCTGACTCCGTTGAGAAAATCCCCCCCTCTTTGATGCCCGACCCACTGTAATGGGCGGGCTGTAATCTCCTGACGCCAGCTTTAGTGCGGTGCCAAGTCTGCACCCAAGACTTGGTCTGCTCCTCATCCCTGTCAGAGTCGGGGCTGAGACTTGCCAAGCATTGAGTTATCTACGGTACTTATGAAAACGCGAGAGCATCAGCCTTGGCTATCCATGTCATAGGGCGGTAGTGGTGCATCATTCGTCATCACAACACTTTTCAGTCGTCACCGTGCTGGATGGTGGAGGGAGGCCTGAATAAGGTTGCGCATCATCATGAGAATACATAAAAGGCTGGATGCTGCTCTGAACGGACCCAACTGGCGAGCACTCGATCGGATTACGTCAACACCTATCGATCAATTCGGAATGGATCCCACAATTTGCCTTTCTCCTCTTCATGTCGACATGCACGGAGACCTGAAGCTGAGAGTTGGCAGGCCGCAAGGAGAAGAGAAAAGCGTCAAATCTTTCGTCGTCTGCTCCAGAGCACTCGCGCGAGCGTCTCCAATCTTTGAAGAGATGCTATATGGCCAGGTTGCTGAGCCGACTCATATCAACCGAAATTCCGGGGTCCTTGACCTCCCAACGCAGGAACCCGAGTCTTTCCAGCTCTTTGCACTTGCCAGCCACGGACTTCTGCACCAGGTTCCGAGGAATCTTTCTCTGGATCAACTTTACGACCTTACCACACTGACGCACTCCTACGATGCCACCAAAACCCTTTTGCCATGGATAAAATCTTGGACGCGCTTGATTGGCGAGCCCGTGTCGATAATACCCATGTTTAAGGTTCTGTGGGTTAGCTGGGAGCTAGGGCAGCGATCTGCATTTGAGGAAACCGCCAAACGTATCGTCATGGAGTGCCGAGGTTCCATATTGGCCGCGGATTCTGCTCTTCACGCTCTCCAGATGCCCCCAGGTGTTGTCGGTAGGTTTTCATTACTGCCTCGCTTGAAACATCGTCCGCTTTTGGCTGATATAAAATCTTATAGAGCGCGTTGCCAAGATTAGAATGGAGACCATCGGCGCTCTCCTAGACGTTTTCCGCGATTTGATAGAGGAGCTCGTCACCGCGAATGAAAGTTCTCACGTGTGCCGATATGGATCATTCCTAACATCAAATCCATGCGAGTCAATGATTCTTGGTTCAGTCACCATCGGATTACTACGCGGAGGGCTTTGGCCTATTCCTAGCCCTGACGAAGTTGACTGGAGTATTGTGGAAGTCTACGAAACATTGACTAATATCATCGTATATGATTTTGGTCAAATTTCCACCGAGGACGTTGACCACGGCAAATGTAATCCCGCTATCTTGCTAAGAGAAAAGATTACGGGAATCTTCGAGACGGTCCCTAGCCCAGTGACAAACGGGCAGAGAAAAGAGCTGGAGACTCGGACCAAACTTTTGTACGCTTAAATCTACTAAAGACAAGGAGGTTTAACAACGATGGAATTTGCATTTGATACTTAAATGAGCAGGCGTCATTGCGCTACATGTAAGGCATTGGCCCGATGGAATGATCAAGGAAAACGACAGCATTGTCAGGTCCCAGTATGACTAATCCTATTCGATGATCCCTGATTGGGACGTGAGTATCCGGCTGGAAGCTCGGGACGGAAGAAGGAAAAGGTGGAGAATTCGTATGTCAATTGATATCTCTCGTTGGCAAAAACGAACTCGTCTGTTTCTGGTTTATGCGCTGATATAATACAATCCCGATTTTGTAGTGTCCATCATCTATATCTAGGTAGCTCAGAATCGTCTAATCCGCGCTTAATACTGGTTTCCCTCTCCCAGCCCCCAATTCTCCTGACCAGGCTGAAACCACATATGCGATCCGTGCCATTCATCCCCCACAAGGTGATCCCCGAAGGCCAACCCAGGTAGCAACAAATTTGCTGCCTCACGGGACATTGGGTCTGGAACCCGTTCCATGGATTGCATGTATGCATCGAGCTGAAGACCGGGATCATTGAGTTGATCCATACCTGTCTTGATCTTCATTTCGCTGTATTGCAATGCGACATCGTGAAGGACTTCGAAGTGTCGATGAATGTTGGCTGTGGCTTCCGAATGAAACCGCGCTGTCTCCAAGGAATCCACAAACAGTTTCAGGCGAACGAGGTCGCCCGAGGAATCTTCCATAGTTTCAATGACATGACAAAAGATGACGATGAACGGTATAAAAGGGTTGTATAGAATGGTCCTATATGATCAAAAAGAAATAAAGATTAGCACGTGTTAAAAGAAGAATGAGGGGATCCCATGGGGTATCATCTTACCAATTGAAATAGGTATCAATGTGGTGACCATTCTCAGACAGTATTCCCTCGCAGAATTCTTGATGCTTGTCAAGCGCCGTCCTCGCCGTGTTGATGCACTCTGACGTGAAGCTACTCCTCGATTCTGGGGGAGGAGGTACGGCCTTTTGTATTAGGGTCAAAGTGCAGAGAAAGAACACATCGCCTGTGATGTGAATGAGCGGCTTTTCTCCCTCCATAGTGTGGCCCTTGCGGGATGAAGTTGGCTAGGTTTAAGTCAGAATGCTGCCATGATGGAATAGAGAAGCCGTTTCGCAAAGCAAAGGCAGGGTTTCAACTGGGACTTACCTCATGGACATCCCCCTTTCCACTATTCCATACAGACCTCGCTTCTTCGGCTAAGGAATGTGCCCATGCCGTTCTCGAAGTTTGAGGTTTTGCCAGGGCAGCAGGACTATAAAGCAATTTATACACTTTTCCCTGAATGCTGGACAACCTGATCCAGCGCACAGCACCGTAATTGGTTTTTCCGGCACTGCTATTAGACTCTGCTTCGGGTAGCGGCATGGTAATGTCATAGTCTGGTATGGATGATGACGGCCTTCCTAGGCGAAGAGAGAGGCCCTTTTCTATACTGTAAATATGCCAGAAGACCCAGGCCTTTTGCCGTCTGACTGCAGGAGTATCGCCATGCATGGACGATGCCCGATGAAGACCAGCGTTGAGGCACATATTGAGAGCGGTGGCGACTAGGGAGCAAGCGGTCGACAACTTTGAACATGAAATGGCATGAAAGACCTGTGGTGGTGATCAGCTAGTAGGCCTATATGAGGAGAAGGCTTCGGCTGTTTAAAGCACGCCACCGGGGACAGCCTACCCCAAACAGAAGAGCTATTGTGTAGTCCATTGTGCTTGGCATGTGAAGTGGGAGTTGCGAGAGGGCTGTTTCGAGGTTTGCCTGGCATGCCTTCATGCAGTGCTGCATCTCTCGGCGCGAGTGGTGGTCTTTCTGGAGGATGCTGCTCTTGAGAAATACGTCAATCAGGCCCCCGTTGACGATTATGAAGTCTGCAAGGCTGTAGCCTCCACCCGGGGAGTAAACCCTCCGCACAGACTCTGTGAAGCTCTCGACGGTTAAGAACATGTGAAGCCCAGCGCGTTCGAATTGGGGATCCTCTAAGAGCATGACGTCAGTTTCCGGCTCAGACGTGGAGGTCTTGGACCCACCCTTCATAGTTTGCAAGGCCTTCATGACGGTGTGGACGGAAGGCATGGGGCTATCCCCCGAAGAAATGGGACGCATCAGGCTTGGATGACGTTGACTGGCCGCCTCGTGAGGGCATGGCGACCTGCTCTGGCGCCCGACGAGAGCGCGAAGGGCGTCCATAGTCTCGGAGCGGTAATCTTTCAGGGGTCCGTGGTGGACGGCAGTTTCCAGCAGACCATGCGCAAGAGCCGCGTCGGTGGATATGGTGGAATCCTCCTCGAAGAGAATTTGTGGAGGGGTCAGAGTGTGACTTGGCGACGGCGTGGAATGCGCGGCCGCTGGGATCTCAGGGCTAGTGAAGCCATGGGTGGCTTGTGCAAATTGATGGTACGAAGGGTTCCCGTGCGCCGAGGTTAAGCTGGGGTTGGAATGGGACAACAACTCGATTACTTGCTGCAGTCGTCGGTCGATGCTGTCGATCTTTCTCTCACTGAGCAAAGGCGCAATTAGCCAGCTGTCTAGGAATTAATCAGGCGTGATAAAGGAGCGTCGTACTACTGGGCAGAGACGTGGATGCGCTGTACCCCAGTCGGTGTCCGCTGTCGATCTCGATAGCGGCACTCGGCTCCTGTTTTGGCGCAGGACGAGCAGGGGTCCTGTCTGTCACAACCAACCTGGACGGAGTACAATCAGTATGAGGACGTCGGAGACTTGCCGAGAGACGGAGATTACGTACCTTGCGTTGCCGACAAGCGAAGCACTGGGGAAAAAAGACATTTGTTAGCAACCCGGAGACGGGTAAAGAAGGTGAGCGGAATGGATGACCTACCGCCAGACGAGGGGCTTTCCACGTCGGGGCCGCGCTGGACGAGGTCGGCTTTCGCGCGGGCGGCGCGTTCTCATCTGCCGAGCCCGAGTCGTCGGGCTCCACGGTGGCCATTATCGTGTCTTTGGGCATTTTGCAAGGATGGGCTGCGCAGTTTGCACTGAGGATGGACGGACACCGAGAACACCGACGACTTGCACGTGGGCAGGTGCCCTCTCATATACCATGTCGGCCTTAAAGCCGGCTTATCGGGATCCGTTCCCCTCCGAGCCCCGAGTGGCTATGCTGCAGACTTGGAGCTTGGACGCGTGTTTAGTTGTCTTGGCCTTTTTACTTCGCCATACTTGGCTGGCTGAGGCTCAAAAGCGCTAGGATAGGTCCACGGGTCATCTAATTTTAGTTTTAAGCTACCCATCTATGCTTAATTGGCGTGCACTGGCTTCTTGTTGCCCCTTTTTTGCTCCGCCGTGCCAAGTTGAGGCTTAAGCGCAGCAAACGCGTCGCGTCTAGAAGCCCATTCCTCTATTTTTGTTTCAACGCTCTGATGCGCTGGATTGAAATAGTTGTCAGACAAATTGAGATTGACCATGTGTACGACATTGTTAGGAGGCCTCTCATTGTAGTAAACCTCCTGGAACAAACGATGATCACTTTGCACACTCGAATCCCCGATAATAGCACCGAATCAAACTGTTTCCAGACAGCGACTACTCTACCACCCTAGCTCATGTTATGCGCATGCCACCATAGTCGTACCCTTTTCCCGTACATATACACAGGAACGGTAGTCGCGCTCAAACCAAGCATGATGCTGCCGATGCACTGGAATACCCGAGCAGGTCCCCATTCCGTAACCCAGTCGTTGATGAAATCTGTTTTGTCAGCGTCGCTCAACAGCTTGTACGAAGAAATAGGATAACCCACAAGAAAAGCCAAAGAACATCAGATTCTTGACAGACATGGAGAGAACGAAAATGTGCACGTCGACTTCACGATACGCATCCACGAGATAGGAGCCTGTAGCTGTGCCAATGATTTGGGTGCTGACAAAGGCGAGTCCCCAAACAAAAGAGACGATGATCGGGCTCTTGCCTTCTTCTGCAAATCGACCAAATAAGAAAAAGCCCAAGCTGCTGAATATTGGCGCAATCAAGAGCAGTAGCAAGCGAAACTCTGGCTCGAATATTCCGTTATTTCGTCTACTGATCACCACGGCCATGTGATCAGAGACCAAGCCGCACACCAGGCTGGAAACCAGTCCCGCAACAATCGGTCCCGTGTTTAAATAGCCGATTTGAGCCGAGTTCATGAGGTATGGCGGGGGCGAGAATATCTGAGCCAGAGCGAAGCTGACGACGACGTTCCAGAGCTGAGCGAAGCCGTTGATGATAATAGCCCAGCAGACAATGGGGTTGGCGATGAGATAGAAAGGCTGCAGCGTCATCTTAAGCAGCGACCGCTCGTCGTAGACTCTGGACCAGGGCTTGATTCTCTGGAGAAAGGATTCCCGTCTCTTGGTGGTGTCGATAGATGAAGGCACAGTCTCCAGCTGTTGCAGCTCGACCTTTTCTGGGGAATCAACAGCCTCGGAACCTAGCTTGTCCACTTCCTGGGTTTCCTGTCCTCGTCAGTCTTGATCATGCCGAAAGGACGGGAGAATGTGATTACTCCTTGGGATGTGTCGGTAGAACTGCCGAGCTCTTTGCGCACGAACGATGTCTCCCAACCAAACAGTACGATTCCAATAGTGGCGATGCCCATGAAGATGGACAGAATACCAAAGGACCATCTCCAGTCCAGTGACACCGCGACCACGCCTGCAATCAGGCCGGGGAGAAGGACCATCCCTACAGCTGAACTAACGTAGAGGGCCATGCGCAAGCCCCGCTGATGGACAAAGTAGAGGTCACCGACCGCCGAGAAGGTGATACTCTCGAAGGCTGCTGTCCCTAGACCCTGCAGTATCCGGCCGCCAAGCAGGGTATCATAAGACGGTGCTGCTGTACACAGGATTGAGCCTGCAAGCAAGAGCACCGACGACACAAGATACACAGGCCGCTTTCCGTACTTGTGTGATAGAGCCGAGACGATGGGGGCAGAGGCGCTGACGACGAGGAGCTGATATCCACTGAGAAGCGTGACGTCTTTGAAACTGACTTGGAACTCTTGAAGAATAGGTAGGGCAATCGTGGCTACTAGGGGCCCAACCCTGTGCAGCGAAAAGAGTCAGCTTTGTCGATGCGAATGCAGTGGCCGGATGCCGGACTCGGCTCGGGGACAGTCTTACCCCCCAACGCAAAGATTGGTGCAATAGCAAAGGAGGAGCAACACCAAATCGCGCTGATATAGAGGCCAGTTTAGTGGATCATTGGGGTCGCTGGAAGGCTGCGGGACCAGAACAGTGTCGGCGTCGTTCCCGCGTGCCTTCTTAAGCCGGGCAGTCCGACCAGTCGTAGCATCATGTCCTAGCTGGCAAGTCCCAGGGACATACTCGTTGCTGGCAGAGGGTTCGAGAACTCCGAATGCCATGATGAAGAGAGTGATTATTGAGTTTGTATGGCCTGGATGTGAAACAAAAGAGCAGATATGAAGGGCAAGGGTGTTTTATGTTACTCGATGTAATGGCTGTCTAAATGGTACACCCGACTTAGACGGTGCTACGGCCTAATGGGAGACAGACATGTGGGGAGAAGGGATATACAAGCTGGTACAGTGGCCTACACCTAGACAAAATGTTGAATAAGACCATCCCGATAGGCTCATCTACTCATTGTTAGCCTCGCGGAGGCAAGTTAGTGCTTGCGGGGTTGTGGGGAACCCCACAAAGCCACCTTTGTACCCCGCGTCCGGCCAGGCCGAGGCGAACAGGCGGTGACTGCCGTCTCGACACGATTGGAAGACCAAGGACCAGACGAGCTAGACCGGATTGTCGAACAAGGCCACGAGACTGGTCTGGAGAAGCCAACTGCTGCTGAGAGACTGAGTACTGCTGAGAGGCCGACAGACTCGTTCCCTGGGCCCAACGCGTAGTCCTGGCCGCCGACTCCAGGAAGACGTCTCAGCATCGGGCTCAGCCTCGCCCTCATCCTCAACCGGTCCGCATCCTCACTGAACCGTCAAGTCCTCGAAAGCATGAACCAGGGACAGCAGGTCCAAGGGCGCATCCACCGGTGCAAGTCCTGCGACCGCGTCTTTGCCCGCGCCGAACACCTGCGCCGCCACTGCCTCTCGCGTACGTCCCGTCGTCGTCGTCGTCGTCCTGTCAATGAACCACCGCGGCTGACCCTAACCAGATGAGAACAGGAAGCCAAACGTCTGCAGGGCGTGCGGCTCACGCTTCGGCCGTTCCGATGTACTGCGTCGCCATACCAGGAAGTGCGCAGACTTCCAGCGGATGGCCCAAGGTGTACACAACACCGATTCCGACTCGGAGCCGAGTGGCCAACAGCCAAACAAGGCACAGTGGAAGGCCACGCCGCCGGCTGAAACCCTGGAGTCAGTTGCCCCGTCATAGATGGGTTGGTCCCTTGCTAACAAGAACATCAACAGTGCTCTGGGCTCGATGCTGGACAGCCCGCAGTCGCTCGCCGCAGACCCTCCTCCTCCCGAGCTTGGTGCGGCCATCGACCAGGCTCTCATGATTTCGTCGTCATCGGTGGCGACTCTTCCAGACCCTCAGTCGGTGCCATTTCTGGGGACCGGAGACTTTGCTGACCTGGGATTCTTGGAAGACTTTCTCCTTCCGGATACGACCATGATACCTGGCCATCTCGCTTCCATGGCATACGAGAGCGAGACCATGCCCGCACTATCAGCCTGGGACAACGTCGGCCTGGCACCAAATCCAGGTCAAGCTCCCCTCTCGACCTTCCAGGCCGTGGAACCCAGTGCCCGCGGTAAGTTGAGCGAGCCGAGTTACTTTCGGGTACTCTCCACCAGCAACTTCGAGGTTGAAGAGTTCCGCAAGAAACTGTACTGCAACTACCCACACGAACTCCTCGGCTCGTTCCAGTTCCCTACTCGATCGCGCATTGTGCGCTGCATTGTCGCCTATTTCGAACACTTCGATCCGCACACGCCCATCATCCAGCACGCCAGGTTTAGTCTTGCCGACACAAACCCAGCCTTGATACTGGCCATCTTGGCTATCGGTGCCATGTATCTTTCTGAGCACGAGTTCTCGGTTCAGGCATACACCGTGGCTTGCAGTCTTGTCGAGGCGCACTCTCTAGATCAGCGGGAACAGACCCCGTCGCAGTACCAGTTTGCGCCCCTCCAAGCAATGCTACTGTGCGTCCAGTTCGGTGCCTTTAGCGGCCAGGATGCCCACTCGCAAAAGTCCCAGCGTCTATTCGCTGCTGTTTGCGAGGCATTGAAGAGCGGATTAGAAGTGCTGAAGCCTCAAAGATCTGCGGCTGAGCAGAACTGGGATCAATGGTCCTTTATCGAGACGTTCAGTCGTTTGGCGACGTGGACTTGTACGCTCAGCGCGATGCTGCTGGCAAGTGACCCCATGTCTGCCTACATGGCGCCGTATCAGCTACGAGAAGTTCCGCCTCCCCTGGGTGAAGAGTTGTGGCGAGCTCAGTCGGCGACTCAGTGGGCAGCCCGGCAAGAGCGCGTCAAGCTCCACGGGGATTCCAACATGTCTGATCTGACCGAAGCCCTTCTCCGCGGGAGTGCGATTCCAGAGACACTAAGCTCCTTTGCGCTGTTGTCGCTTGCAGCGTGGGCGTTGACCTACATCTGTGCGCAAGAACGGCTTGCCATGTCGCTGGGCCCAGTCGACCTGTTGAACAGCGATTTCCGGACCAAGATGGAACGGGTGCTGTCCGAGTGGGCCATGTATACTCGCCGTCGCATGAAGGCCGACCGCGTCATCTATCGGTTGAACGACCCGCTGTTCACCGACTGCTTCCCGCTCCTGGGATCCTCCTACTATCACTTGTACTTGGGTGACGAACTGCGAGCACTGAAGGCCAATGCTGCAAAGGAGGATGCATTTCCAGGGGAACCCAAGACCAGCAGCCGTCTTCCTCCTGTTGTGAATCTTCGCTTAGCCTACAAGGGCGTTGCATATGCTGCCAATTCTTGGCTGGTGCGTGCCAAGTTGGGCATGGGGCATTTCAACGACACGGCATCTATAAACTACGGTGGGCATTATCTCATGACGGCGTACGAGACTGGTAAGCTTGCCAAGTGTGGAAGCATCCTTACTCACACAAGGTTTGAAATATCTGACAGATGCGGTATTTTCTAGCGCTCATCTTGTCGTGGTGGCTTTCAGTCAGCGGCTTCCCAGAACCTCCAGATTCCACTGGAAACTACACGGCCGTTGTCAAGTCACTCGGTGAAATCTTTTCAGAGGCGTTTGTCGAGGCCGAAGACCAGGGAATTCCATGTGGAGATGCAGACACTCGTGCGCTAGGCCCGTTGCTGTTCACTCAGCGCTGCATGTCTCAATCTGTCTATCCGTGTAGGTCCAGGTTGTCTCAGAAAAGATTGACAGTGCCTAACATTCATTCAGTCTGCCAGCGGCTAGATCGTCGGCTTCAACGCTTTTCCGAGTACGTGCGTGTTGGGAATGTGTCGAGTTCATGATGCTGGAGGGGGTAGGTCCTCCTGATTAAAGAAAGGAAAAGGAAAAAAAAGGGTTGGGAAGAAAAGGGTTGGAGAACAGCGTGGATATTCTAGGAGAGTGTTGTGGGGGATGTTGACTGTCACTCCTTGCCCACATTTTGCCTTATCGTCATATTCTCCCCAGTCTTTTAAGAAAATACAGCCCGTGGTGAATTCCCACATGGTGCCCCCCACGGATTCGTGCTCACCTCCACCTAGTCTTTCACCATCCACATGCTAACGACGCCACATGGAATCTTGGTGGGGTTTGTACTAACCAAGAATACAGCGGGGTGACAAGTAGGGATACAAAATAGGGATGGGTCATGGTCTAGTGACGCCAACCATCATACCCCGGAGCATCCTAGCATTCCAGCATTCTCGGTTCAGTATGATGCAATTTCCCATCGCGGTTGATCCGTCCTCGCCCTTTCCAATTGAGAACATACCGTTTGGCATCTTCTCCACGGACCAAGATGTAACGATCCTTTTGTCTCTACCGACGGGCCCTATTAACAGGAGTGTGTCACAGAAAACCCCACGAGTGGGAACCATCATCGGAGACCATGTTGTTGACATCAGGCTTTTGGCAAGTAAAGGGGCATTCGACGGGACAGCCATACAATCCTTGGAGACAATTCATCTGGCGTTGACCAGCACGACATTGAATCTACTCGCATCTGTATCCTACGCTGGTCGTTCCTTCGTTCGCGACCGGATCATTCAACTACTTTCGGACCCAGCCTCAATCCTCTTTACCGACTCAAGTCTTAACAAAGATGCACTCATCCACTCGAAGAAGGTCAAGATGCACCTGCCTGTGGAAATACACTCATTCACAGACTTTATGTGCTCGGAAACTCATTTTGAGAACGCGAGTATACCTTTGATACCAGAAAAGCTGCAACTGATTGAGGATATTTAGGGAATCAAAATTACCGGCAAGGCTATGCCTCACTTCTTCGCATTCCCCACCGCATACAATGGCCGAACTACGTCTGTCATACCAAGCGGAGAGTTGATCCCACGACCCAAAGGCATGATCAGACAGCCAGTAGCTGAAGAGCCACCAACGTATTCCTTTTCTCCTTCAACACGTTTTGATTTCGAAATGGAAATGGGCGTCATCATTTCGAATACAATTCCACGCGGCCAGGTGATCACTGCCGACGAAGCAAACGAACTCATATTTGGGTTCGTCCTTTTGAACGACTGGTCCGCTCGAGACATCCAGTTTGCCGAGATGACAGGCATGGGTCCTTATAACGGCAAGTCTACAGCCACAACGGTCAGTCACTGGGTAGTACTTCCGCAGGCGCTGGAGCAAGCTCGATGCCAGTCGACGTCAAAGAAGGCGCAAGAAATGATGCCGTTGCATCCTGATCATCTCCGGCACCATATTGGAGGAGAAACGGTGACGTGGAACATTGACATGCAGGCTGAGATTGCCAACCGTAGCGGAATATCGACCGTGGTTTGCAGATCTAACCTACGAGATCTCTACTGGACTCCCGCTCAAATGCTGGCTCACATGACCTCGTCTGGGAGCGGAGCTACTGCTGGAGACCTCTTTGGTAGTGGCACCATCTCTTCGCCAGGACATACAACCGATAATCCCACTCTTGGTTGTCTTTTCGAGTTGAACAATGGAGGAAAGACATCCTTCAAGCTCCAGGATGGTCGCGAGGTGGTGTGGTTGGAAGATTACGACGAGGTTATCCTGACGGGATGGGCTACGGGGAAAGGAGGAAAGAGGATTGGGTTTGGAGAGGCACGAGGGATGTTGGTGCCCTCTGCTGAGTTTGTGGTGGAACAGAGAGATTAGGCCTAGCACGAAGATTGATTCACGTAAATCGATGTCTTCTGGACCATCAAGAGGGCTGTTTGCACTTGATCTGGTAACATCATTGTCACGAATCGTTAGTGATTACAGCACCCCACCCCCACACCCTCTTTACGGAGATCACCTCCACTAGGCTTGACCTCCACATCAAAGAACCCTAAGCTCGTGAGGCCGGGCTAACTGCCGACCCGACGTGACCTACTCACCCAAAGAATAAGTCTATCATAGACCGGAATATCCGTTGCTCTTGATTGATTATAACTACATCATGCTTGACGGTGTATAAAAGTACCGGTCAAAGTTGGGTCTTTCACTGAAGACGCTAACCAATCTAAACAAACTTAAATATAAACACCGCTCATTCATTGTCGTCAGGAAACACGCGGCACAGCACAATGAAGGCGTATCGCTGGAACGGTCCCGGAACTGGACTTCAACTTGAGGACGTCCCAAAGCCGACGCCGTCGACTAACCAGGTTCTGGTCCAAGTTCAAGCCTGTGGCCTGTGCCACTCGGACTGCCACATAATTGATGGCTCTCAGGCGGATGCTGTCAAGAAACGACCCATTACCATGGGCCACGAGGTTGCTGGCAATGTCATCGCCGTCGGACCAGACGTTGACGCGACTTTGGTCGGCGAACGGGTTGCTGTGGCCCTGGGCGGACATCCAATCCGGACTCCCAACACCATTGGACTTCAAATTGATGGCGGTTATGCCGAATTCGTCGTCGTCATGGTCGATTCCCTCGTCCGCGTCCCAGACGGCGTCACTTTTGAGCAGGCCGCAGTCGCTACGGATTGCCTGACGACCGCGCATCACGCCATTCGAGGTGCGGGAGAAGTCACAGCTGGCATGACCGTCGCCGTGATAGGGCTTGGCGGACTGGGATCGTGCGCCCTCCGAGTCGCGGCCTTGGCGGGGGCAGTTGTCTACGGCTTCGACATCGACACACGCAGGTTCGACAAAGCTATGGCGGATGGGGCAAAGGCATGTTTTGCTAGCCTCGAGGAAGCGCAGGGTGTCAGCTTCGACGTCATCGTGGACTTTGTTGGGAAGAGCTCGACCATGAATGCAGCACTCGGTGCTGTCAAGTTCAGGGGGAGGATTGTGCTGGTTGGCTTAGGAGAGCCCTCCATCACGGTTCCCTCGTTTGCAATTATATGGAACAAGGTGGAAATCAGAGGCTGCTTGGGCGGTAGTCTCGAGGACCTGGCCAGCGTACTGAAGCTGATGTCGACCGGGAAATTGGTTCCGGAACTGGAGGAGATTGCATTCGATCGTGTAAACGAGGGCTTGCACCGGTTGAGCACTGGGGATGTATTGGGAAGGCTATTCACGCGTCCAAGGCCGACATTGGAGCATTCTTAGCGGGCCCTGCCGTAGTTAAGGTTGGATGTTAAGATATTTAGTCAGCTGTATTAAGAGTCCTGTCCTGAATAACGGATTTTTTTTCCGGCAACTGATCACATGCGCAATCATTTAAACGCAATTGGTTGCAATCGTTGGACGCCTTAACTACCCTCGAAGCCAAATCAACCTCTAAGTAAAAACCATCTTATTGGCAACTTTACCGAGTCCCTCAATCTCCACCTCAACAACATCCCCGTGCTTCAGAAATCTTTTCTGAAAGAAGCCTACCCCGGATGGCGTCCCTGTCATTATGACCGTTCCGCTTCTGATGGTCCTTCCTCGAGATAAGTGGGCAATTATCTGCCGGACCGACCAGATCATATCGTTGGTGTTTGTAGATTGCCTGACCTCCCCGTTCACCCTCGTAGTCAATTGCAGGCTCTGCGGATCACTAACGCTTTCAGCCGACCAGATGGCAGGTCCAATTGGTGCAAAGGCATCAAACGATTTTGAATAGCCAAACTGCCCTCCCGCCGCGTCCTTGAGTTGGAAGTTGCGGGCTGATACATCGTTCCCGGCCGTGTATCCCAGGACGTAGCCCAGAGCCTCTGCTTCGGATACGTCCTTTGCATCACGGCCAATGATGACAGTCAGTTCGCCTTCAAAGTCCATCATTGGCTGAGCATCCGGGTGGATTGGAATGTCATCATGAGGCCCGGCGAGGGTGTCTGAAGTCTTGCTAAAGAGGACCGGGTACGTTGGAACCGTCATCTTATTCTGTCGTCAGCAAGGCGATGAAAGATCAAGACCAATGAGCGTTCGCACCTTGGCCTCGTCGGCATGTTGACGATAGTTGACTCCAATGCATTGAACAAGCGGTGTCCACTCAAGCGGGCAGAGGAGCTTGTGTAACATTAGCCATGCACATCATACATAAGTGCTAGGGACTCAGAGTTACCTTTTTTACGTTGATGGGCTCCGCGTCTGTAGCACTAAATCCATCGACGATGCTGCCGTCGAGCTTGACCACTTTGAATCCTGCGTCGGTGCTCTCAAGCATGTCACCGTAGTGAACATCACCATCGTGCTCGTACCGGACTAACTTCTTAAATCCCATTGTATGCATAGTACACCTGCATCAAAAATGCACAAGGTTGGCGACAGCTCCAACATGCGCGAAACTCATATAACTACCGAGACCCCTAGCACACCCACCTGACAGCGAGGTGGGAGGGGCATGTGGGGGATGGTGTGGATGGCGTGGAGGATGTGGGGGTTATGTGGGTGGAAGAGGAGCCAACTCTGGATTCAATTTAGCGAGCTGATAGGCATAGGTAGACCAAGCGAAGCACTCCTGTTAGTGAAAAGAGAGCCGAGGCCGCTTAAGACACGAAAGTACCTTCATGAATCAAACACTTTTGGCAATTAGCAAGCACAGACATGACTACGGACACAAGCTCAAACGCCACGATGGAGTCTTTAGAGAAATCCTTCCAGGCCGCATGTGAAGCCGGAGATATCCCCGGCGCCGTGCTGGCCGCTGCGAACCTCGACGGCACACTCAACTATGCCCAAGCCTTTGGCTACCGCTCGCTGGAAGGTGAACCCAAACCTCCCTGCGAGGCCAACACGGTCATGGGGCTTTTCAGCGCCACCAAGCTTGTCACCACTGTCGCTGCGCTCCAACTCGTGGAAAAGGGCGTTATTCAGCTGGATGATGACACAGCGGATGTTCTGCCAGAACTATCAGCTTTGCCAATTTTAGCCAGCATGTCAGGTGGCAAGGCAGAGCTCCAAACGCGGCGCAACCCAATCACTTTGCGGTAAGCTATCTACTCAATCTCATAGAGCAGATCAAGACTCACGTCAGATCCCGCTGACTCTATCTCAGACATCTTCTAACTCACTCGTCTGGCTTGGCGTACGCTTTCAACTCACCCACTTTGCGTGAGTATCAAGAATCCGTCGGGAAACCTCCAATGGCTCCCCCGCGCACTGTAGTTCACAGCTACAGCACGCCGCTCTTGTTTGAGCCAGGAACATCCTGGGCATATAGCACGGGCTTGGACTGGGTCGGTCTCCTCATCAGTCGCCTGTCCAAGGTTCCTCTGGAAGAGTATTTCCAGAAAAATATACTGGTGCGCCTAGACATCAAGGACATTACTTTTTGGCCAGCCCGCTATCCCGAACTGAACAATCGCCTGGCCAGTCTTTCGATTCGCGATCAAAAAGACGATGGGCTTGGCAAGGCCGTTGCTTACAAGGGTCCCAGTATGATGTCGGCAATCCAGGAAGAGTTTGGTGGCCAGGGGCTCTACGCCTCTATGCCGTCATATCTCAAGATACTCAAGAGCCTTCTGGTGGACGACGAACAGCTTCTTGGCAAGAAAACAACGGCGCTGATGTTCGAGCCTCAGCTTACTTCGCAAAGCCGTGAGGCGCTCCAAGCGGTGTATCGGGGCCAGCCTTCTACAGGCCCTTGCAGCATTGGACATTTCCCTCCTGAAACTCAATATGACTGGGGTTTGGGCGGACTGCTGACTATGGAAGATGGTGATTGGCGGAAGAAAGGATGCCTGAACTGGTCGGGGATGCCCAACCTGCTATGGGTAAGAAGCTCCTTGATCTGTTGCTGGCTAATTTGATACTAACATTGTTGTCCTTGCCAGTTCTTGGACCGAGCCGCTGGTCTCTGTGGTATTTACGGAGGACAATTGATGCCGGCTGGTGATGTCAAAGCCAAGGAGATGATCACATTGTTTGAGAAGACAATTTATGGACAGGTGGACAAGAGGTCCTCACTTTGAAGGAATGTATGGTGTCAAGCCATAGTTCATAGTTTGGAATTACCCGACGGGTTTAACAGCTGCAGCCAAATGACAGGTTCCTATAGCACTGAATACAAGACTCCAATTTGGTGATTATTCCAGAGCAATCTATCCGCGGACAATATCTGCCAAGAAACGACACTTGTCGCCATTCTGAAGGGTCTCGATAACCTGCAGGCTGGTTGATCCGGCCTTGTTGATAGCACCCAGCCACGCGATTTTGACGCTCTCGCCGGCCTTCACAGTCAGCAGCCCACTCGTTCCAGCAACAGATGGCCCCATTACCGCAAGGTCATATGCCGACAAGCCACTGCCTCTGGCTTGCTGCGTGATCTTTCCTGTGGCAACAGTTGTCGCCGATCCACCCGCGACGCCGACGGTTCCGTCGACGCTCAAAGTACTTGGATTGCCTGGATCGTAAGTACCAGCCATGGTCCACGGCGTCGTAGGGCCCGAGAACAATGCCGCGTCGTCGGCGCCGACTTCGAGCGTGAGTGTCGATCGCGTGAGTGTCACATCGGCGCTTGTGTTGTTTGTAGCCGTGATGGGCACCTGTGCAGAGCCGGCATTCGCTGTGACGTTGGGTGGCACCGAGTACGTGAGGGCCACGTTGGGCGGCGGCGTAAGCCCGTCGATGAGCGGGTGCGCAGTGTTTTTGAGGAACTTCTCGACCGGCGTGTCTTCCGGTACTGTCGGCTTGCTGACGTTTAAGAAGGAGAGAACAAGCATGACGACGATTCCTATGACGGCGAGCACCGCGCCAATGACGGGCAACGCGACCATCATGGTGCATTCGGCAGCCACGAGACCAGCTGAGATGAGCGCGTCTCCCACCAGGATGGCGGCATCGACGAGCACCGTCAATCCTTGGATGGCCACCTGTAGCACGTTGAGTGCCTTGCCCACGTCCGTGTACTTGTCCCAGTTGTCCTTAAGGTCGAGCGACATGGAGATGGTAAAGGCGATTCCGATGCCGATGTTGACGCACTTGAGAAAGCGTTCACCGGTGGAAAACTTCTTCCACGGCGTTCGCCCAGACGGCGGCATCTCCTCCGGAGGCTCCTCTGGTGCTTGCTCTGGCGGAGCGACCTTCTCTCCGGGGCCCAGGTCGTCCACGCCATGGTCAAGGATGTCGGCGCTGTGGGAAGGCTGCTCCTCGGCGTTGATGCTCTCCATGAAGGTGTCGCGCAGAGTGAAGTTGTCGTCGGTGACCTTTTCGTTGATCTCGTTGATTTCGGCAGCACCTTCGGGCGAGTTTATCTTTTCGTTGAGCTGCTCGTCCAACACCTCTGCCTCGCTGGCTTCCGCGGGTGGAAGGTCTTCCGGTTCTCCCTGCTTCCACTTCTTTATGTCCTTGAACAACTCAAACGATTTGGCTGCGACATCGACCGCCATGGCGATGGTGGAAATGATGGCTGTTGCACGTTGAGGTCCCGAGAGCTTGTCCCAGTTGGTAAAGGAGCTCACGGCCGAGAAGACGTATCCTGCAGTCTGTCCGGTCTTTAGCTGACAATGAAGAAAAATGACACTGCCTAAGATGACTTACCACAACCAGCACCATGGTGCCTTTCAGGAAAGGGAATCCGCCACCCGTACCAGGCAACTTCTTTATAGCCTTGTTGACAACCGCAGCAGCGGCTTTGAAGCCGTTGCATCTGGCAAGGGCTTTGAACCCCTGGCCGATGTAATCCATGTACATGACAATGTTGGACGTCAGCTCAGCCGCCTTGGCGACAGTCTCTGCAGCCCTCGTCTCAGCGTCTTTGGTCAAGTCGAGGTTCTCGGCCTTGGCAAGATCGTCCAAGTCTTTCTTCAGCTCGTCTTTGACAGTTCCGGGCAGGCTTGCGTCGTTGTTGAGGACTTGGAGAATGAGTTGCTTCATCGCATCGTTGAGCCACTCATTTTGCTTCTTTGCAGCTTCTTCGTCAAGCGGGAAGTACGGGTTCTGGAGGTTCTTCGAAATGGCAAACGCGACAATCTGGTTGAAGAAGTCGTCTGCGTACGTTCCCTCGGAGTCGAGCGCGTTCAGGATGTTGCAGTACTTGTTGAGAACGCTCTCACCCTGGATTATAGTCAGATATAAGACGCGGATTAAGGGACGGGCGCTAGTTTGCTTACACCTCCAATCGGCGCCCGGAGGTAACCAGACTTTGCGTGGTCGCTCTTGGTCAAATCCGCCAACAATAACTTGGCCCACTTGGCACCACCGTCATCAAGGTAGGGCTGCAGCGTGCTTGAATACAGCTGACGCATAGCGAACACGGATGTGAGAGCGTTGAGCTTGTTGTACTGCGATGACTTGGCGAGGCACTTCTCTCCCTGTGTGACGGATACTTATTAGCAGGAACCGGGTCTTAGTCGTACGCCACTTACCGAACCAGACCACCAATACCAAATCTTGTCCTTGTCTGCATCCGTCAAGGGATATCGCCACTTTGCATTGGCCGACTTGGTCTGGGAAACCATGAAGCTGACATAAGCGGGGCCGTACGTATCATGGATCCAACTCTTGAGTTCTTGCTGGAGGTTGGCTCCAAGCTCGATGGGAAGATTCGCTGGGGCTGTGGTCTGGAGGAAAGTGGTTCTGTCATCCTCATTCATGTGGAACAGCATCATGTTCTGGAGAAGAGTCTGGCTGGTACTATGAACGCTCAGGGAGTTGTAGCCAGTCAAGCCTTCGAGGAGCGCAGTCGACAAGGCTGTCTCGGCTGTTAGTAGCATGGTGACTGGAGCTGGCGATTCCGACGCCATTGCGGCAATACCAACGGGTGTCGGGCGGACAGCCGCCAGCGATCTCGAAATGTTGAGGCGTGTGTTGACCGCTGCAAGACTTGTAGCCCACGAGATGGAATCTGTGTCTTGGACGTAGTGTCTTTCAAGTATTAGTTCTCCATATTTCAAATGCGCCGTCGTTAATCCTTACCTCGCACCGTCACCGCCGCGGTTGCTGGCGTCGTACTCGAGAGCTGCACCTTTTGCCGAGTCGAAGTTGAAACTCAGCTGGACGCCCAGCGTGCGGAACAGAATTGGGAGAACAATGTCGCTCCCTAGACTGTTCTTGAAGGTCAAGTTCAAAGTGCTGGATAACTCAGTGCTTCCCTCAGGCTTATCGGCCAGCTGATACAGTAGAGCAGCACTATCGAGAAAGATGGTGCCCATCTGCGTGCCATCACTGGTAATCTCCACGACGGAACTGTACAACGAGGATAGCTGCGTTTGGTTGGGGAGGTGCTTGGCGTTGATCTCGGCGCAGAGCTGGTCGAGAAGAGGCATGTTCAGAATAGGAACCGGGAGACCGTTGTGACCGCCTGAGTGGTAGGTTGCAAAGGCAACTTGACCAAGAGACACGGGGTTATTAGGCCTTGTCCGAACTTCCTTGTCAGGCCACACATCCTGATCGAGAGTCAAGTCCCAGTAGTCTTCGCCATCCACATAGTCTGGGTCGACCTGCTCTGGAACGGCTGCTGCAAGAACCAGTCCCGGTATCGTGACGGGAAGCGCTGAGCTCACTCTGGATGCTTTGACGCATTGGCCGGCCACAGGTGTCGGCCTGGGCTTGACGGACTTTAAGACGGCGTTCATATTTCCATGATGCAGTGCCTTTGAAGGTGCTTCCACGTTGACGTTTGGCTTGGCAACTTGGAAGTTGATGAGCTTCGGACCCTTTTCGTTGTTGGGAACCTTCTTTGAGTCAGGGTTGTCAGACAGCAAGATGACACCATTGCCCGCAAGTCCGTGGTTCAGGACATCGACAAAGCCATGCTCGAAGCCGTGCTCGGGCACCTCGCGGGTCCATCGAATAGTTCGATCATTCTTGTCAATGATGGCGCGATGCTGAGCCTCGCCGTTGAGCGAGACGGTGCCTTCGTGGATTGACAGGACTGGGAGGGTGTACTTGGAAATATTCTGCGACTTGGTTTCGTGCAAGACGTAGGTACGTCTAGCTTTACGCAGATGACAAGTGAGGACGCGTCTTTTTCTGGTCCGTTGAACAGTCGTCGAGGAGGCTGGACGGCGAACATGGCCGCGCAACTCTTGGGCCAGAACCTCGGAGATGGTGTCGGTACCAAACTTGGCAAAGAGCGGCTTGAGCTCGTTGATGTGGTGGAGAAGTGCGGTTTGCTGATGCTTGGGAAAGGTCAACAACATCTTGGCGATGGACTTGAGTGTAATCTCTGGGTAGTTGACGGCAACCAGGTAGCCATCCGCGTGGTAGCTTCGATGGCCCTCGCGCAGATGGACTCCGTAAACATGGCCGCCTTCCACCTGCTCGCGGTTGATGGTCTTGACCTCTATATGGTCGTAGCCGCTGCCATCTGAAGACAGTCGATACAGGATGTGGCCAGGGCCCAGCTTCCCAACCTCGAGCCAGGGGTTTTCCAGCTTTGCGGCGTTTGGGTTCACGGCTTTGAGGCCAGATGTGGTGTGGAAGACGTGACCGGCCGTGAAGAACGGCTTGTCTCCGTTGATGCCACAAAGAAGCGTGGTTTGGAGAGGCACCACGACATCCTCGTCCGAAGCGACACCGTAGGTCTTGGGATCAGCTCGCGTGAGAATGTGAGTGCCTTCGGTGATGTGCTCAATAGCGATTGAGCCACTTTCCGTCGCGACCTTTGTCCCCGCGACAAAGCAGCTCTTTGGGGGGCTGCCGTTGGTTGAATAGTCTCTTGTATCCGTGACGTTGGGTGCATTGCTGTTGAAAAGGCTGGAGTATTGTGTGCGACCTGTTCACCTGGTTAGGATGCGGTCTCTGTATTACCAACATCACAGAAGAAGCTCACCTTGATTGATCCAGTCCGCAACTGGCTGTCCAGTCACGGTCGTCTCGCGCCAGTTCTGGTGGTAGACGGTTCCGAATGTCAGACCAAGAAGCATTCCCTCTCCAAACTGTTCGCCGCCGTTGCTCGTCTCTTCGGTGCTCTGGGTAGACCTTGTCGCGACACTGGACACTGCGTTCGCCCAGATATTCTCGGTGTTGTCCCACAGAGCCTTGTTCTGGGTGGCAATGGACTTCCAGGTGCCAGTGTCCTGTTCTTGCAGCCTCTTCAGCGAATCGCCAAGGGAACCAACCACATCCTTTGGAATAAAACCCATCTCAGTCATGGCCTGGACCCTGACGACGTTGTCCGCCTGGAATACTTGACCGATCTCGTTGGTAATGACGTGGACGAGGGATGTGGCCTTTGCCAACGTCATGCTGATCACTGCTCTTGCCTCGTTCTCAACGTCTTCGAAGAGCGATTGGAGCCAGGTGTACATCAATTTGCCACTGGGCGCAGACGTGAAATCGCCGTCGAGATGAGGGGTGAAGCCGGGTCCGAGATGGATATAATCGTACACGAAAAGAAGGCAGGTTGTGTAGGTATGGTCATGGTTGGCCAGATCTTGACGAATGGCGCCAGCCACAAAGTGCGAGTTCCTGAGGCGGTCTTCCAGATCATTGACGAAATTGGCGTCGTCACGAAGTGCCTTGAGGTCAGGAGAGCCACCATTTCTGAGGGACCAGTTGACATGCTCGGAGAACAGCATCGTCGAAGTCTGGCTGAAGAGGGAGTTGGCCACGACCTCGGCGTTATCCTTGAAGGGAGTTAGAACGGACAATGAAAACTTGAGAGCGGTGGATACTAACAGTGTTGACACAGGATCTAAGACCATGCTTGTCGGTTCCGGGATCAAACCGGGCGAGGCCTTTCACCGCGGCATGTTCTGCCAAGAGGGCAAGATGGTCCGAAACGTCGACCCCGTCAATCTCAGGGCCATCAGGATCTTCTCCGTAAGATGGCTGGGGCTGCAATCCATCCTGGAAGATGCTGACACTCTGCACCAGCCTTGCTTTGTTGTAAAGGCGATTGATGAAATCCTGGTTGGGGAACGACTGCATTCTGTTAACGCGTGATGATATGTGCTATAGAAGGGTAGGTCACCTTGATGCTCTTCAGTGCGTCCAGAAACTGGTCGATAGACATGTTGTTCGCTCGGAAAGTGTGTAGGGTAAGCGATGCGTCGGGTGTGATGGAGACGGGAGAAAAAGGACGATGGAAATGAGTAGAATGTGAATGAAGATGAAGATTCTGTTCCACGGGAGAACAATCAGATGTTTGCAAAAAATGGATTCGACTTCAAGAATAGCTGTCAAGCTCGAGTTGCCTTGCGTTCAGTACCAGGCAAATGGCTGGAATTGGCGTCAATTTATACACATTCACGCCCTTCTACGCCACCGTAGACCAGAGCCGTGACTAGTCTTGATTCACATCATCTCCATATTCATTCCCCAACATTGGTCACATGCCGTCAAATACGAGCTGTGTCTTTCAGCTGCGGTGAGCCCGCAGCAATAGTTGGCCAAGCTGAGCAGCCACAACTCCATTTAGTACAGCGGCGTCTTAATGCTGACGCTTTTTATCTCTGATGTAACGCATGTCTGAGGTGGTCCACCACTTTTCCAAACTGTCGTGGCCAGACTAAAAAAAGCCGACCCCTCCCTACGTCACCACTCTAATCTATGAGCTATTTCATGTTTGCTTTGGAGAATCCAGCATTAAGCTTCCCGCAGCTCAAAGACATGCTGACGAGCTAATGCACATGGCCGAATGTAGGGAAGCAATATTGTTAGTGCGAAGTTACCATTGACCAAGCGTCCACGCTACCTGACCGAAGATCCACTGGAAGCGCTTCACCGGATTTGCGAATTGAGACAAAGGGATCGTCGGTTTCTTATAGCTTATACAGTCATAAATGGGACAACAGCTTCTCTCAAGTTACCAGCACCAAAACAGCAGTCTTGGAGTCTTATCCACTTTTGCCATCTCCTCTTCGCCAGAAACGATAGCGTGCAGCCGCTAGGTTTCTGTGGGGGATTTGGGTAACACCTTAGCTAACTGGTCTAGATTCCAGTGTTCTGCGACATGATGACATAGCTGCAGCTAGTGTTCTACCCGCTTATGGCTTGCTCACCGCTACGAAATGAAGCCCGGGACTTTCCAGCTCAAAGTACATGTCACATAGAGACTATTATAGTCGAGACCACGTTTATCACAGCGGATTATGCTATAAAGGCTATTTGTCTGGTTCTCGAGTTAACTATGGCGGTCTTGTGTACATAATGCAGTCACTGTTGTCGTTTGTATGAAAGGTCTCGGCCCTCTCATCTATTGGAACACCTCCTTCCCAAGAAGTACTGATGTCAGAGGCGGGTTCTAGATCTACTATGCGGGCTGCCACAGAGTCGTATGAGCCAATTAGCTGCCGGGTACGCCTTTCCCGCATTAGCCCCACTAAAAAGGGTGTTGATACGAAAATCAAACGTCAGCAAGTCAGCTTAAAGCCCCGCACTATCGATATCAAGCATAAGCCTAAACCCAATCCGTCTATAGTAGGGCCCTCAGCTCGATAGATCGCAGCCACAGTTGCCTATTAAGCCTATCCTGGAAGATTATTCTTAGTGGCCGACCATAGGCTGCACTGGGCGGTCATACATGTGCGACCCCTTACATTAGGAGAGGAGCCGTGAATGAAGCCAGTTCGACTGAAACTAGAGTGGTGTGACGTGCTGGATTTTTGCCCTTCGCGCTGGAGTATTACAGACGCTGGACATGCTGGAACTTTATTCTGTGCACAGGTGGCAATTGATAGCTATTTATTCTGCATGAATTGCCCCCAGTCCAACCTGCTTAATGAGGTCGATGTGTGCTTGACTACGCGGCTTGATCTTGACTGCGAATGGAGGCTTATCAACCGAATCCCAGACAGTGTTCAACGTGTCAATGGGGTGTTCCTGTACGCAGGATGGTTAGCAAGACGTTTCAAGAGGACCGGATGCACTTACTGGGTCCTCTTCAAATTCAAAGCAGTAGAGTAAGCAAGCAGCTGCGATCCAGACATTATTGGCGCCGACGTTGTAACCGACGCACACCCGACGACCTGAAACACGAGTAAGCAATATGGACCGTACATGTTGAAGTTTGACGAGCGGGAAATATACCTGTGCCAAACGACCAATGTCCCTTGAGTGGGCTTTTGAGGTCCTTGTCCAAGAAACGCTCAGGCTGAAACCTCATCGCGTTTTGGTAGTCGGCTTCATTCAAGGACAGGGCGTAGGCGTTCCAAGTAAACAGAGTCCCTGCCGGAAACCGATATCCCTCGTAGGTATCATCCTGTGTCAACTGATGAGGGACACCAGTCTGGATAAACGGCCGCCATCTCAGCGTCTCCTTGACAACGGCGGTGATGTAAGGAAGGCTTTCTCGGTCTGCAAAACATGGAAGTCTCTCCGCGTTGTGGCCGCACACTTCATCGAGATGGGCTCTTGCGGTAGCTGTCCATTCCGGGAACGCCGCTGCTCCTGCGATCATTTGCGTGATTGCGGTTCGAGACGTGTCACTTCCGGCCTCGAGAAGGGTGCTGAAAATCATCAACTTTTCGGTCTCTGTCAGATCAAACTCCTTCTTTGAGGTTCCCTCGAGAAGAGCAGTAGCAAAACACGGTTTGGCAGTGCCGTTGCTGACCCTTTCCGAGAGGGCATCCACTTCACGCCGATAGATGCTAGAGCAGCGTTAGCAGAGACCACATAGACCGTGAGGCAGGGCGACCTACTCCAGTGTCCGCTGCAGCAAATCTTCTCCATAAGGCCGCCACCATTGCAGAGGTTTGGGGAGATGGTTCAGCCAAGTAAACAAGTCGCATATGTTCTTGGTGGGGCTGAACAAAAGTTCAGCAAATTCCGCCATGAGTTTGAGCATCTTGGTTAATTGCTCGTCGCCCAGCTGTGCTCGCCGTCCGAAGATGACGCTCATGATGACGGAGTTGGAGAAACGTTGGTTCGCTGTGTAAAATTGGTCCGGCGTGTGTAGATAGTCCCAAACCAACTGCCTGACCTCCAGCTCCTCAAACGGGATGAACTTTGTCTCGGCCTGTTGGCCGTTCAAGATGGCGTGCATGATCTTACGCTGGCTTCGCCATCTGCTATCATGACCCATGAGCAGCATGCGAGCACCTCCAGAGGCGATGTCCTGGGCCATGGGTCTGTAGGGACGCGACGAATAAATGCTGGCTCGGTTTTCCATTAGATCCGATACGACACGTGCCGAATTGAGGAAAATCATCGTCTTTCCACCAAGGCGGCATGTGAACCTGAACGAGGGCATTGTCAGCGACGTACTTGTCCATCGGCGGGCTTGCATACATCTCTCCATGCTTCTTAGCCATCTCATGGCCCCATACTCCGCCGGGAAAAGGAACATCGAGCGTGTTTCCGATGATAGGCCACCCAGGAATCTCTGGTGGCAGTTTGTACTTGGAGTTGTATCGGTAACGAGTCACGACAGTATTGACAAGAAAAACGACTGCCGCAACCAGTGCGGCAGCTAGAATGCTAGAAGTAGCCATATCGGGTGTAGGACTCAAGGGAAGGTCCTCGGTTGATGGCGTAATTCGAGGAATGTAAGACTCGCAATGAATCAGCAGATGTTTAAGCACACAATATCCCAGATGATACGATCAAAGGAGGTGATGCTTATTCTGGAAATGTCCTATTCGTTGCAGAGTGGGAATGCACCACCCCCACAAGTTGGGCTTGTGGGGTGTCCTGAAGTGGGCAAGCGGATGCGGGGGTTGCTCGATGTGGAGGTTTGGATCTGGGCGTGTGGGGGCCTATGCCTAATAATCCACAATCTGTTTAGGCCTGGTATTCGCTAGATACTAGCTTGCAACCCTTGTATGCCGGACTTTGGGGAGATTTGAGTCCCCGAAATAGTCTCTTGCTACTCCGTATACCATCACAACTGAATACCAGGCACGCCTCTTCTATCCACAGTGTTAGGTGCTAGATCAACTTGCCAACTTTCTATTGTTTTTTCCATACATTATTGACCAAAGTTGACATACACTACTAGAAGTGCGGCAGGCTCTAGAGCGCGGCTGCTGTTGACATACACTGCGC
Organism: Neonectria ditissima; assembly: GCA_001305505.1. Lineage (NCBI taxonomy): Eukaryota > Fungi > Ascomycota > Sordariomycetes > Hypocreales > Nectriaceae > Neonectria > Neonectria ditissima. The sequence goes on along the minus strand of LDPL01000005.1, from coordinate 1,225,274 downwards.
AGCAATGGGCACCCCTGTCGATGTACCAGTAGTTATTGTTGGTGGAGGATGTGAGTATGGCGCCGTTGTTTTCAGACTCATCTAACTCGGCCGCAGCCTGCGGACTCAGTCTCTCCATCTTCCTCTCAGACTTGGGCGTCGATCATGTCCTCTATGAGCGCCACCCCGGAACCTCGATTCTCCCCAAAGCACACGTCATCAACCAGCGAACCATGGAAATATTCCGTCAGCATGGATTCGCCGATAATGTTATTGCCAAGGGAACTCCTCCCTCCCAGATGAGTCAAGTTTTGTGGCAGACGTCTCTGGGCGGTGATGGCCCGCTCGATAGAAAGGTGCTAGGGAGCATCGAGACGTGGGGTTGCAAGGCAGGGAGCCAACAGAGAAACATTTATGAGTGAGCTTCTCCACTTTAGGAACTCTCTGCGGAATGAAATGAAATGTTAATAACTACATAGGCAGTCCGCCCCTCATCTCCCAACCAATCTACCTCTCCTTCGACTGGAGCCGATTCTCCGGGACGTGGCGGAAAAGAGAAACCAAGGCAAGGTGCTCTTCAATCACGCCGTCACAAGCTTCCGCGACAACGGTGACCATGTCCTCGTTCATTTCAAAGACGACAAAGGCCAGCAAAGCACCTGTCGGGCTCGATATCTCGTCGGCTGCGACGGGGGCAAAACAATCGGGCCGCAGCTAGGTATCAAGATGGATGGTCCCACAGGACTCCGCCGTATTGTTTCCGCCCACTTCAAGGCCGACTTGTCCTCGTACTGGGACGACCGCACCGGAATCGTTCACTTCGCCAATCCTGAATTCGGCTTGGGCATGAGGAGCGGCTCTCTGCTTCCGCTGGGTCCAACTTGGGGACGACACTCGGAAGAATGGCAGATGCATTTCAGCATCGGAGTCAACGACCCTGAAGTCCCAAGAGAGGGCGTTGAAGACCGCATCCGCAAGCTGCTCAAGCTGCCAAGTCTTGAAATTGAGATTCTGAGCTTCAGTAATTGGGTGTTGGAGCGAGTCCTTGCTCAAAAGTACCAACAAGGCCGTGTCTTTATCGGCGGAGATTCGGCCCATCGCCACCCGCCTACTGCCGGGCTGGGACTCAACACGGCGGTTCAGGATGCGCACAATTTGGCTTGGAAGCTTGCCTACACGGTCCAAGGAAAGTCGTCTCCAGCTCTTCTCGACACCTACGAGCTCGAACGGATGCCGATTGGGAAGAGGAACTGCGACTGGGCTTTGTTCACTTCGAAATGCCACAGGCTGATCGCTGCTGCGATTGGTCTAGAGGAAGGGCAAGAAGAGGCCAACAAGGCGCAACTGAAGCACCTGATGGATCAAAACTCGGATATAGGACGTGCAGCACGTTCTCAACTGCAGTACATCATCGACGGCCAGGCCATCGAATTCAGCGCTCACGAGATGGACCTTGGCTTCAACTATCAACCTGGGGGCGCTTTCGTTTCCGAGGTGGGCGATTGTCCTAGCTCGCATCCTCGTCATCAGATATACACGCCAACTACACGTCCGGGTCATCGTCTGCCACATGCTTGGTTGGAGCGAAACGGCAAGATCTTGTCGACTCATGACCTCGTCGGGCCCCACGGCTCGTTTCTTCTCATCACGGATGGAGAAGGCGCAGCCTGGGCCGAGGAAGCTCGAGGTGTAGCAAGGTCCAGGTCCATCAATTTGCAGGTTGCACAGATAGTCGAACCCTTGTCTCGGACCAAGGAAGAACAATACTGCGACGTTGAGCTGCGATGGTCACGTGTCAAGGAAATTAAGAACGGGGGAGCGATCTTAGTCCGCCCGGATAATATGGTCATGTGGAGATCGACGACAACAGACGTGTCAGCTGACTTGTCACGCGTTTTTGATAATGTTTTGGGCTGTTTCAGATATGACTAAATCAGGCTAGACCCGAATTCTTAGAGTAACATCAAATTAGTACCTCATCTAAATACGCACACGTGATCTAATTAAAAGCTTGGTTCTAAGACTTGGTATGTCTTGCTCTTTGCAGGGTTCAGTGCGTAGGTTTCAAGTTCGTTTCGAAATTGAATAAAAGTCATATGAAAGACCTCGCTCTTCGGGATCCGGTTGGCGGTAGGGCGCCGTTGCTACTATCGCGAGTAAAAGAAAAAGAAAGCAGAAAAAGACAATTGACGGAGCGTATATAATAGACGGAGTATAACAAATTGACCCAAATAGTCAATGGATCATTCATCAAAAATGAAGTCAATCGATTTTATTTCACAACTAATCACAAGCCGAACGTAGAACAGTAAAAGAACTATGAAACTTGCTTCGATGATGAAAGTCTTGACAAGTCGTGTGGTGTACGAAAATTCACACAAAGTAAGCACGCAGCCCTTTGCATCCAAGCCACTCATAACCTCTGATCATCTTGCTAGGCCTCATTTCTTGCCGACCGAAAACACACGGGGGGGAGTAGATTTGTACACTGGTAGAGGCGTTCCTAAGAGCTTGGCCTTGATTTGGAGCGCGATAAAACGGGACATATAACGGGCTTGCCCAACCGCACCTCCATGGTACCAAAATGCAGGATCTGTAATTTCGGTTAGCAATGGAAAGGCTGGTATCAAAGATGACTGCGAGCATACGTCCAGAGGGCTTGAAAGCTCCTTTCAGCTCCCCTTCATCATCCAGTCCCCAGAAATCATCCACTTGCGAGGCCACGCTGGGACCGAACAGATCTTGGACAACCAGCCGCAGATTCCCGATAAAACCCGTGGCAAACACCACGACATCGGCCCGGATATGATCTCCGTTGGCACACTCCAGCGCGTCCTCGGTGAAACGCACTGGGAGAGAATCGGATTTCACCTTGATCTAAGCAGACGGAAATCAGCCAAGGATCAATCTGAGCTGGCAGGAAAACTCACCAGTCCGTTGGCGATCTTGGCAGAGGTTCCTACGTCCATGTAGTGTCCTCCAAACCGCTCCAAAAGATAATAAGACAAATCTCCCTCCCGGTCGAGGAGGAATCCCGCTTTCTCGAGGGCGTCGAATCGTTCAGGCTCATTTCTGGCTTTGGCGTGCAGTGAGCGAGAACCCATCAGCCGGCCTAGCACAGCGGGGCTGGAGAAGAATAGCCGGTCGGACATTGTAGTAGGAATGGATTCCTTGTAAACTCCTAAGGTGTGTTAACAATGATAAGAAATGCGCTAGGCTGCAGCGGATCGTACTGTCATGGGTCTCCCTGTAGTGCTCCACTGGTACCACGTCTAGACCGCGTTAGTGCATTGCGCTCGTTAGTCCCATCGCGAGTACTGACAAGTCTTGGACCTTTGAACCATTGTAACAGATGCAAGTCCGGCCGTGAGCATGTCGTCAGCAATATCATGAGCTGTTGGCGTTAGCGACTGTCGTTGGGAGAGGAACGGTGTGCGAACCAGTGTTTGCTGTTCCAACCACAACCCCGTGTTTTCCTTTCCAATCCGTAGCACTTTTGTATGCTCCCGAGTGAAGGGTAAGACCGCGGAAGGCGTCCTGTTTGCACAGCAGTCTTAGTATTTCGGTTCCACACAACTAACTGAAGATCTCCCACCTTGTTCTCGTAGGTAGGCGACAGAGGAAACTGGGAGTTACTGCCGACGGCGAACACGAGGTTCCCGCCACACACAGAGGACTTCTTGCCGTCGCGAACAACGTTCAGATTCCAAGTCTTCTCGCTTGAGTTCCACCCTCCCGAAGTGACAGTGGTGGACAGCCAGATATTCTGCCAAGTGGTTAGTTATGGACTCGGTTGCGAATGTGTATGCTCACGATGTCATATTTGGTTGCCCAATTACGATATCCAGAAGCCAGGTTGTCCTTGGTCAAGAACTCTGGATAGGAAGCTGGGAATGTGCGGTCAAAGGGTAGGTGAGCTATGTTTTGTTAGTTCTGAATTCGACCACATAGGTAGTATGCGAGGTGGGGCTTACCAAACTCCCGAACGGTGTGCACTTTTCGTGTTAGCTGCGCTGTTTATTGACAGAAATGACGGGATTGAAACCAACATTTCGTAGATTCATATCGTGACTTCCAGTTGTCCCCAACATTCTCATGCTTCTCCAGAATGACGTAGGAAACTCCCAAAGCCTTGAGTCGCCCGCCAACGCTTAATCCCGCCTGGCCACCGCCGATGATGACGCAGTCGAAATAATCGTCAGAGTTGGCAATACCATTTGAGCTAGCGTTCTCCCCATTCTCGCGAGGGTTGTGCTTTGTGCCGTTAGATATGCTCGCACTGTCGGTCTCTTCAACTGTGGTGAGCGGCTCGTTGGCAGGCTGGAGAAAGTCCACGTTTGGTTGAGATGTGAGTTGCTCGAGGACGGTGCGCATCAGCCAAATCTTCCACTTGCCACCTGCATCCGGAAAGACAGATATGTAGCCGTAGTCGATTGTAGCTGGAGTTCCGCTGGTCTCGAAGGTGAAGCTTATGTCGACCCAAGCCGATGGACCAGCTCGCACCACGCGGGGTTCTCCTTCAAGCACGAACTTGGACGGGAGGTGAGTCGAAGCAGTCGCCTGCCATGCTGCGGCAATCGATGACGGCGTGTAAAACGTTCTCGTGGTCCCAGTCAAGGCGAAGAGATCCCTCCAGATGGCCCCGGCGGCAAAGTGCTCCTCCTGCAAGTCATCGAGTGCCAGCAGGAAGTGATCGGCCAGCGACTTGAGATGGACAAAGTCGGGGATTGCCGCAGTGGGCAGCTCGCACGGTAGGTTCAGAAGGGACCACATGATGTTCAAGGCAATAATGGTTTGTTTTACTCGAATGATTCAATGCAGAATATCGGTCCTTCCACAACCTCTATAAATGACACTACGTTCGGGCGTGTGGGTGTGGCTGTTCGAAGCTGCAAGCTCTGTGCAACTCTTCACATCCATCACCACTTACACGGCAATTCACCATGGTGCACACCCCAGATCTCCGCATCGAACCATGTCCCGCCGTCCAAGTTCCTCGGGATAATGCGAGTGGAGTGTGTGGGGAGGCCCTGTCTCAACCCCCACATGACGCCGCGATTCCCCGCGGCCGCCCAGGCTAGAGGGCATGAGGGAGTCGAGCGGCAACATTCATTCCGGTCTAGGCTATGACCCGCCTTTTGATTCCTGTGGCTTATCTGATTCAACACGCTCAAAAGCTGCACCTTTGTTAGCAAACCCGCACCTTGTCCCATCTACGTATCAACAAGCAATGGCAGAGTTGGAATTCCTGTCCGAATTCCGGCTTCGCGAGGGTGAGGACGACGTGCTCAAGGCTCAATGGTACATTGTTGCGGTTTGACCCCCTCATCTCAATTGATTTTAGAAGCCTCGCTAATATGCAAAGGCCTCTGCGCTCACAGCTGCCTGCGCGGGGGAACAAGTGGCCAAGTTGTATCAGTTGGTCACCCAAGATCTCCCAGTAGAGACAAGAAAACTTGTTCAAAGGAGGATCAAGGAAGCCCTTTTGAAGGGTTCCATTCTATATGGAGTCCCACGCGCTGCCCAGGGCCTCGGGCCTTTGTATCGTTCCCTCCCAGAGGACGAAATTGATCTCTTTTCGCCCAGGTACTTGAACCCCGAATCAAGGCCAGTATTTCATCAGCTAATGCTTAGAATTTATTTGCGCCCAGAACCGAGAAGCTAAAGTCAAAAGAGTACGAGCAAGAGAGAGCCGAAAAGGCCAGGCGGTACTTTGACGTCCTCTGGGGCCCTGCTGCAGCTGAACAGCAACGAGCGCGAGTGCTCAAGTTCCACCCCGATCACTGTGAGTGCAAAGAGTGGTCCCGCAGACTAGCCTCTGATGCTGATTGGGCAGACCTTCTCAATGTCAAGACGAATTACGAGCTGTGGATAAGCGAGGACGCTATTCTGTCCAACGTTGAGACGCAAATGTGTACCACGGCGCTTCTCATATGCAACAACTCGCCCGAACAGGCTCTGTGGCATGTGAGAGGGCTGTTGAGACACGGGGCCACAGTGAAGCAGGCGAGGTTCGCGCAGGATGTGGGGTTGGCCGTAGCGAGCCACTTTGGCGCAAAGACGGGGGATATCACCATGGCGGAAGATGTTGAGTTGTAGGCGCGCTTTAAGTACAGTGGGAAATGGACAAGCAAGCGACAGCTCGACTAAAAGGAAAAAGGAAAAAGGAAATTGGCAGCGGCAATCGATTCAATTAAATCCCAGTGGTGCAAAATAGCCGACGCACCAAGCAACCCAAAAGACGCTGTACCCAGACTGGTAGGTCGCCACCGTCCATCCGCCGCCCGCCGCCCGCCAGACGCCACCCATCTCCCACATTTGAGTTTTACTGCGTAGCATCCGTACGACTCCGGAGCTCCCAACATGCACGGCAGGCGGCTCGTCGACCAATGCGTGCTAGTGCTGACGGCGTCTGACCTCCAAGTACAACTACCGTTGGTGGGATCTGGGAAGCGGGCCCTAGTGCGATCCTACGCTTGTCTGCATCCGTCGCTGGTATTAATATCTAACCAAAGTCCCTCACATTCGCTCGCCCCTAACGTCCAAAACCCTGGCAACTCCTGGCTCTTGCAAGAAACGAACCCTGGTCGTCTGGCCCGACTGGGCTGGCCATGGCGAGGTTTGGGGGCCGGCCACAGAGACAATGGCCCGAGGGGACAGGTTCCTGCGCCCACAAAAGCCTCAGCCTGTCCCCCTGCAGCCGTCATCCCTCGTCCCTCTCGCTTCTCGACGACACGGACAATACTGAGAATCCTGAGAATCCTGAGAATCCTCTGGGCTGGATACGCTTCGGGGCCGTCTCCTCACGATCCCAATCCCTACATCATCTGCCAAGCCGCGTCTCTACCGCACTTGTTCCACGCAATGGCCGCCACGGTAGGTCTCTCTCCAGCCCAGGACTCGCAGCGATCTGCATCTCCTCCCCCCCGTGCTGACAGATGGATTCCCAGTTCGACCAGTCGCCCGAGGTCTACTCTTCGTCCGATCTTCCCGAGGTCTATCACCAGTCCCGGCCTCAACCCGAGCATCATCAGCCTTGGTCTCCGCAGCACACCGTCGCGTCGACCTACTCGTCCAACACACAGCCGAAGCCCGAAGACGCCCAGTACTACGACCACAACAGCTCCGTCGTCGGCCACAATGGAACGCCCTACCCGCCAGCCCCTTCCGAGAAGAAGAGTAAAAAGATCGTCTGCGGGTGCTCGCTAGTGGTGCTGGTGCTGTCCCTGATCATCGCTGCCCTGTCTGCCGCCGTGATTGGATTGGCAGCCGGCACCGGCATCTCCACCAAAAACTACAACGATGCCAACGCGAAGCTGGACGCGCTGAGGATATCGTACTCTTCTCTGCAAGACGCCGCCACTACTGCTGCTGCCGATTCTTCCACCGCTGGCTCTCAGACCGCCACGAGCTCTGCTGCTTCGTCCTCGGAAACAGGAGACGTGACGAGGACCGAGTCGGACATCACCAACGGCTGCTCAGACGCCAAAGATAAGACCACCGGAACAACATACGACTCCAACTGTAAGCGCAGGAATCTTGGACTCGAGGCATTCTCAAGATGCATGCTGACCGCTCGCCTTTAGTCTATGCCAACACGACGTACACCATGTACTGCAGCAAGAACGCGCCCAACGATCCGCTCTTCTCCCTCTTCACTGCCGACTTCAGCGGCTGCATGGAGGCGTGCACGGCGTGGAACGGATATTCGTCGACAAACGGAACATGCAAGGGCGTTTCATTTATCCCCGGCTGGTCCAGTGTTCCATCCGCCGCCACGGCCAACACGCCAGGAGATTGCTACCTAAAGCCAGGCCCTCAGTCCAGGACCAAGCTTGACGACGCGGTCGACTGCCATGCAGCTATTGCGGATTGATGAGATGGTGCCAGCGAGCAACAAGGGACATGGAAGGTTATGGATCACCTGGGTTTCTTTTTTTCGCTACTAGACACCCGCAATAGTATGCCGGGGTTTAAATCGGCTCGGAGTTTGATATTGTAATGAGATCTGAGCGTATTCCTGCACAATGAAAGAGATGTGTTGAGCATGTTTGCGATCGCCAGCTGCACATGACCGGCATGCCGTCACGCCACCCCTGCCCAAAACTCGCCGCTTAAGCTTTGTCGAGATTGGGATCCCCGTTGAAGCGGTCCGGGAACGCGTAGATCGATCAGCCAGCTTTGACGAATCCGCGTTGCCCTGGTCTTGGCTAGGACTGTTGAAACCGGCACGCGCCGAGGTCTTACCCTGACTCCCGCACTCTTGGCAGTTTAAATTGCGGAGTATTGCTCCATCGACGCCACGCTCGGGAACAGCTCAGCATGTCCGTCATCGCTCCAGCAACCTTGGCAACATCCACCTTGTCAGCCTTATTCGGTTAGCTTCCTCGTCTCACAGGTCCATAGTCTCACTGGCTCATCACCACCTGTGGAAGCGAGGCGCACTTCACCGTTGATAAAACAGCAATCGTAATTCAATGAGTAAACTTGTTGCGCTTTCGCTTCTGCCTAAGACATACACAGCGGCCCATTCCTTTGTTCATGACCCTATGCAGCCCACGAATGAGACTCCAATGCCTCAAGACTGACCCGCCAGATGACAAAGCCTGAGCGACGCTGGATGTAATGCAGCTCGGCCTGATTGGACCTACGGTGCTTTTGCGGGAGGTCCCTTGCGCTTTTTGATGGCTGCGTGATCCTCTCCCGACTTCAATCGGCGGACCAAATCCTCGGGGTCAAATTCTGTACCGACAGGGTTTGCTTTGAATTCTGCTGACAGCATGTAGTTCGTGGCCTCGTCGTTGTCCTCAAAGGAATCGACCTGCGTCTCGATTTGATTGCCATCTGGGTCGGTGTAGTAGATGGAAGTGGTGATGCCGTGGTTGACACACCAAGACGGCGTGATTCCGACGTCCTTTCGCTGCTGGTAGGCCAAGGCCAAGTCGTCAAGAGTATCGAACCCAAACGCCATGTGTTCGAGCCCTGCGCTGGTTTTGACCTTGTCTCCGGTCCCGGGTAGGGCACAGATGGCGACGCGATGGTGCTCTTCGTCAAAGCACAAGAAAGCAATGCGTTCGGTCTCGAAGCGGGCCTCGGCGCCGAGCACTGTCTTGTACCACGCGACCATTTCCTGGAACTTGTTGGTGCGAAGAAATACGTGTGCAAAAGACGTCGGCCGCAAGACCTGGCCTGATGGAGGTGCTGTGAGGTCGGACATTTTGTTGTGTTTAGGTAGTCTCGGAATGCACGAACAGGCAATTCAAAGAGTCATCTTATTTGTACGTCGCGATGTTCTTCATGTCCATCGCCCAGCTGCTGGATCGTCATGCGAAAGACTGGGATAGGCATGAGTGCACAACTGCCGACCGTCCCTGACGACTGTGGAAAGGGTTGGGTGGGATGAAGTGGGGTTGAGGTGGGTGGGTGGCTGGGCAGTGCGGGATGAGCATGGGTGGGGGTAGCGGAATAGGCAATGTGGGATACAGGGAAATCAAGTCCAGAAGATGGAATGCGAGTGGGCAACGCTTGAATGCGGACATGCCGTGTGGAGGTTGTATTCCCATACAGATCGGTTTTTGGCATTGATGATTGGTATGTATAGAAGAATCTCGGAGAAGTCTGTATGTTTTCAAGGCTCTGAGCAATCACGTCACCAACATCAAGGCTCACAGCTAAAAGCGGCATTGCACTGCAACTTCACTCACAAACCCTGAGCCATGACCTACAAGCCCACAGCCATCGTGACCGGCGCGGCTGGAGGCATCGGCCTTGCCTACACCAAGCGACTCCTCGAACGGGGCTACCGCGTTGTGCTGGCCGACCTTGATTCGGATCTAGGCACAGACCTGCAAACTGAGCTCGGCCCCAATACTCTGTTTGTCCACTGCGACGTTGCCGACTGGTCTTCGCAAGCCGCCATGTTCAAAGCCGCACACGAGTGGGCAGGGGAAATCGACCTCTTCATAGCCAACGCCGGCATCGAGGAGGACGAGCCCTTTTACAACCTGCCGGAGAATGCTGGCGAGCCCGTCAAACCGAGCATGAAGGTCTTGGACGTCGACCTCCATTCCGTAGTGTACGGGCTGCGGCTCTTCCGGCACTACAGGAAGAAATCCAGCACAGACGGGACAGTTGGCAAGATGATCGCGACGAACAGTATGGCGGGGCTCTACGAGTTCTCCGTCGCCCCTGTTTACAGCGCCGCCAAACACGGGGTGCGTGCTCTTCAGGCTCCAACTGCAGCCGGACTAACAGCGAATAGGTCGTCGGGATACTCCGGTCTGCGTCGTACAAGCTGAGGAAAAACGAGTCGATTGCACTGAACGTCATCTGCCCTGGCCCAGTCAATACCGCCATCAGCGGTGTTCTCAAGGAGGTCGTCCCCACCCAGCATTTCACCACGATTGGCGTCATTCTCGACGCCCTGGATAAGGTGCTTGACAATGACATCACAGGGCAGGTTCTGGAATGTTCAAGCCGGGAGTTCTATCTGAGGCAGCCTGTAGGTTACTGCGACGAGAGCGCCCGGTTCCTCCTGCAGGATATGAAGCAGTTCTAGCTGTGCTGATGGTGCACGGATATTATTCTTTCGCAGTCCAAGGAAAGGAAGAAGAGCTTTCTTCCAGTCAGCGGTTGGCTCTACGGCGCGATCGCTACTATCACGAGTCAAAAAGAATCACGGGTTTCTTCTACAATTTAAGCATCTTGTAAACCCAACGTATCTTTGCTATGTCGCCTTTCCGCGCCGAACCAGAACTCGTGTATTTGAACCAGCAGAGTATCTGGGGTGAAGATATAATGAATTTCTCTGTTCGAAGCCACGACTGGAATGGTCTAAGCGTTATTGACACATTCACAGCATAAAATCCCGTGCTTTCACAACGCGTGAGGCAATGCCGCTAGCTGAATTAGGCAACGGACGCGTGTAAAGCTGACTAAACCGACGAGGTCATCTTGTCGCATCAACCACCTGGCTTCTCTCCCGTGCAATGTCACAGCCGAAGCGGGATGCCGTAATCTCGCACCATGCGGCTAACTCTGCGATGGCTGGCCTTTTTTGTCTCAGTCGCCGTGTTTCTGGTCTATCTCTATCGATCCACCGAATCGCATCTCCACGGTTTGCGCGCCAAGCTCCAAGCCGGGCCGTCTGTACCACAGAGCCCATCCCAACCGCCTGGTACAATCGGCGCCTTTTGGCAGCAATGGAGCCGCATCATACACGATAACCGACCCGACACGAAATCCTCGGTGACGGTCAAGGGAACGGCGACGACTGTCTCACCGTCCAAGCCAGATGATGCCCGCCAGCCCTACCGCGACCTGATTCGTGTTTCCGACCAAGACTTTGAGCGTCTTCGCCTGTCCCATGCGCGGTTCGTAAAGGAGCTTGAGGCGCTGGAGACCAATGCAGTCAGCGAAATATTCCAAGGCCGCGGTGCCGTCATGGTCGGCGGAGGCGAGTATTTCGGGCCTGCCGTCATCAGCATACACATGCTGAGACGCACCGGCAGCGAGCTCCCCGTCGAGGTGTTTGTGCCCAACCAGAGCGAGTATGAAAAGGACGTGTGTGACGAGTACTTGCCCAAGCTGAACGCGAAATGCGTTGTGCTCGCCGACTTCCTCGTCCATGGTCCGGCAGGGCTGGAAATCGAACATTACCAGCTCAAGGCCATCTCGCTGTTGCTGTCCTCGTTCGCCGAGGTTCTGCTGCTCGACAGCGACAGTATGCCCCTGGTCGACCCCGACACCGCCATATTCAACGCCGAACCGTATCTCTCTCGCGGGCTCGTCACCTGGCCCGACTTTTGGGCCGCAACGGAATCGCCCCGATTCTGGGATATCGCTGGATTATCCCACTTCCCAGATAATCTGCCGCCTACCTCAAGCGAGTCTGGGCAGCTTGTCATCAACAAGAAAACACACCTCGCGACACTTCTCTTGGCCACGTACTACAACATGTACGGGCCAGAATACTACTACAACCTTTTGAGCCAGGGAGCTCTCGGACAGGGCGACAAGGAGACGTTTCTGGCGGCTGCGGTGGCCTTGAATGCGACATACTACACGGTCAAGACCCCCGTGCAGAGCCTTGGCAGACACGACGGCGAGAGGTATAAAGGGACGGCCATGATCCAGCACCTCCCCGTGGACGAATTGTCTCAGGGCAAAGAAGACGATGAAAACACGGCGCGCCCTGCGTTTCTTCACTGCAACACACCCAAAATGAACGCTGGCCATCTGGTAGACGAGGGAGATTTGATTGCAGTCGACGGGCAATCCAGACTGAGGCTCCTTGGGGCAAAACCCGACCTGGACACGGTGTTTGGATTTGACGTCGAGGACACTCTGTGGGATTTGCTGGTCCAGACGGGCTGCGAACTTGCCGATAGCATTGATGAGTGGAAAGACAGAGAAAGGCTTTGCGAGAGGTTGACGGAGCATCATCAACTGGTGTTTGATGAAACATCATGATTGGCAATGGATCAATGACTACACTCGTGGGTTTCTTATTGATTGACCTGGGCTCGAGATGATCTCAAGTGAAAAGGAAGTGAATAGTAACATGGACATGTATAGATACTTGTGGTTGCTTCTGAATTGCTAATGAATGATGTGAAACGCTTTCGGCACGCATTGCTCAGTCAGGCATCTATGGAATGAAGACAATGTGAAGGCCATTGGTAGCTTATTTCATTTCGTCAAGGTTCCGCACTTGGCTAGTTAGTTGTACTTTTTCTACTCCCGCCTCTTAAAATCCATATTGAGAGAAGGATCAAAGATCGAATCAAACCCGAACAACATGCTGTCAAGACTCTCGCCTTCGCGTGGCTTAAAGTCGTACTTCATCACAATGTTGATCAGTATAGCCTTGACAAGATCAGCAGCGTAGAATCGCCCGGGACATGGCTGCCTTCCATATCCAAACCCAAAGTGATCGACGCTTGTCGTAGCTAGCTGATGCTGCGTTTCTTGGCCCGGCTGTTCACGCAACCTGTAGAAGCGGTACCCGTCCCACTTTGCAGGGTCTTCATAAAACTCCGACTCCCACATTCGGTAGGACGGTACAGCGACAGTGCTGTCTTTGCTGAGAGTGGTCCCATCAGACAGCGTCATATCTTCCAGAACAATGCGTCTCAATACTTGAAGCAGTGTTAGCGACACGGCGAAATCATGGGTAGGAGCACAAACCGATGGCCACAGGCTTCAAGCGCTGGCTTTCTTTGATGACACTGTCCAGAAGCCTCATCTTGTAGAGTGAAGACTTTTCCCATCCGGATTCCTCCAGAACGGCAGAAATCTCTTGTCGTAGCGGTGCGAGAATTTCCGGATTCTGAGCTAGACGAACCAGCGTGGCGCAGATCAGGTCCGTCGATGTGTGAATGGCGGCAACGGAGAGAAAGACCTGAACGCCAGTCTGATCGTACTCTTTCCCGCGGGCCGACTCGTCAAACCACTGCAAAGAATCCATGAACCCACTCTCCCCTGCAGCCTTTTGTTGGCGACGCTTCTCCAGAGCAGGCTCCATGATCTGCCGGGCCTCGGCCATCATGGATCGGAGCTTGCCCGTGCCTGGAATTATCCACTGAAGGAGGGGACGCCAAGACACCGGCCACAGCCTAAGAATAAAACCGACGGGAACTCCCGCAAGCGTGTAGTCTCTGGTGATTCTGATCCAGGCAGGGTTTCGGGCGAATTCTTGGCCGAGAAAGACCTGTGCCACGCACCGCGCTACGACGTTTGGGATCTTCTCGAGGATATGGACCTGATGCCATTCTACAGGATGCTTAGCGTATCTTCAATGTAGTGTTGGGGCTGTCAAGTACCGTGTTCTTCTGTAAAAATGTCGGATATGGCACTGGCAGCCTCGTTGGCCAACGGTTGTGTGAGTTTGGCTGTGGTCCGGAAAACTTAGAATTTTATACGCAATTGGGTGCAGCTGGAATGTTGGAGTAGACTGACCCAGGTTCTTGTTCAATTGATTGTTGCAAGTGGACTTGAGAACGTCGTGATGATAGCCGCCCTCCTGGAAGCCCTCGAAACCAGGAAGATGTGCGTGAAAGGCCTGCTTGATTGTCAATCACAGTTCTCGCATGTCGTCACAGGTAGACTGACCCTTCGCAGCCATAGCGACAAGCTCAGACGCCTGTCATTCTTGACCTCGTCCACCATGTGCGGGGGAACCAGCACGACTTCTCCATCCCAGGTGATAAGCTTCGCTGACGTAGTAGGTTTTTGACTCAGCCACCTCTTGATTATCTCGTCTGCTTCGGTGAAGAAGGTCTTCCTAGGCCCGATTTGCAGAACATCAAAGGCGCTCTTTTTGGGATTCAGCTGCAAGATGTTGGACGTGGGTTTCCGCAACGAGGACGAGCATATGACAAGGAAGACGAAGGTCGCAAGGAAGTAAGGCGTCTGAGCCCACGAGATATGGCCCAGGAGCCCTATAGTAGCATTGGATGGTAGGGCGATCGGGGAGCTGTAGTTTAGCGCCATTTTGAACGGGGGTTGGAGATGGATGGACAAGTTGGATGATCAACAATGGTAAGGCAAGGGCTTTTATTTCTTTGCGAGATAACACAGCTCTCGGCGTCGCAGATGATCTCATTGTCGAATTCCTGCCTTAGTTAGTTTCACCGGAATTAGTTGCAGACAGCTAGAGCCAACACAGTCCCTCGCAGGCCGATCCACATGACGAACCAGGCCCCGGTCTTCAGCTTGTCCACTTGCCGCTGAAAATGTCGCAAATGCTGCCGTGTGCGCTTGGCTTTCTGTTGCATCTCAAGTTGGTTTTCTTTACGCTCGTCGTCGGAGATTGACTTTGGCCCTGCTTCGGACGTTGCATCACGGACACGGACGGATTCGCTCAAGGGTAGTCGGACTTGACAAGTGCGCTCTGGCTCCCATGCATCTTGGGCTACACAAGCGTATCACGCTGATCGGCCGTGAACGCTGTGGGTCGGCGGAAAGAAACCCTGGCAACGGCTCCAGACACCCTGGACAAAGATTGGAGCGAGGATTCCGCGTGAAACGGTACGGGGTTGCATTGCATCGTGGCCTGCGCCCGAACCCCGTTCATCTTCGGTACGGCTCGACGGGCTATTCCCCGCGCAGTTTCTCAGACGGGGCCGGGAACTCGAGCAGTCCGAGGATCTGAGATTGAAGCTCTGAGGAAGTATTTGAAGCAGTTGGGGGACAAGAGAAAGACGTGATTGAATTGATTGGCAGCTGGTTGGCTGCAGGGCGCCGGCGATCGCGCCGTCAGTTGCCGCATTGAGCCCTCGCTCCGCGTTTAGGTCAACGCTCAGTCGCGTCCGGCACTTGGCGGTGCCCGGCAGATCCGGCGTGCCATGACCGGGCGAGAGGCAGGATCCAGGAGCTTGTCGGTTCAATCCTTTCGATTGAATCCTGCTTCCTTCTCGTCTCAGGACGCTCCATAGTCGCAGCGATCTTGTAGGCAGACAACATGCGCATCAACGAGTATATTTGCGGCCAAGCCCTCGGTGCAAAAGGGAATCGAGCATCTCCCCTTGCCAAGCCGTTGTTTCCGTGACCATGCCACCCTCGAGCCCGAATCAACTCTCCAACGGCCTGGCTGCCCTGGCCATCGACGAGGCGCCAATCGCAAGCCAAGCTCCTATCTCGACCGATGCATCATCACGCTATCAAGTCCTCGAAGAGCCTCTCGGATCCACTCGCCACATTCGAATCGTGGGGATTGGCGCTGGCATGAGCGGCATTAACATGATCCGCACGCTGAAACTCCACCTCACCAATTACGAACACGTCGTCTACGAGAAGAACCCCGTCGTTGGCGGGACCTGGCATGAGAACCGCTACCCTGGTTGCAAGTGCGATGTCCCATCTCACAACTACCAGTTTTCTTGGAGGCCCAATCCAGAGTGGACCAGCTTCTTTTCGCCGGCTCCGGAGATTCAAGCCTATCTGTGTCGCGTCTGCGAGGAAGAAGACTTGTCTAGTGTCATCAGGACGGAGCACCAGGTTGAACGAGCGGAATGGTACGAGGAAAGGGGCGCCTGGCTTCTAAAAGTTCGTAACTTGCACAATGGCAAGGTATTTGATGACCATTGCGACTTTCTTCTCGACTCGTGTGGTATCCTAAAGTGAGTGATTGTGCTCTCGCTCAGAACAATTTCTCCATTCACCCAAACTGACTTCAAAGCCACTGGAAATGGCCGACCATCCCTGGCTTGAGCGATTTCAAAGGCGACTTGGTTCATAGCGCCGACTGGCCGGAATCTTTTAGCTCTACCGACAAAACCGTCGCACTACTTGGAAACGGCTCCTCCGGCGTCCAGATTCTGCCGGAGCTGCAGCGGAGTGAGTTATCATCCATCATCGACTTGTTGGATTGCTAACAAACGTTCCCCTCAGCGGCCAAACACTTGGTTCACTTTGTTCGCCACCCAACATGGATCGTGCCGTCCAGGCTGCAGTTGCTCGCCCAAGGTCCTGGCGGCAGTATACTCCAAGAGATTGAGATGAACGACGACGAGACCTTCTCCACGGCACAGATCGACCGGTTCAAGTCGGACCCTGCATTTTACAGAAAGTTTGTCAAGGCGATTGAAGAAGTCGTCAACGGCAACTTTCCGCTGGTGAGTCGGCTGTGTGTAAAACGTGTTGGATGCGATGGGTAGGGAGCGGCGCTGACTGGCATCTCAAGACGCTGAAGGACTCGGAATTCGCCAAAGTTATGCAGCAGCGCGCCAAGGGATACATGACACAAGCTCTAGGAGGAAACAAACGTCTTTGCAGCGCACTGATCCCCGAGTTTCCACTTGGTTGCCGACGGCTTACTCCCGGGGTGGGCTATCTTGAAGCCCTTCAATCAGCAAACGTCAGCGTTGTAACTGAACCGATCGTGAGAGTGGTTTCAGAAGGCCTGGTGACGTCCAACGGAAAGTTGATCAAAGTCGATGCTATTGTTTGCGCAACCGGTTTCAATGTTTCGTTCCGTCCTCGATTCCCCGTCATCGCTCGTGACGAAAACCTGCAAGATAGATGGACGAGCCATGTGCCCAAGTCTTACATGTCTTGCGCAGTCCCCGGATTCCCCAACTACTTTAGTCAGTCTCACCCCTCAACCAACCACTTGTTCTTGGCTTACGCTTTCCTAGCATTCCTGGGACCAAACGCACCCATTGGACACGGCAGCGTCTTTACCATCACGGAGCACATTGCCAAGTATATCACGCGGATAATCAGAAAGTGTCAGATGGAGGGCATCAAGTCGATTACGCCAAGCCAAGCTGCCGTCGACCAACTTTTCGAACACACCCAGAGCTTCATGCCCCGCACGGCTTGGAGTGGAAACTGCACTTCTTGGTTCAAGAATGGCGCCATGGACGGACCTGTCACTGGGCTGCATCCAGGTAGCCGCATTCACTTTTTCCACATGCTCGAGGGGTTTAGGGGAGAAGACTGGGAGTACACCTACCTCAAGGCGAACAACAGATTCTCATACTTGGGCAATGGATTTTCGACCAAGGAGCTTGATGAAGGAAATCGAACATGGTATTTGGATGAACCTGACAAGTTGTAAGCTGGTGTCGATGTGTTTGGCGTTATCCAATAGAATTCTTTTGGAGACTGGAGTTGTAGCTCGGGCATGGGAATTGTCAAGATTTGGGGCATTTACTATTCTCGCTTAGAAAAAAGTTGCTGAAGGGGCTAGGTTTCGCCTAAACAAAAATACTTTAAAGGACAAGGATTTTCGAACTCAATCGATAAACTAGACATGCCATGCATAAAATCCCCTATTTTCGATGAGATTCCGACGACCTTTACGACAGCACTTCCAACACCCGCTTTCCAATCGCGAGAACCTTTTCCTCTTCCAATCTTCGGGCGACGAGTTGGAGGCTGATTGGCAGTCCATGCATAGTTTCGACATCGACTGTTGCTCTTAGAGACAGACCTGTTTGCTGAAGGGAAAAGCACTCACATTCTTCGTTGATGGCTTTGCAGACTGGCCCTAGGGGCTCGTACGAAGCGTCAATCTTGTCGATGCTCTTGTCCACTGAAAGACCAGTGGCAAAGGAGATGCTGGAATAGTCCAGAATGTTGTAAACACCAGTGTATCCCACTAATTCAGATCAGCGTCAGGTAGCATATAGAAGAGCAAGAGAGACTCGAACCGTGCTTAAAAGTCCCGTTCTTGACCGTGTTGAATGGAATCGTCGGGCAAAGAATGGCGTCGATGCCGGCCTTGTTCCAGCGATCAAGGTAGCGGTTCTGGAACTCGGTCCGCTCTAGATGCATCAGCCACATGTCGTAGGTTCCGAGCTCCTTGGCAACCTGGTACTCTTCCATCTCTGGTCTCCACGGTTCGCCGGTCCGCTGAAGCTCTTTACTGATGGCAATGCCTCCGTCCGCCACGAACATTCGAGCAAGAAGGCTCAGCCCTTGTTTCTGGTCGACAGGATCCCAGTCGATCAGATCGTGACCGGCAGCCTTGAGCTTCCGAACCGTCTCTTGCAGAGCCCGAGTTACTGGGGCCGTTGGCTTGACCATGCCGTCGTGCCACATGACGGCAATCTTTAGCTTCTTCGGGAGCTGTACATCTCGCCATGGAATGGGGAGACAGCGTGGGTCGCGCAGCCACGGCTTTCCATCCACGACGCTCTTGCTGTAAAGCTCGACATCGTTGAGAGTGGTCGCCAGCGGCCCGTTTACTGATTGGACTGCCTCTTGACCGGGCATCCCTGAGCGAGTGTTGCGGACCGGGAAGCGGCCAGCCGATGGGCGAAGAGTGAAGATGCCCGTGCAAGCTGCAGGAATACGGAGCGAGCCACCTGCTGCTGTTGGTTTTGCCTCCCAGTGTAACGAGTGCAACAGAGGGTCTTCTTACCGATATCTGATCCAACGCCTAGGGGACTGCCCTTCATAACGATGAGGGCGGATTCTCCACCCGAGCTGCCACCGCTGGTGGTCTTTCTGTGTCTCGGGTTCAGAGTCCGCCCAAAGACGTTGTTGACCGTTTCCGCAATCATCATGGCCGTTGGGACGTTGGTCTTTACGTAGAAGACTGCGCCGGCATCTTCAAGCAGCGATGCCAGTGCAGAGTCGGACTTGGCAGGGTGGCCGACGTGGGATGCAAAGCCGACTGTGGCGTCGAGGCCTTGGAGATTGAAGTTGTCCTTGAGCGAGATGGGCAAGCCATGCAACGGCCCGACGGGGTTTCCTGTTCGCGCGAGATGTTCATCCAGAGCCCGTGCTGTGGTCAAGGCTCGCTCAAAGCACGTCTCTGACAGGCAATTTGTCTTTTTGTCGCGTCAGTAGAAAGCCGGAGTATTGGAGGCGTGGGAGACGCGCACCAGCTGATGAGCCGCGGCCGCTCGCTTGCAGAAGGCCCTCGTTACATGCTCCGACTTGAGCTGTCCTGAAGCAAGCTTGGGAACCAGCTCGGTCGCGGTCAAGCTCGTGATTTCCAGCTCGTCGGTGGTGAACCAGCCCGAGGTTGCAGGCCAGGCCGTGACGTCGTCCTGGGTGTCTGGGGGCAGGAGGTTGCTTGGGACGAGCCAGTCGCTCGGGATCGATGAGAGGAGGTCCTGGCGCTTCTTGGCGGCGAGCTCCTCCCACGAGTTGGGGGCGGTGCCAGACTTGGAGATTGCCATTTGGAGGAGTTTCCGTGTGTCTGTCCAGCTTGTGCAACTGGGGATTGATTACTGGTTGACGTTGCGGATTTATGCTGCATTTGCTGCTCTTTATCAGACGTCGGCAGTCCCCCGATGCCGGGGAGGGTGGATTGGCTGGCAGCGTCTCGTTGGCTGGTGGTCAGCCGACGGATGGATGCATCGCGCAGGTGGAGTGGGGAGGATGATTGGACAGTAGATACGTTGCCTATCTCGGTAAGTGTCGAGGTTAGGGATACCGGTGTGCCTGGGTAGCATCCGGCCAGCCGTCCCTGGACGTTGTTATCAACAGAAAAGGTGCAGGCTGTAGCTGGAGCTCTGCACGTCATTGATAGCCGGTCACATCAGATCAGGATATGCTTGTTCAGCTAGGAAACAGCCGCCGCGCCCTCCACTCGTCTTCGCACCTCGCCAGCCCGCCTGGATAACGCGGGACGTCGGCGAGGTTGCAGCGCTGCCAGTACGCACGCACGGCGATGCAATGCTGCGCCGCGGTTGCGTTCATGCCAGCCAGGTGCACGGCGCTGGCCAGGTGGATGTAGAAGGGCGACGACGGCGACGCGGCTGCGACGAGCTGGCATATCCTGCCCACCGCCGAGGCCGTGGTGGTCCGTCTGGGCATCGCGGCCGTCTGCTCGGGCACTTGGACGAGGACGGCCAGTGCGGCGGCGCAGCGGTTGATGTTGGCGCTCTGCGTCCAGTCGGTAGCATCGTCGTCCGGGTCCAGCTGGAGGAGCTGGTCCATGGCCCGCACGCAGCTGTCCGTGGGATCGGCAGCCACGGCTCCCTTGGCCACGTCGCTGTAGAGTCGAAAGGTATCGGCGGCACACCCCACGACGTCGAAGAAGCCGTCGTTGAGCATGTCGCGGTGCCAGTCTTCGAAGATCAGCCCCGTGGCCCCTCTCACGACGGCGCCCATGGTGTCGAACCAGACCAGCCGCGCGACAATCTCCGTCAGCCCCGTCACCTCCAGGGAGAGCCGCTCCAGCTGCGGCTGGCTCCGGCAGTGGCAGTCCAGCAGCGACTTTGCGCCGCGGAGGTGGCACTGCCACTCGCCAAAGGCGCTGTCGCACACCTCGAACAGAGCAAACGCCGCGATCCCCAGAATGGCAAACGGGTTCGCCGTCTCCAGGGCCCCGTTGAGCTCCGTCAGGGCGGCGAGCCGGTGGCGGGCCACGTGGACCGGTTCCGGCGAGTCTGGTTCCGCGGCGGCGGCGGCGGCCGGACACGTCTCGATGCGTGCGCGCATGAAGTCGTAGAGCCGGGACACGAGCCGCATGGCCTCACCGGAGAAGAGAGGGCGGTCCGCACCGGGAGGCCGGCCCTCGGTCGCTTGGATGTGCTGGCAGAAGACGGCGAGTCGCAGCACGAAGCTGTTGCTGTCGGCCTGCGACGGCTCCTTGTGCGAGCCCTCTCCAAGGAGGGAGAGGCCGGACGACTGCGGCGGTTCCGGCAGGCTGGGAGACGACCGCGTCTTCCCTTCGGCGGCCCAGACGACTCTCTGCGGGTATCCTCCGCACTGCAAACCCGCTTGCACGCAGGGGAGACATCGCGGCCGGTTCAGATCGCACTTGACCGCCCGGGCCTTGCAGCTGCGGCAGTCCCGATCTCGGCGCATCCCGCGCGGCTTTCCGCGCCGCTGGGTCCTGTCTCGGTGCGACATGACGGCGGAGTCGAGGGTGCGATGGATGCTCGGACTGGGTAGACAGGTGGGTAGGTGGGTAGGTATCCCAAGTTAGGTCGCTTACTTGATGAGGAAGGGAAACAACGACAACGACAACGACAACCGCGACGACAACCGCGGAGATGGGCCCGAGGGCGTATTATGGGGGTAGCTAATCATCATAGCACAGGTGCTGTATCCACTGATAAGTTCGCCCTGCTTCCCCGCAGATACTGTAATCCAGACTAGGTAGCTTGTGCCTATCGCCACCACCACGGCGTACAGGGTGTAGGTGCAGGGTTATTTCCGGCGAGCACCTCTGACCCGGCTTGATAGTCGGTATAGGATAGTCGGTCGGCTGACTCTTGGCAGCTTGGGAACAGCGGCAATTTGTACAGTTTGACTTGGACTCGAACTTGTCTGCACCGTCTCATTGCGGGACCCGGATCGCCGTGATAAGACACCGCTTCGTCCGACCTTGGACCTTGCATAGATAAAGCACGTTTCGCCCTGTTTTCCCACTGCATTCTGCCCTGCCGTCGACCGTGCTCCATCATCCAACCAATTCATCGTCGCCCTTCCCTCGCAGAGCCAAGCCGGCATCCATCCCATCTGCTCGTCGTAATGGCGCGTTCCGCCATCCGTGAATACCTCCACGTCCAGTACCGGCCCGGGGAGCGCGTCTTGATCCAGAAAATCGACTTTTTCATTCTCACCTTCTGCTGCCTCAGCTACTTTGTCAACTACGTGCGTTCAACCTGCCGCTGCCGTCGCCCCGGCCTCCCTCGCAAACCGCTTCTGACCTAACCACTCCGCAGCTCGATCGAAGCAACCTTGCCAACGCCTATGTCTCTGGCATGAAGGACGAGCTCGGGTTCGTCGGCGACCAGCTCAACGTCATCAATACCTGCTTCACTATTGGGTTCGCACATCCAGCCGCTTTATTCACAGACGCCCACCAGTCACTAACCCTCTCAGCTACGTTCTGGGCCAGATCCCCTCCAACATCTCCCTCCACTATGTCAAGCCTCGCATCTGGTTCCCGCTCATGATGGTGCTGTGGGGGGGCCTCACCATGGTCACCGCTTCCGTCCACAGCCCGCGATCCATCATGGCCATCCGCTTCTTCCAGGGCTTGTGCGAGGCGTCGACGTTTGTCGGCACTCACTACATCCTGGGCGCGTGGTACACGGAGCGAGAGCTGGGCAAACGAAGCGGCATCTTCACCGCATCCGGCCTCGCAGGGACCTTCTTCGGCGGCTTCATACAGACGGGCATCTACAAGAGCATGGACGGCCGCCACGGTCTGAGTGGGTGGCGCTGGCTCTTCATCATCGACGGGCTCCTCACCATCCCCGTCGCCCTGTACGGCTTCTTCTTCTTCCCCGACACTCCTCACACGACCACAGCCTTTTACCTCACAGAAGACGAGCGGAAACTGGCCATATCCCGCGTGCCCCTGGTGGAAGAGCCATCTCCCATCACGCTGCGGTTTGCCAAGAAGGTCCTGACTTCGTGGTACTGGTGGGGGTTTGTGGTGCTTTGGATCATTGCCGGAGAGACCGAGTCCTTCAGCACCAACGCGCTGCTTGCCCTCTTCCTGCAGAGCCACCCCACAAAGACCTACACCGTTCCGCAGATGAACAACTATCCCACGGGGGTCCCCGCCGTCGGCATAGTGTCGACTCTCTTCTGGGCGACGCTGACCGACTTCCTCGGCGGCAAACGCTACCTCGTGGGCTACTTCATCGGCATCACGGGCATTTCCACCTCCATCATGGTCCTCGTGGCATCCAACAATCCCACAAGCCCCATGTCCACGTCGGTCACGTTTGGCGCCTACTACTGGGCCGGATCGGTCTATGCCTGCCAAGCAACCTTCTTCGCCTGGTGCAACGACGCCATGCGCTACGAGGAAGGGCTCTTCCGTGGTGTGGTCCTTGCAGGCATGAATCTGGGAAGCAATGCTGTGAATGCCTGGTGGAGCATCCTCTTCTACGGCGCCTCCATGGCGCCCTGGTTTACTGTAAGTGAAGTCGTCCCCGCCGCCTCACTGTCGTCTTTCTCACGTCTCAACCTAGCGTGGCATGTGGGCCATGATTGCCAGCTCTATTGCTTTGATCTTGTGGAGTGCAGGGCTATCCTACTTGGCTCTGAAGACGAAGAAGAGGCGGGTCATAGAAGCATCCGAGATGGGGAGTGTAGACCTGTCCCGGGCGAAGCTGGACACCAAGTCGGAGATGTAGAGTGTTTGTCGGGCTGTTGGCAGGGTAATGATCTGTTGGCAAAGTACTTGACATACATGGCCGATGAACTCGTGGTGAATAAAGCTGTCTACTCTAGGCTCCAAGCTACTTTGACCTGTCGATGACCAGAGTAACGCCCTTTCCCGCCTCTAGCATCCCGTGCCCAGCGCACTAGGCCTCTGTATCATTCTTCGTAGGCCCACCAACCTTGAACGTCTTCAGGCCCCAGCCATCGCCCGTTGTTTTGTCCTCGGAAATGAAAGCGTACTCTATGGCGCAAAACTTCCCACCAACTCGCTCCTCGACCAGCATCAGAACGACACTGTCAGGGTCCACCATCGAAGGATAGACGCCATTCAGATACGGCGTCTTGGTCCCAATCACGACAGCATAAAGTGGCCCTGAACTAGCCGGCAACACCTCCCACTGGCGACCGTCGACAGAGGCGAAACCTGTCCGTGACGACCCATCCTGGCGTTTCCGGACCGGAGCTGCTTGCGCTTTGAAATCCAGATATCCTGCCACGTCGAGAGTGCCCTTCGGCGTGTCGGCTATCATCCACCAACCGTCTATCAAGCTGGCGACCTCTTTGTCCCCTTCCGCGGTAGTCACA
Source organism: Neonectria ditissima (assembly GCA_001305505.1). Classification (NCBI taxonomy): domain Eukaryota; kingdom Fungi; phylum Ascomycota; class Sordariomycetes; order Hypocreales; family Nectriaceae; genus Neonectria; species Neonectria ditissima. The sequence continues at coordinate 1,201,118 of LDPL01000005.1, read as the reverse complement.
ACCGCCCTGCCATCCGGGTTCGGCTCAGGAAAAGCAGGAATGGTGGAGAGTCGTGGGTTGTTTTCGATTCTTGTTGCAATCCCCAGCCACTCAGCCCGGTGACCCTTTTCCAACATGGCCTGCATCAACGCGATGGTTGCCTCGAGCCGCTCGCCCTCCTTGAAGGCCTTTGTGTTCAACGTAACCCCCATCAGGCCCATGATGCTAAAGACATTGTCCTCCGGAAACTTGGCCGTGCGCATGAAGGAGGAACGCCATATGGCGTTCTCCATTCCCTCCTGTTCCCGCAGGTCAAGCGCCCCAATCAAGGCGTCCAATTGAGAACCTTGTCCCAGTAGTTTGATCTGCTCGCCGTCCGGCAACTCGGTTGAGACACCAGAGTCCTCGTCGAATTTCGAAACGCGGTAGTCCGCCTTTAGGGAAGTTTCGAGTAGGCTTTTCATGTCGGCGATTGCGGCCACGCCTTCTTCAACCTCGGAAACGGCAGTTGACATGTTGGTCTGCAGCGTGCAATCTCCATCTTTCCAAGCAAACAGACACTCCGCCGACGAGGGAGCGATGGCTTCCTGGAGCGTCCAAGCACGATGAATCCAAGTCGTCTCCTCGGTGAGCTCGGTAAGCCTCAACAGGCCGCCCGGGATGACGAGGCATGTCTTGCATTTTTTGTAGATGCCATACATGCGCTGCATTTGCCAGTCCTTGTCATCCTTGTCGCCCTGGATGATGCAGAGCCCGTCAAGCCACACCAAGTCGCACCCGAGCCGCAACAATGCTACACACGCGAGCCTCAACAGATCGACGGAAGCCTTGCCGTTGCCCTTGGTCCCGTCAATGGTGATGATGGGAGGACTGTCGTCCTTGGGTTGGAGACCCCTCCAGACGTATGATATGGTTCCGTACTTGTGTTCTGGAAGGTCTTCGAATTCGAGGATCCGGAGGCTTTTGCGCTCTGCAAAGGCTCGGCAATCCAACAGCCGATATTTGTACTTGGTTGCATTGGCGATGGAAACCGGAGTCTCGGTAACGGTGGCAAAGGGAACCTCCAGAATGCATGTTCCCAAGTTTGGCGCCGCAGCGCTAGAACGGAGGATGTGGCTGAGTGTCGGAAGAACCATTTTGAACGGTTGATGAATGAAAAGTGATGCTATTGTTTTGACTTGCACGAAGTATGAAGGTCCAGAAATTTGGTTCCCGGCACCGCATCTATAGGCTGTAGCTTGCCTGATATATGCAGACGGGGACGAGAGAAATGGGTTAGCTGCAGCAATAGTTCATCAATGGTGGTGGCTAGCTTCTCATGCAAGAAAGCAATAGTTCAGGCCGCCTCCACTTTTGTGTCTTCGCTTTGCTTTTTACTCCGCAAAGCCTTTGTAGATACGAGCTGTCGATTTAGCCTCACGTCATAGCTCCTCACTTCATGGTCGCTAGGCCGTTCATGTCGACAGCTTGTGACGAAAAATATGTTGCTACTGACCAGCTGAAGACGAGCTGTGCCGGTCGTCGTGGCGACTCTCGCAGGCACCTATATGCAGCATGCCTAACCAAGCTTGTGGCTTGATGGGCATGACTGACCTGAGTGGACTTGCCGGGGATAGGTGAATAACATGGAGATCAAGGATGTCATCGTTTTCCGATCATTCTTTCGATCACATAGCGGGGCTGAGATCATTTTGTGATTATGTTCGACCAAGCTCAGATTGCCGGGACGATCCGCATCCCTTGCGTAAGATAGCAATACCTCAGCCACGCCACAAAATTAGTATACAAAAGAACAACCACTGATCCTTCGAGGTTGAGCTTTCTCACCGCTCTCTCGAGGCCCAGGCCCGTCTAGCGTCTAGTACGTAGCGCTCATGCACCTCACTTAGGGTTCTTATTTGCCTATTGGGGACCTGCTGCCTCCCCACATTCAGGTCTCGAGAAAGCGGGCTGAGCTGAAAGCGGATATGGACTCTATAGACTGGGGGACAGGGCGAATCAAAAGCAACGATACGGTATGTGGTAATCCACTGTGTCTTATACAGCGATTGTGTCTCACCGATAACGACGACGACCTCACCGCTACTAGCAGGATGTAATGATGTAGTAGCCAAGAACAACAAGGACGGATTATGAGTACCTGTATGTATTACTAATAGTTGCAACCGCGCCTCAGAGCTGACCGCGATACACATAGTATGTATTATTGTGCGAGGTGATATGCCAAAGAGCTAGGGGAGAGCCGGGTTTGGAAGGCATCATGGAGCTACGATGCCCATGGATGAAGTGGGTGTATTAGTGGCAGGCAAGTGCCGTTCATTCAAGATTTCGACAAGTGTTTTAGGTCAAAGATCTTACTTCACACTGTGAATACTACTTACGCACAGATTTAACGCGGCATCCAGAAGAATAGCCCAGAATAAGAACGACAGCGCATTTTGCAACATTAAGTTAAGACCGAGAAGTACATAAAGTAGTAAATCGCAAAAATAATAAAGCATTTCGTTTCGTACAGCAGTACACGCCCTCCGGATTTTGAATATAGACTCTATTCGACTTTATCTCATGCGGTCACCTAGCCACTTAATACACAGATGAGCCATAAAAGCTCTGCACAGAACTTGGCGCAGTGTGAAAACGCACGGATAGTAACAACAAGCCCTTGGTAGAGTGGACAATAAGATGGAGGTAGAATTAAGCCACACTCCATTTCCAATCGCGATTTTTAGAAGCGTCATTAACCACTACAGTATAGCATAATGTAGTAAAATAGCTCAGCTGATATCTAGGGAATATGAAAGCACATTAACTTGTCACTACAATTCAGCCGTAGTCTAAATATGATCACATCTCCCAACACTGCGTCCCACAATTGACATTCTGAAGGCTTAGTCTTATAGTAATATCTACGGTCAGCTTGAAAAATTTGGCTGACGGGGTTTTAATCGTTAAATCAGAATCAGGGCTCATAGTAGCCACACTATATGTTGTCACAGGGTGCTAGAAGGCAAGACATAGTTCAGCAGGCAACTCACGTCCCTCTTGAGCGTCGGTTAGGTGGTAAGTCCCAAAGAGCTTAGTAAAAACCCAGGAGATCTCAATCTCGGCAATTTTTCTTAGGTCCAAGGCTGCCGTATCCATGATACTAAGGTAGTTATTCCATGCCTAATGTCGAATTATCCACGGTTACATCTGGAGGTACATCCACAGGTGAGTTTGCTTTTTACTCGAAAGAATGAGGATTTTCCACTGGCAAGAAAAAGCGCATCTTCAGTACTCTCGTCTTGTTGACGTCCAGTCGCTCCATTCAAATCCTCGAATTGCGCCCCGCCTGCTGTCCGCTGTGGTCAACTTTTCGACATCTCCCTAGAATTGTCTCCTCCGACTCTGCATTGCCCAAGGAATTCGGTACAATGCTTTCAAGTTTCCACATCCTAGGGTGTTAACCCTGGAAACCTTCCCCATATCTAACCTAAACCAATAGCCGTCTAAGGTTGCGACAAGACACCATACGGTTTTGGCAATGTGAGCTCGCGGTCATATTCCTCTATGACGGTATGGTAGGGGACGCTTTCTGACCCTGGTAGGTGTCTGGGCGAAGCTGGGGACAACAATGGGCTTGGCTGCTTCAATCAGTCAGCAGCATATGCAGGCCTGATAATGCAAGATTTTTCATCTTAAAGGGCCAGAGAAGTATAATCACAGGCAACAGTGGAAGTATCAGATTATTAAAATTCACAGGTTAGAAACAATTTGTGTTTTTCTTGACTTTGTAGTAACAGCAACGCATTCTCAATAGAATAAATAACTAGAAAGAAGAAGAACACGAAACATGACTATAGACAGGCTTATTACACCTAGCCAGGCCCCTTGATTACTTAGGATATATATGTATTTTCGTATACCAAGCTGGGAGTTATGTGACATGGATTCGAGTAAAGTAACATCGCCCTCAGACTCTACAGCGTAAGAAGAATGGTTTGGGCCGACACAGTCACCTACCCTCTGGGCTGTTCCTGCGTGGAGGTACCTACAATTATTAAGTGCTCGCGCCTCTAGGTTAGGCTGTAATAAGGTCACAGAATCCGGTGATAGCACAACGAAGTACAAGTAGTACTGACTTTCAAGGGTTATCTGCCGCGTTAGTGTATCTGGTGCGCCCGTACGAGCAAATTGGGGCGAAGAGTCTGATCCAGTTGTGTTAGCATGGGGGTCAGAGATACACAGAACTGTGGAAAAAAGATGGGTTTTGGGAGCTGCAAACGAACCAGTGATATGTTTATTTCCGAAAAGCTGTTGCCAGGTTTGAATGCGACTACGACTCTTTGCGTGCTTGGTTGAGCGGTTTGGCATCGACCATAAAGTAGTTTGCGTAGACAACCACAACATCCTTCTTTAAAAAGAAAACCTGGCACCGTAACTGTAGAAAGACGCATAAGGAGATCAATTGGAACGTCGGTTGGGGCGACTGCTACACACCCAGGCCTGTTTGCTATTGGCGCAGCGGCTCAGGCGTTTTGAGACCAGAACTCCCTCCATTGGGGATCGAAATTCTCAAGTAAGAGGTCGCACCACTCGGGGAGCCGAGGGCCGGTTTCCAAGACCCTTGGTTGGCGACGAAGGAAGTTGTGACTCCACCTTTTCGAGTCCCAACCATGAGCTTGCTCGATTAGTTTTTCAACATCCCAAAACTCGCCGGTGTCAAAGTTGCAGCGCAGGATCGAAGTCTTGTTGACGAGGTGTCGCATTAGTCGTAGGAACGATTCATCGCCGTCAACGTGACACTCCGGGCGCGGGAGGATGTTGCGTGCGTACGCCTCCTTGAACGCTTCACTCCACGCGATGTCTCAGAAGATTACCGTTTGAAATATCTCATTCGCAAAATCAGGCGCTGGGTCGCCATCCAAAACCAGAGTGAAGGAATCGGGAGGCATCCCGTCGTCGAGAAGTGCTAGAGCTTCAAGAAGCCATGGCTTTAGAGTTTTGCCGAGATTTTTGGTGAGATTTTCGGTGAGATTTTCCCTCGTCTCACTACAGAAGCTGGAGCCACAGACCTCTGACCACACGTAGTCTATTCTGTCCATTTCCGGCTTCTGAAAAATGGTCCTCCAAAGACTGACCCGGGACTCGATTCGAAGTCGAGGATTTTCCTGGCAAAACGGGATGAGCCCTTGGGCGTGACACTCTTGGAAACACCCAGCTCGACGATCCTCTCGCAGCAGAATGTTTCGCATTCGAAGACGTGTGGTTGCCGGGATTGAGTCCAGGAATCGGATCGCAACGGAAGCTGCAGTGAAGCGGTATTGCCGCCCATTATGAGGGCATATCGAAGCAGGATTACCGAATTCACGGGCGATCCTATGAAGATGCGCTTCTGTCGGAAAGGCCCAGGACACGCGACTCAAGTCTACAATCTTGAGGGGGTCGCTCACGCATCTGCGAGAGTGGTTGACTTCATGGACATACTTCATGCCGTGCTTGTGTACGAGGCACTGGATGGCGTAGAAGATGGCTTCGCGGTCGTAGTAAGGCTGGAAAGTATTGCAAAGGCCACCCAGGCGCTCAAGGTGCGGATGCAGCACATTCTCGAGGGTTGATGCAGCCCTGGGGAATTTTCGGATGACCTCGGAGCATATATCAGGAGTCAATAGTCGTTGTGTCGAATCGAAATCACCCTCAAGGCGGTCATGAATCAATTTCAGTCCATTTTGAAGAAGGCCCGCATAATAACAAGTCTTCTCTGTGTAGACTGTCGAAAAAGTGATGGTGTTGACGCCGAAGGGGATCGGTTCTGCCTCCTGGACTATGAACTTGCAGGTGGACAGGAGGCCAAGGTGGATGCGGTCGCCGTTGGCGGCGGTGAGCTTTTGGGCTTCGAAATCGAGGGTGTAGCCGCCTTCGACGACGAAGTATTCTCGGTAGATCTTGTTTCGGAGCTCGGGCGGGAGCGTGAGAAATGGATTTTTAGTCATGGCGGAGGGATCGGAGGGAGACGAGAGGGACGGGCGAAGAACGACTGGTGCCGAAAGAAGATGGAGATGAAGATGGAGATGGAGATGGTTGAAGGAGAAAAAAGAGGACCGGGGGGTCGTGGCGGGTATTTATAGGTCCAGGTCCGCGGCATACGCCAGCTATGCTTGAGTTAGGGGGCAGTAGTCAAGAAGTAATCAATTTCGAAACGTACCGGCTATCGCCACAACCTCGATCGGGAGATCAGGCCCTCGGCGTATAAGAAGCAGCTCCGGAGGACCGGATTGGATAGGCTCGGCGGCTTTAGGTCCAGCCGGGCCAGTCCAATCAGCGCTATCGAAAAGGTGCCTATCAAGGAATAAGTCATTAGTTTAAATTTGTGGAATTTTAGAGTATAACTAACATCTAGCCGTCTTCGGCTGTGATTTGCTTATTGCAGACACATCCGTAAATATTGATGACCTAGGCTTCATCGCCAAGGAAAGAGAGCTTCTAAAGAGGCTCGCGAATAAGCTGGAGCCTGGGTCCTATCCCGAAGTCACTGGGGACCGAGATAAAGATACCGACTCGAGCCAAAATCTCATTGGTGAGTTATCCGACCTAGTAAAGACGGTTAGAGAAGCTGGTCATAGATGTACCCATGGTATACATACCCAATATACGACATCTGGTTCGTGGAGCTGCTGGGGTGTGTTGAGCTGGTGCGAATGGCGAGCTAGGGCACTGTTACAGGGTCAATAAGCCATGATCTGACACAAGTGTACGAGGAGACTCACGCACAATGTGGTTGGGGGAACTTTTAAACCCAATTGCTTGATTAGTCAACCGATCTCAAAACTTGTCAAACAGGGGTCGTACACACAATGACCAACAAGGTTGCTGGCTTGATACTGGTGAGAAACAAGACTCATACGGGCAAAAGAGGTGATTGACTTACAAATGGGCTGAAGTTCTCTCTTCGTAAGTATGAGGTAGAAGAAAGTGAGGGTATCTGGACGGGGGTTTACGTACCAGGGTCGGAAAAGCTAGAATGGCTTCATTTTATTAGCACCCAACGGCAAGACCAGGCTCGATCGCAGACTTACGATGAAAAAAGGTAGATGGGTTCTGGGCAGATACAAAGGTCAATAAATGAACTTTAAAACCAACAAGGCTGAAGACAAAGAAATCGATGCGTGACACCTATGGGGCAAAAAGCACATGTTAGTCCATCCAATGCGCTTTCTATGTGTCAAGGGGATTGGGGGGGGGGGGTTCCATACAGTATTAATTACACATTATGTCCCTTCATAAAGGGAATGTGGGTGCTTTTTGGGATGTTCGAATTGTGATTCCTTCTTGTACCAGTCGAGGTCGCGGTACTGGTGAAAGATGGACGCCTCCTGGACGTGATCGAACTGGGGGATGCGGAAAAAGGTGATGGCCCAGTCGGCAGCAATGGCAGCATCTTTCGTCAGGAGCAACTTGATATCCGTATGCCCCAGCTTCTGTATCAGAAACACCCTGGCAGCGATGAGTTCGCGGCAGTACACGAAGAGGTGGTGCACCGTGTGGGCTCGGCCACGGCAACGCGGACTTGGGCAATTGGGAGACTCGGCGAGCTACAGCAGAGGCGGAGGAGTTGTCAGTGACCAAGGACTTGTGGGCGAAGGAGCAGTGAGGCGAGGGAACTTACCGGGCTTTTCTTGGTGCTGATTGAAGACAGGTAGGCGTTGAGGCCAATCACCTCGGTTCTGCAATGGAGCAGCATGGTGCTTTGAACTCGAGTCAAATTCTTGTAATAGCCGAAGCTGGAAGGACCCCAGCCTTCGACAAGAGCCTGTGTCTTCTTGGCATGGCTTTCCTGGTATTTCTTCCACCTCTCGGCGCAGATGGCTTGTCCCCTTCTTTTGCAACACGCTCTGATGGCGTTCCTCCTCGCGATGGGGTCAGACCATGTCCTTTTACCCTTTCCGCTTTGGTCGACCCCGCCTTGGTGCTGGGAGAACTTTGCACGAGCTTCAAGCTCAACTTCCTTGGCAACCTTTTGCAAAGCGTTGTATGGGTGAGACTTACTCAAGGAGAGAAAGGTTGGATTCGCGATCAAATCCATTACCCCGTATCCTGGGTCGCTGAGAGCGCGAGCCCGGTGGATGATGGCAAGGCGATTCAGAAAGACATCGATGCTCTCAATGTTCAGTTCCTTCTCCAGCACCATCCGCGACGTCTTGGCCATGGCGCCGGAAACCTGCAAGAGACACTCGTACTGGAGAGAGGTCAGTATGCCGAGGTATTTTTGTCCGAGACCCCGTGGGAGGTGCGCGTCTTCCAGATGCATAAACCAAGCCCCGCACGCGTAGAAGAAGACGGGGCGAATTTTGGTCATGTAGAACTGTCTCATGCTCGCAAGAGGCGGGCCCCAGATATATCCGCAGATTCGCTGCAGACGTCGCAGTCTAGTGCGCACCTTGGCTCGGATCTAGATAATCAGACAGGCAGGTCAGCTCGGGGAACTACATGTCGAGGCAAAGATTCAATCAGACGTACCATCTCGATGTGCAGATCCCATTTGAGCCGGTAATCCACTTGGACGCCGAGGATCGTCATCACTTCCTTGGGCTGTTTCCAGGGCTCTTTCCTGTTCAAGAATTCGGGGATTTGGGGGACGACCTTGGAGTCTTTTTTTTCTGCTGTAAGGGGCGCGAAAGTGCATGAGATTGTACTTGGAGGGCTCGAACATGACGCCATTCTCGTTGGCCCAGTTCATCAGTGTTGTGTGGCATGTCTCCAGCAGCTTACAGTTGTGTTCGTAGTCCTGCGATGTCACCAGAATGTAGGTATCATCGATGTAGGCAAAGGCGAAGATGCCATCGTCTACCGAGTGCTTCATAACGAGAATCTCCAGAATAGGGGCGGCGAAGAAGAGGAAGAGGAGAGGCGACAAGGGGCTGCCTTGAGGTATGCCAATGTTGACCCAGCACTTTTCCCCCGTGTATCCGGGCATCCTGACGACGATGCTGCGGTCGGAGAGAAAAGACCAGACCCAGAGGACGATCCAGTCCGGGATGCCCTGGGCTATCTTCTTCAGAAGACGGAGGACTTTGCTCAGCTCCAGCGCCTGCGGTTGCGGTGGAGTGTGCAGGGCTGCATGTTCACTGTGGAACCAATGGATGCCAGAGCACGGCACGTCGGGTCCCTCCCTCACTCCCCGGACAGTCCCTACAATACCGCCTAATTACAACACCGCCCCTAGAACCTGCAAACCACCCCGCCCACTGTAGCAGTGGATGCGTATGAACGTGGCTAGGGAGAATGGTATAAGCATCACTATATACACAAAATCTAACCATTCCCGTCAACCTCGACAGCCTGCATGATACGCAGCAAGCACCGTCTGGCCCAGGTCCCCAATGAATACACATCGTCATTGAACTGCCCCTGTCGAAGCCCGCCTGTCACAAAGGTCCTCCAGTTCCATCTCACTGTCTAGCCTCTTGTACCCCTTCCTCGTCCTATACCGCCTCACGCCATACCCAACGACGAGTACCGCCAACGCAATCGACCCTGCAACAACTGCCAGAGACACCCAGACTCTCCAACCCCTAAAACAGCACGGGTACCATGACATGAAGACCCCGACAGCCCACTGGACGAACTGCTTCGGCTCGGGATCATCGGGGAACAACCCTTTCCGCACCAGTTGCTTCCAAATTGGACCCTGTGGTCCCGACACGTAGCGCTTCAACCCGAATACCGGAACCGTCTTTTGCCCATCATGGTCGCCCGGATATTCAGCGTCGCCCCAGATGCCGGTAAAGTAGAAAAAGGACCTGAGGTTCGAATCGGGGGGCGTGGTAGCTCCCGAAGGGGACAGCCGAGTCAGCGCGAAACTGGTAGGACCCATGTGGTAAAAGTAGGCCGAGAGGACAGGGTCCCAAAGCTGGCCCGCATCACAATAGTCTAACAAGACTTTGTCATGCACATGGTCACTGCAGCGCGTAGGATTGGGTCAGCTTAGCATAATTATGCCAAGGGCTGGTAGGGGCATGAACGAACCCCGAAGACGCGTAATTCGCATGCGAGCCGTATGCACTGAAGACGAGGGGCTATGGACATCACATGTCAGGTTCATGATGCTAGTTGATACTCGTCATCTGCCATGGTCGTTGTCAACATACCCGTCCATCTCTCAATGAAAGCCCCGTGTCATTCCAGCTGTAGGCAGCGCCGCTCGAATGCTGGCTGTAGTAGATGCCGGTGGGCTCCCCATCCCGAAAACGAACCATGTTGTGTTCCCTTGAGTGAAAAGGCAATGATCAGTCCAAGGCGCTTGTTGAAGAGACTGCCGAGAGGATAACAGCCGAACTCACCAATCACCAACATGGTTCCCATAGTGCATTCCGTCGGCCATGCCCCCTGCCAGGCCGTTCAGGGGCTCCAGCACTTGTGAGATATTTGCGCCTTGGTCGTACGAATAGAAGTAGAAGAAAAAGGCATCGACATCACGAGGGCCTCGTTCGACAGCAACGACAACGCATGGGGTCGCATTGAGGATCCTCCCCGACTCGTCCGGCGTCTCTCCGAAGAGCCACGCCGGCAGATCTGTGACATCGTCATTGGAGGTCAGCGCGACGACTTGCCCAGCCTCAACGTCAACATCGTTAAGAAGAGCTAAGTTGTCGAGGTCAAGGTCCGGCAGACCGGGCACGGGCTTTTGATTTACCATGGGCGTCGTACGGCGGACATGGTCGAGCAGGTCTGACGGCCGGAATGCATCATCGGAGTGCAGCCAAACGAGCGGTGCTGTTTCACCGACGGTGCTCATCAGCTTCTATTCGAGCCCAGGCACAAGCCAGCCAAGCAAGGGTTCTTACCGTAACGTGTCACGTAGTCTGGCACGGCGCGACTGGCATCGGCCAAGATGGACTTGGCTGCACGCTGGGCTGGAGTAGGTTTGGAAAGGACGCCGGAAATCTGGACTTGGGCGACCAGCAGCCAAACGACCAAGCTGGGGAACAGCCTGGAGAGGCGGCGGCATTGGTGGGCCATGGATATATGTACCTTGGTCAAAACTTGGTTCAGAGGTACGACTCCAAATTTGGCGCGGTGGTTACGGGCGGGTGTGCTGAACAGAGGCGTTTAAGTCGTCGGGTGCCCTGAAGAGTCAGCTTCGGAGGTTGCGCACGAAAGAAGAGGAGAGAGAGAGAAACGAGGAAAAGACAAAAATGGAAGGACGAGCAGCTCGGTACAACAGCCACCCAGCCTCGATTGACGGGCGCCCTTCAGCCTGCTTTTCAGCCTGCTTTCGAGCCTGCTATTTAACCCCCAGAACCAGATGCCCTTATCAAAGAAATACATCATCTCGCCCCAAGACTGCGCAGGGGCGGATGACCGTCAATCTGCCTAGGCTATGATCCCCCACGGAGCATGGTACTTTGCGGTGCGTGCTTGAACGAGAGGCTCTAGAGTACATCATGGTCCTGAGACGGCATCTAAACCCAACACTCTGCAATACCCGCATGGTCACGAAGGGATATGGCCATGAGGGAATTTAGTTCGCCAATCTGCACATGTGCAATCTCAGTGCACTCCACCCACTGTTCCCCCCCCCATTCAAGATAACAGGCCGAGAGCAACGAAGCCACACATTGCCGCAGGACGCAGGTCAGCTGCAATGTGAAAATCACTGTTTTCGCTAGCCTCGGGTATGTAAGCCGCCACGGCGGTAACTGTTACGCCTGCCTCAGTCGTACCCCGGAACGTAGAGACGGAGCTTCCTGCGGGCATGGCAGAAGAAGGAAAAGTCGGGCACCACAGCGTCACAGCACAGGGCATCGGCAACCAATCATATGTAATCAGGCTGCAAGATAGCACCATCGTTGCGGTAGGCTTGAGCGGCTGAAATCGACCCCTGTAGCGGCTGGGCGCCTCTTGCGAGTCCAACAGCATTACCAAGTGATGACGTGCTTGCAAGTGAGAAGAGAAAAGAGAATAGAGAACAGCCCATTGGCCGACAGTGTGTATTGGTTATGTGCACATTTGAACCCCTTTGAGACAACGTGCAAATACACGGCAGAATAAAGCCACGTCGCATGCATGTCTAGGGCCAGGGGCGGCGGTGGATGACTTCCGGAGGTTTCGTAGGGCCATTTCCAATTGCAGCCGGCATTCCAGATGGCATAGAAAGGCAGGGCTGTCTGAGGAGGAGGACCGGAGTCAGTTTTCCTGGGCAGGAGTCAAATTAATTCGTATCGTTGGCCCAAGAAATGTCGCATCATCCAGTCCATACAGTAGTTATGGTCACCACGCTTGGCAGCGGCGCTCGGCGCTGAGTACCAGTACCTCAATAACTATCTCACATCACAAGGCCACCTATTAATAATACCACATTGTCTCCATTGTTATGGGAAGAAGGCACAATGCGCGCCACCCAGATACCCTCCCTTGTCTGCAGCACTGCGGCCAAGACACCCTCCTAGACAGCAAGCTTGTACTTAGGCGAATCAACACATCTGACCTGATGCACATTCCCCATCTTTCCTACGCCAGGCTGGTATCAAATACGTCACCGATTGTCCCCGGCTGCTGAGTCTGGGACTAAGGGACCTCGCCGACGAGCGGCTAACGGTCTATCAACAGTGGAACTCCTCCCAATCGTATCACCCTCATTGCAGTAAGTTCTCTTTTACCAGCTCTCAATGATGGGCTATCTTGGGACTTGGTGTTAAAATTCAGGAGAGGATTCTTCTTGTTGTAGAGAAGAAGGCTAGGCACATGAGGCACCTCTAGCTAAGATAGCATTAAGACATCCAGTCTAAACCCTTTTAAAATGTCATATATATAGGGTATGGTTTCTTCTACATCCTAGCTCTGTTTTCAAGTAAGCAGTAGCGTTTAGCTATACTTGGATTTAATTTTGAAGGAGTTCAGCTCCGACTTGGAGGCGTTATTAAGAAGTGCTGCATGCAGCTGCAAGCCCAGTTACATAGCCTATGCGGGTAGATGATCACACACACCCAGCAATGACACTGCCTCAGCCCCCTTTCCCTATTCACATCTGTAAAAGCTTTTGCAATCTGAGCGCCAGCCTTACTTCTCTCCACTAAACCTATAAAACGTTTGGTAATTTCCCCCAATTGACAACTTCTTTGAGCTTCATCCCATCACTTCTACCACGAATCTTCATCCCAACAATCCAATCCATGTACCACATGTTGAGATAGCACGTGTCTATTACACTTCCCCTATTCCCCAGCAATCGGCATCATGTCACTTCCATCACTGAGATTTTCCATCTCCCTCAGTCTTCTCGTCCTCTGGGCAACCAATATAGGGTTTGCTAGAGCTGCCACATCCACTCGACAGTTCCGAGAGTGGTATCCACAATTCGGATCGATTTTCAAGAACATCTTGCATACCAACTGCTCAAAGGAGTACGAGCGTTACCTAACCGGTGTCAAGAACCATTCCGAAATCGATTATCAGGGTGGTGGCGGCATCTACACTGCTCTCACCCAGCCAGTTATCAATTGCATTCTCAACGACACATCCGAATACCTCAAGGGATGCATGACTGGCTCTCAGGTGCTACTCGGAATCATGCCCACGGTTCTGGCTCTGCTAGGCCCCTCCCACAACGAAATAGCTTTGTTGGCGAATGTCGGTAGACGGCCACTACTGGCGTTTGGGCTGGCCTTATCATCGCCTTCCACGTATTTCAGCAGAGCATTCGATTACTCTGATCCGAAAGATATCCTCAGTCACCACAAGAACAGAAGTGAACAGCGATGTCCCCAACGGAGGGGTTGGCAGTTGTTGATAGCATTCATCGAGTATGCTCTGACTGCAGGAGCTTGTTTCAATGTGGTTCACAACAGCATACAGGTCGGCACAATGTCTATCACCTCTGTCATGTCAGATTTCGATTTCTTTGCAATCATGTGGTTATTCATCGGTGTCATGATCCACGCATTCAGTTGCTTTGTACTTCGACTTCGACTTCAGGGCTGGAGAGATCCAGAAAGTCTTTGCAAAGAAAGGGCCGAGGAATATGAGGAACGTGAAGCCAGCAGGCAGACGCAACGGCGTCCAGAAGGTCTAATCCAGTCCGGTGTTGAGCTTCTTGAACCCGTGTGGCTTTGGTTCATAAACACTTGGCCGCGACTGCAGGAGATCTCATGCAGAGAGTTTTTCTCTTGCGCAGCAAAGCAGTATGACGTGCGCATTGTTACCTTTAAGGAGACCAGGACATTTTTGGTGGCAGCATGGTGGGAGTCAACGCTCACGATCCTGCATGTTGTCTTCGGCACGCTTATCTTCTCAGGTGTCACCTTTTTTGGAACTAAGGACGCGCTATACATCGTGGGACGATACATGGTAAGCGTGTCATTGTGCCGAATCATTTTGATGTATGAGCTGGCTGGACTAAGGGAGATATGTATCACTATTGACGGAGAGAAGATCCAGCAGGACTCAGCCGATGAGTTCTGATTTGGAGAAAGCAACTGTAACCCAAATCAGAGACAGTGCTTTTGTGGATTTTCGCATGTCGACATGGCTGAGGTGCGAGGCCACATTACGCAAATTAGCGAATTCGGAGTCCTTGAGAATACCGAGTCATCTTTGGTCCTGTTAGTGGCGGCTTTGGCGAGCATGTATCTCTGCGGTGTAAATCAGAGTCCTAAGAATGATGACTTCATATGATCCTCGCAGCATACATCTTTCTTTACATAAGAAGTTATCATTGCGAAGTTATTGAACAATGGAACTGAAGTGGTTCATGGTTAGCTTCTTCTTGCAAAGGCTTCATAAATCAGTCTGCCTAAGTTAACAAGATGAAGTTGAAGAGCCATCATTAAATTTTAAATATTACAGGGAGGAAGTCGCGTACTTGCGCATGTATATCTTACGATGAGAGAGAACACTAGCGTTTTCTATTGCATTCTTAAATGTGTTGCTGAATGACTGCAATCGAGTCACTGAAGTAAAAATGGGCCCACGCTAGCCATTTCAGAGCCTCCATCATAATGAGTCATTCTTTGTGAAACAAACACATACTTGAGCGACAATACAAGTGGTGAGCGAGCACGCAAACCAACAAAGAGGACATCACCCCGAAACCATCACAAGAACCACATCGTCAACATGACCAAAACTTTCAAGCTCCCCGAGTCCGCCTCGAATCTCCGGGTAGTGCCTCAATCACAGCTCGACTTACGATCATCCACAGACCTCATCAAGCAGCTGCGATGCTTCCAGCCAATCACCTCCGAGAAGAATGTCTGGGCTTTCTGGGACAGGGGCCTAGATGCAATGTATCCAAGCTATGTCTGGACCGTTCTAAGCTGGGTGCGGAAGCTCGGCCCGTCCTGGACCGTTCGTCTTGTGGATGTCGTCGAGGGCTCGCCCAACAACATCTACAATTTTGTCACCAAGGACTACTTTCCCGATTGCTTCATCAACAAGACCATGGACGGGCCACACGCAGCCCAACATGCTGCCGACCTTGTGCGTCTGCCACTGTTGTTCGAGCATGGCGGCGTTTGGATGGACGTTGGAAATATGCTGCACACCAGCCTTGACCACCTGTTCTGGGACGCTCTCGCAGCTCCAGACTCGCCATACGAGATGGGCGTGTGGATCATCACCGGCCAGATCAGGAAGCAATGGGGCAGCTTTGGCAACTTCATGCTAGCCGCCAGACAAGGTTGTACCTTCATCAAGAACTGGCACGACTGCTACAAGGAGCTGTGGAAGGGCCGCACGAGAGCCGCTGGTTTCCACGGGCTGCCCTTGGTCAAGGACATCGGGCTCGCTGAAGGCATGGCCGACTGGGGCTGTGAGGACCAGGTCCGCGAGATGAGCGACTACGTGGCACAAATGCTCATTGGCGACCGTACAAGAAACCTACTCGATGTCAGCACAGGCTGGAACGGACGCGAATTCTTCCAAAACAAGGTTTTCATGGTGGAAGGCATTTACAACGGGATCCTAGGCGCCATCCGGACGAATTACGATGGGCGCAAACAGCTCGAGCTATTTACAACCTCGCTCGATGAGCCAGATCTGGAAAAGAGGCAGGAGGCAGAGTCCTTCATGATAGAGATGTTGGAAAAGAGCCACATGTACAAGGTGTACCACAACTCATCAACTGGTCAACCGGCGCTTGGAGATCTCATCAAGAAGGAAGACTTCATGGACGCGACTCACAGACCAGGTACATTTGGCGAGATGTACAGATACGGAACGGTATACTGGCGCTCAACCCGCGAGGTGGAGAGGTTGGTGCCTCAATTTGACGAGGAAGAGCTCATACATGCTACTCCTACACAGCCAGCCAGACACGACATTTGAGCCCCATGGACTTGGGTTATTGGCGAGGACTACAGACCCTCTTCACAGAGACTAGATCAGTATAGCCCAACTAAACTTAGAGTGATTAGATGTGCAGTTATCTCTTTTCAGTTATGCCATCATTGAAATGCATCGTAATGCTCAATTTGATGGGAAGCAATAGTGCCGGGGAAACGGGGGCTGGACATTTCACGACCACAGATAATCAGCTACGTTGGACTGATAGATACGATTCAATCAGGGATCGCAATACACAACCAGGAGCGTACGGCGAAAAATGCTGCATAATGAGCCCGTGAAAATTGACCTCTAAAGCTAAAACGCGAAGTGGACTGGTGCGAGGTAATTATGTCCCAGCATAACCTCATGTCATCGCACAAGTTACTGCAACTGCACCATGACGTTCTTGGTCTTTCCCAGGGTCTTGTACGTCGTGAAAGCAGCCTCGGCCTCGGGCTTCTTGTACGCCTCACCGGCTTCCTGTAAGCTGTTAGCGCGTGTTTCTCAAGATTGTTTGAAAGACCAACCTCGAGGCTGTCCCATCCAATCAAAGCAAGACCGACACTTGGGCCGTCCCCGGTGCTCCTACCACCCCAAGTCTTCTTTCCGACGGCAGCGGTGAGATCTGACCAGACCTTTCTGGCCTCGTCACCCTTCGCCGCGTCGTGGAGGACAATGGTTGAGAACTGAGTGAACGCCGGTCGCGTAGCATCCTGAGGGAAGTCGGCCACCTCGAATGTCCCGACGACAGCATCGCCTCCAGCTCGATCCTTGTACTGCTCCTCCTGTTTCTTGGCCCATGGCGAGTTGGAGAAGGACTCAAAGTCCTCGGCGGTCTTGAACGCTGCGAAAGTTAGCAACCAACAGCGCTGCAATGATTCCCGATTGGCATACCAATGTTCTGCACAAACTTGAACTCGGTGACAGGCGAGCCGTCCTCGGCAATGACGGGGCCAGCAGAAACACCAGCCACGCCGGGTTGAGCCTCCAGGTCTGCCTTCAGCGTGGGCCAGGCTGCCAGGAATGCATCCTTGCGGTCGGCGGGGATGTTGGGGGCGACGATGGAGAGGATAGGCATGTTTGCTGATGGTCAAGGTGGTTGAGTCGGTTGGAATGAGTTGAGATTGTTGGAATTGCTGAATGATTGACAATGAGTAACGACAGACCCCGTCAAGTCTTATATAACAGAGCCAACACCACGATGCCAAGAGGTCGGTGTTGTGCATGAAGGCATCGGGTCATGCTAAAACCCCGAGGCCGAACTTACAGTGGTTGAAATAGCGGTATGTTTAAGCTTCTCATGGCGAAGTACGCCCCTGCGCAAGGCCGCCGATATCATTGGCTCGTGCAACCCCTGAATGCGGATATTGGCTTGACAAGCTCTCGGTCTCGCGTTCGCTTTCTCGGATGCCTTGAGTTTTGTATAAATACGAGTCAGTCGTCCGTTTGGGGGCCGTGCAATTCATGCGCATTTTCGCATAATTTATGCAAATGCGACGTGCCTTGCAGAAGGAATACGGTGCGGTTTGGCGTATACACCCTCGCGTTTCACCGATTAAGTAGTCGAATAATGCATTCATCATAGACGTACTTTCGCGCGATGATGAAATCTTCAAGACATATGAGGTTTGGAGAAGACGATGTCCCGGAGTACGTGTGCCATTGATTGGGACGACTTGTGCTCTAGGGTACAGGGTAGCTTCCCGGAAATGCAGGCGATCTGGCGGGGTAGTTGTTGCAACCAGTCTTTTTTTTTTTTTTTTTTTTTTTAGCGTGGAGAGAAAAGCCACGATCCAGATATTTACATCTTGAGTACAACGAATGTTAAAACTCAATCTGTGACTTGGTCTGAGTGATGCAGTTGGGCGTCCAGTTCCCTCCAGCTCGAGGACGCTGGTTCCGACGCCTTATTGAAAGAGGTCTAATCAATCCAAGGAAATCCCGTTTCTGATTTTGGCAAAAGAAACTCCAACAATTAGAGCAAACATCGTTTTGGGAATCCCGACCACCTCAATTGAACCCCACTGGAGAGGTTCAAGTATCAATGGTCTCTGTGTCTAACTGGCTGAGCTATTAGAGTCTCCAACCTCATTTAGTTATGGGCTCTCAGTCTATTGTGATCCGACGAGTCTTGAACAAGTCTCAATGGTTTTCGATCAACAAAAATAGGCCACATTATGACCGCGAGGATAGACACACGGGTTTCTAGAATAAAACTAATCTTAAAAGTAGCCCCCAAGACGCCAGACAGCCTATGACGCAAAGTCCTAGCCTTCGACTTCAGTATTCTTGCACCTGAACCCACCGCCGCCGCCGGCCCCCCGCTATCGGGACCGGAACCGGGACCGGCCCCGGTCGTCTGGCGCGGGGTATGAACCAAATCCAGTCCGAACCACGGCGCTCTCATAGCGTCTTCACGCCAAGGCTAAGTTGCACTCGAACCTTCAACTTCGAGGCCCACCAAATGTACGTAATGGAGTCATGAGGTATCGCCGCCGCTCGCCGCCGGGCGGAATGATTTTGCCGTTTTGGGGGTTAAGAAGGCCCAAGCCGCACCACTTTGCGACAGCTGTTCACCTAAACCTCAATAATACATCCGTGCTGCCAAACTTCAAAGCGGCACAATGAAGGGACAAGCAGTTGAACGCATCAGCATTCGGTGGTTGCCCGACCCGGCGTTCGAGGATACCAGAACGGTTGCAATCAACGTCGGCGGCTACTTCATTGACTTGCGCACCACCAAGGAAGACCCTTCGATTCAATGGAGTCACGCGGGCGAGCTCACAATCCTCAAGGAAGAGCCCTGTAAGATTTCCCCGACTGCAAATCGACGTACGACTAACAAATTGGACCTAGTTACTTGTCGATGGACGCACATCATCGACTCGCTCGGCTTCACAGACCCAGACGAGGCGTCGTTTACCAAGTTGCCCAATGGCGACGAACTCGAGGTCGGGGAGACTAAGTGCCCCCACAAAAACGACGCCATGACTCCATATGAAGAGGTTTGGCGAGACGTTACCGCACACAACAAGCCAGAAGAGCCTTCATGGATCCTGCGAAGTAGTCAAGGCAACACCTTTATTGGAAGGGTTGGCAACATTTTCCAAGCCAACACCAAGGACGCCAGTGGTTTTGCTGCGAGAAGAGAAGATTTTGTCACAGGCACGGGGGAGTGGGATATCTCGTTCGACAGCGGCAACACAAGTGCTATTCCCAGAGTTTCGGCAGTCTTGGACGAGCTCAAGCAAAAGTCTAAGTGGTCGGTTGGCGAGAAGGTCACAATTGGGGGTCGTGAATTCTCTATCATCGCTATCGAAGAGAACTAACACGAGTCGCAATCCAAGGGTACCTATTCAAGGTTGCCACCTAAAGAGTTGCTGGTACCTTAATCTTTAAGTCACAATAGATTATTAGTTACATTGGATACGTTAATGAATAAATCACCACCCATACAATCATGAAGCAATATTGTCCGTGCAACTATCCCCTCCCGGTTTCCCACTATTGAGCTCGACTTGGAGAATACTCACTACAATTTTTAAAACCAAGGCTAATATTTCCTTAGAGCACGCTGGGTAATTTATTCAAATAATGTTCAGCCTAATCTTATATCACATGAATTGTCCAATTTTGAGAGACTAGCAGAGTCCTGAATTGATATTCTAAATTAGTGAGTGATCAAATTGCCAAGGAATTTGAAAGAATACTACTATCTCGGATTGATTTAGCAGTAGTGCGTTTTCCTTATGAACTGCTTATTGCAATCTACCGTGTCGGAAGCGGTTCCAACAGCGAGGTATTGGTACGGACTTTTTAAAGATTATCTGCATATATTACTATTCATCCGCGTCTAGCATCCCAGTACACTTACCCGGCAGTATTTAAGCTTGCATATCGAAGGCCGTATTCATTGTCTTTTTATCCATCATGTAATCAGCCTGATCTTGCCAAAAGCTAACACGTAAGAGCAGCAAAAAAAGACGGTCAAACAACACCCAGTCAAGTGCAGATGCAGGCAGTTGCAGCTTCATTTGTATCGGATTTATCATCTTCTGGCGAGTTGACCCTGATCAACGATGGCTAGCCCCGCTTGAAGCTCGAGAAAGCGGATAGCTTCCCCGGCTGTGGGTTCGCTTGGTAACGCCCAGACGTTATAGATGACAAATGCATGTATTCATGTCATCCATACCGATTACAAATGCGAATACTGACTCTAGTCTGAGATGACAAATGGCTGAATCAACCTTACCTCGGGGCATTTATACTACCGAGTCAGGCTATCCAGAGCCGGAGATAACCATACCTCACACCACTGGACTCAATTCGATGGCGCCTCCTACGAAGTATTTCACGCTGGGCGAAAGCCTCAATGCTGGCCCACCGTCGGAAAATGAATCACTCACGCTCGCCTATCAAACTTACGGCGCGCCTGACAACCCTGCCATTCTTATTCCAACATGCTTCAGTGGAAAGATAGGCAGTACCTTGTCGTTCCTATACGAAGGCGAAGAGTCGATACTGAAGAAATATTTCGTCATCGTCTGTGGCCTACTCGGTGGAAGTGAATCGTCTTCACCGTCGAACGCTCCAGAGACTCTTCGAGGCGACAAGTTTCCCACCATCACTTACGAAGACAACATCAGGCTTCAGTATGCACTGTGCCGTGCTCTGGGAATAGATCAGCTGGCCGCCTACATTGGTTTCTCGATGGCCGGGCAGCAGGGCTACTACATGGCGACCATGTATCCGAATTTCACGCAACGGCTGGTGGTTCTGGCGAGCGCTGCAAGGACGAGCTGGCACAACAAGTCGTTTCTCGAGGGCCCGACGGCTGCACTTGAAAGCAGCGTCGACTGGCACGACGGACGATACACGGAGCCTGCATCGTCTGGAACTCGGGCGTTTGCGCGGGTGTATTCGACGTGGGCACTCAGTTCAGCGTGGTTCCGCCAGGAGCAATGGAAGCGACTTGGATGCGCTTCGGTCGAGGAGTACCTGACCAAGTTCTGGGACCAGGCAATGGGGTCTTGGGATGCGCACGACTTGATGTGCATGGTGAATTGCTGGCGACTCGGCGACATTTCGGACCACGGACCGGTGAAGGGCGACCTCTCTGCTGCATTGGCAAGCATCCAAGCCAAGGTCTTGCTGATGCCGAGCCGGACGGATTCGTATTTCCCAACCGAGGATACGTTGGAGGAGCTGAGACATCTCAAGTCTGGAGAAATCAAGGTCATCGAGAGTGTGTGGGGACACCTTGCCGGAGGGGAATGGGGGCCGGCGGAGGACCGGGAGTTTATCAAGAAGGAAATCAACAGGTTCCTGTCTAGTTGAAGAGAGAAAGGTGGAGGTTGGCGAAAGTAGCCGAGTTTCAGGGAGTCTTGAGTCCAGTCTGGCGCGGCGACCACCGAGCATATGCAACGTAGCAATTGACTCACTATCAGAGGCCGATAGCAGTCCGGGGGAGACGATCAACACATGTTTCCCCAAGCGGCAAAGAGCACATGTTGCCGACGAAGCAGATAGGCCGCATTAGCCATCGTCGACGCCGCGCCGCCACTGATTTATAAAAGCTGGTGTAACACGTTTGGCAATCTCCGTCTTATTGCCACTCGACCTCGGCTGGCTCAACCTCTCCGAGCGCGTCCTGATCCCTCCGCTCCATATTTATTACTTAATGCCTCGTACGAAGGCCCGGTGGGAATTCTCGGGTCGCTCGGCAAGGTGGAGCCGGCTCACTGAATGTGGTGATATTCTGGAAATTCCAGGTGGCCTGACGGCGAGCCATTGGTCCGTCCCGCCCCGGTTTTTCGGCGTGCACGGTGAAGCCGCACCTCCCTGCTACGTAACATTTCGGGCCGGATCAACGAGCCTCTTCAAAAGGTCCTCGACGATGATGCTGGAGCTTCCGCCTTGGGAGAGGGAGAGAGAGAGAGAGAGAGGATTAGCCGCCGCCCCGTTTAACGGCGTGGTGCGACTCCAGCTGAATGGGGGGAAATGCCAGAAGCAGCAGCTGCAAAGAAGGCAGTCGGAGTCATCCGCCCTTCCAAAAAGGCGGAGTCAATCGCATATAACTTTGCTCTTCTTCCCCGTCTCCCTTGTATCGTGTTCGGATTAGACTTGCGCTTCACGTAAACATGACGTCCAACCAGGAGAAAGACAGCGAAAAGTGCGTCTGAACCCAGACCTTGACGCGGGAGAGACTCCTCTTGCTGACGTGCTGCAGACGCCCCGAGGGCATTGACCAGTCCGCCCTCACCCACGAGACCGACGTCGCCCGCAGCGACATCATCCAGTATGGCGCAGACGAAAAGGACGTCGCCGCGGCCAATGCCGGGGTAGAGTCGGCGCCCAGCCCGGACGGAGAGGAACCCAACGAGTACGAAAAGCAGACGCTGCGTCGCGTCGGCGAGAACCTGCCCGCGTCGGCTTACCTCATCGCCGTCGTCGAGCTCACAGAGCGCTTCACATACTACGGGTACGGCCTAGGGTTGCATTGCTTCGTGTCCCCTGCTCACACTGCTGCAGATCACAGGGCATTTTTATGAACTATATTAGCCACAGCAAAAATGGCAGCGACGGTGCCAAGGGACTTGGAATGGGACACCAGGCCGCCACCGGTCTCAACCTCTTCTTCCAGTGGTTCTGCTACGGTACGCAGCGCTGAAGCCATCCAGACAAAGTGCAAGCTGACCTCTCCCCAGTCACCCCCATCCTCGGAGCCATCATTGCAGATCAATATCTCGGGAAATACAAGACCATCCTTGTCTTCTGCGGCTTCTACTGGGTCGGCCTGGTTATTCTCTGGACCACCTCGCTACCAACGGCAATGGCCCACGGCGCCGGGATGCCGGGGTACATCATTGCCATCATCGTCATCGGCTTGGGAACGGGCGGCATCAAGTCCAACATTGCGCCCCTCATCGCCGACCAGTATCAACGCCGCCGCATGGCCATCAAGACGGAAAAGAGCGGCGAGCGCGTCATCATCGACCCCGCCATCACCTACCAGCGAATCTACATGATCTTCTACTGGTGCATCAACGTCGGCGCGCTTTCCCTCATGGCAACGCCCTTTATGGAAAAGTACGAGGGTTTCTGGACCGCCTACCTGATGTGCTTCATCATGTTCAACGTTGGCATCCTCACCCTGGTCGCCCGCCGCAAGACTTATGTCGACCGCCCGCCGCAAGGATCCGTCATTACCGATGCATTCAAGGCTCTTGGCATGATGATTGCAGCACGCAACATGAATGCCGCAAAGCCCTCGTGGCGCGCGGCCAATGGCAAGACAAAGGTGGTTCCCTGGAATGATCACTTTATTGAAGAACTCAAGCGAGCTCTCCGGGCCTGTAAGGTCTTTATCTTCTGTACGTTTCAATGCATCCACTTTGCTACCCACAAGAGCTAACGGCCCTCTCTTAGATCCCATCTTCTGGGTCTGCTACGGCCAATTCTCAACCAACTTCGTGACCCAGGCCAGTCAAATGCAAGGCCACGGCATGCCCAATGACTTTATGCAGAACTTTGACCCCGTCTCTATCCTGATATTCACGCCCATCCTCGAAACCTGTGTCTACCCCCTCCTCCGCAAGGCAGGCATTGAGCTCCGTCCCATCATGCGAATCACCATCGGGTTTTGGCTGGCCGCTATTTGTCTCGCCTACGCCGCAATTGTCCAGCACCTCATCTACAGCGCGGGGCCTTGTTATGAATCCCCCGGTGAATGTGCCGCTGGCAAGGATGGAGAAACCTCGCTGCCCAACAACGTGCATATTGCCGTCCAGGCGCCTGCCTACATCTTCATCGGTCTCTCTGAGATCTTCATCTCCGTCACCGGTCTCGAGTACGCCTACACGAAAGCACCGCCCACCATGAAGTCGTTTGTCCAGAGCATCTACCTCTTTACCAATGCCTTTGGCTCTGCCATCTCCGAGGCACTTGTGTCTGTCGCAGTGGACCCCAAGTTTGTGTGGATGTACACTGGCGTGGCCTGCTCTTCGGCTGCGACAGGCTGTATTTTCTGGTCCATTTTCCACCACTACGATGATGATGAGGAAAAGATGTACGATCTTGATCGTGATGAGCCAGTTATTACTGATGAATATGCAAAGAAGTTGGAGGAATAGGAAGCGATTGATTTATAGAGGCTTCATAAGATGTATTGATTACTTTCCCGTTATTGTTCTGTATCGTGATGTGAATATAGTTGCGTCAATGTGCAGGCAAATTCTCATTCCGACATCGGCCACAGCTCGAGTTGTGGCTTAAGCAATTAAGAGCCCCGGGCTTTGTGGAGTAACTCCTAGGGAAAAGGCACTAGCTAACAAGTTGAATCCACAAATGGCACAATTGCAATCAAGACAAGTCGGAATTGTAACACTTGGCATCTTGCTAACAATTCTTTTAGATTAGCATAAATCTATGATCGCAACAGCAACACGGTCAACATAAAACAGACTTGTTACAAAGGGCCGTGCATGCTGCTCAAAGTGCGCAGCCGGAACAAGGGTTCTTCAGAAACGAAAATGCCTCTGGGCCTAGTCCGGTCCTCAACAAAAAAGATGTCATCAATTGAGAAGACTCGAGATGAGGCTTGCAACAAATTAAAGGCCCATACTTGGACTATGTGGCAAGTGAAATAAAGAGCCGGCGTAACTGGGCTGAACTCAAAAGCGCGTCACGTCGGTGCACGACCGTGCTGGTTGTTTGATGCCAGAAACTAGTCACTAGTAGGAGGAATGATACCTCGATCGGCTTGAAGGTGGCGCAGGGAGGGAATGTCCTTGGGCTTGAAGAATGTGGCTGATGCTGGTGCGGAACCCAAGTCGCGCTTGGGTGGCTAAAACCCCAACGGCCACTACTTGTATACCTCGGAAGAATGGGCGCAAGTGTACCGGATGCAACGTCAAGACGGCCGGGTTAAGCGTCGAATAGTGCGATTGAGATTTCGGGGGCTCATTGGGATCATCATGCTGACTGATAGTGCCTTGTGCTTAGGAGGTTGGGAGGATGCAGGCAGTGCTTGGTAGAATCCAGGAATTATGCAGGTCACAAGAACATCCAGTATGTACATAATCTACTCCACGTAAACACTTCACAACATGACCCGTGGCTGATTCAATGCAAATAGTGAGTTTGATCGCCATGCACACAAACCCTTTAATTGTAATTACAAGCATCTTCTATGATAAAGTGGATAAGAAGCCCCTTGAATAAACTGGCATTGCGTCATGGACACGGCCTCGCACAGCACACAGTGCAGCACAGTTGAGCACATCGCCACTGTTGTTGAGCCGCCAACGCCGCGAATGCCGCCACTGCCACTGCCCCTGTCCTTCAAGTCCCGGCGCTCCACATGACGTGACACACGACACGCCACGCAGGGCTTCTTGGCGGTGGAGACGGGACACCCAACACACCTAGGCGCCCCTGTTTGGCTGGCCGTCTATCCCGGGAGCATGTCTTATTGTGGAGAATTGAACGCGCGGTGTCCTCGAGTAAACCTGGCAAAAAAAAAAAAGTTGTTTACATGTTGGCCAAGAGGGCAGCGCCTCCCATGAGGGCACCCATGGCCACGGCGGCGGTGGGCATGGCGCCCGCGCCGTCGCTGGTGGACGTGCCGCTGGCGTCGGCGCCGGACGCAGTGCCGCTGGCGGAATCCGTAGCGGAGTCCGAGGCAGTCTCGTCGGCGGAGTCGCTGGCAGACTCGGAGGCGGCAGACGCGGTGGTGGCGGCCTTGCTGACGGTCGTGTTGGACGCGGCGCCCGAGGCCGATTCAGCAGCCGACGTGGCGACGGCGGTGGCGGCGCTCGAGGCGGCGGCGGCGCTCGACTCGGCGGCCAGGCGCGACGAGACGGCGGCGTTGATGGTGCTCGCGACGCTGGAGACGGCGGCGGCGGCGCTGCTGTAGGCGGCGTTGGCCGAGTCGGCGGCCGACGATGCGGCGGCAATGGCAGACTCGTCGGCCGTGGCCGTGACAATCTCAACGGACGTGGCCTGCGGGAGTGACTCGGGTTAGTGTTTTGTTGCGTGTGTGAATCGGGGGGAGAGACTGCGGTCGCGTACCTGGGCCAGTGCGGCGAGGATGGAGGCGAGAGCGACAGCGGAGAACTTCATGTTGGGTGGTTGGTGGGTGGTGGGTGGTGGTGTGGTGATTAAAGAAGTATTAGGTGAATATGCGTTGATGGCCGGTTTTAAACGAACGACGACGGAACAAGCACGACAAGATGAAGACAGAGTTGAAGTTGACAGGACAAAGAGTTGGACAGAACAGATGCAGCACGCTCTGGACATTTATATCCAAGGCAAGCCACCGACAGTCGTCTTGCACATGATTGACACGCTGCTGCGTTCCTGGGTCTCTCCCTCCCTGCGCGTCCCTGCCTTGGTTTTCCCTTAATTGGCCATCACACCATCCCTCAGGACCACTAGTTTCACGGGGAACAATTGGAGGTGGACCGGTCTGGGGGTTCTAATATTAGAACCCCCCTCCTCGTCAATACGAGAATGTGGAATGCACCTTGTCGACAGTTTGCACACATGCTTGCGTATAATATTCAAGCTACAAGTACGACCGAGAGGCTCCACTTGATATCATTGTAGCCGATATCACGCCAGGAGATGCCGCTCACCCAGAGACGTTGCCTGTACAAGCATACACGGCCGACACTGTGTGCCACTTTAATGTCTCAGGATCAGGGTCGCTTTGCAGCCTACTACGTAGTAAGCATAAAAAAAATACAGTACCCGTCTAATATGAAAGTATCGAGGCGAGTGGATACAATCCCCAGCAAGTCTCCTTTTTCTTGTCCCCCGTCAATTTGCACGACATATCCGCGGTCGCAATCCTCGCCCCTTTGCCCGTCAACCACAGGTACTGCAAATAACGAGAAAATGCCCATGCGCATGCCAAAATCCCCAAATGGCTCGGCTTCTCCCCGTCGTGAATCTAATCAGCAATAAAGAAAGGTCCAAGCAAAGGCAACAATTCCGCCAACGAGTCCCGGGTAGGCGGCGTTGCTAGCTAGGTTCCCGGGAGTGGAGTCGTGCGCCACAGCGGGACAGACTTCTGGAGCCAATCGCCCCGCGGACTGCGGAATCTGAGGGATCTACGATAGGTAGAGGACCGTGATGGGTGGTCTGGAGATGGGCTGGTTCTGATCTGGACCTCGCCCGGCTTGTCGTCGTTGGGTGTTTCGCCGTCAGCTACAGTCAACACAATTTCCCTCGTAGAGTGTTTCGCGCATGAGGAACAGATCCTCAAACAAACATGGCTGAGAGAGCCACGCTAACCCCAAAAATGCACTACCAGTCGAGATGGGACCCCCAGCAAAAAAAAAAAANCGAGATGGGACCCCCAGAAAAAAAAAAAAAAAAAAAAAGGAAAAAGGGATAAACTGCTTTTTAGTGTCAACGATTACGCATCACTCAATCTCGTGCTCAGGGCATTTGCTCACCATCGCTCACCCGTGCTCATGCGATCAGTGTAGGCGAAAGGGTTCCCGGCGCTGCGCCACTGGTGGCTTGCAAAGCACGTGCTGCGAACAGCGAATTGTAACATGTCGCTAACCCACACCAAAGAGACCAAAGAGTGCACGGAGCCGTGAGAAGCGTGGCTGCAAGGAGCACCGCTTTCCTCCCGAATATGGTGGACAAGAGAACCCAGACTAGTGGAAAACCTCGAGGAATAATGTCCTCGTCTATTTACGGGGTGCACGTCAGAATTCGTAGCCCAGTACCGATTCTGTTGGTAAGAACAACAAAATTAGCCGAAATGTATTCCGTAAGCTCGGCGCCTGGTCGGTCTGGTGGGATGAAGCTTTGGTATAAGAGCCTGAGTGCTAGAGCAATACTATGAGGTCCCCATCTGAAGGAATATGCTTAGCCAACACGGCGACGTTCGCATGCCCGGCACGAAAGAGTTGGAGTGCACCAAAGTTGGACGACAGCAGCGAGGCGTTTGAAAGCTGTCGCAGACAAGTGGAGGTTGTCGACACTGTTCAACTGAATGATTCTGCATCTGTGATTGAAAAGCCTAATGGCAGATTGTATGTTTCCTTGCAGGATCTACACTGTCAGCGTGAAGATCAAGTGGGGAGAACGTACCTCGATGCATATGAGAGACCTACTACTGGGTCAACTTAAAGTCTTGGCTGCTTCTGACATGGGTTCTGACAAGTCCCCATTCAGGCTAAAAACATAGCACCCCTTATCCCTTTGACTGTGCTAAGGCAACACATACGCTAGTGACAGGGAGCCGGACCAACGAAAATGATGCAAATAAAAGGTACCTCTGCCCCCACCTATTTTAGGTGGTGATAGAAGTCCTAGTAATTTCCCGATTTACAAAGAGCTATATTATACTGCTTACACTGATATCGTGATTTCCGTACAACCGGGCTATTACCGCTGACTGCTTGCAACAGCTGCCGTAGCCGACCCTTGCCTAGCTGTATATTCTTATAAGCCTAGCATGCTAATAGGTTCTTATTTCAGACCTAATTGTACTATAAGATAGGTATAAATTCATCTTCTGTTTAAAACCACTAATATAACTAACTTTAAGCTATATATACTATAATAAGGTTATTAATAAGCTATTACTATTAACCCTTCTATAACTACTCTAGCTTCTACTATAACTACCCTTATTACTATAAAAGGAAGCTATTAATAAGGGCTATTTCTAATAGGAAGTCCTAAGTAAGGGCCTTCTAGCTGCCCCTATATATATAGTGGTTAGGGCCCTAATAAGACTATAGCTAGTTACTATAGTCTACTATATTTATCTTAAGGTTATAAGTAGTAGTAATAGATAGGATAGAAATCAGCTTAATAGGGTTATTACTAAAAAAACACTATATTAGCTATAATTATATTTAGTCCCCTATTAGTCTCTTTCTCTTATAGTTACTCCTTTTATTACCTATAAATATAGTTAATAGGAATAAGATAAGAGTATTATCTTTCTATATAATCTAATTAACCTAGTAGAAGATAAGTTAGTAAGGAAAATACAGTATAACTATATCCTTATAACTAACCTTATTATCTACTATAGGGATAGCTTTAAGAGTATTAAATTTAAGGCTACTAGCAGCTATATTATCTATAGCTTTAAGCTTAACAAGGGATATATAAAAACCACAGTTATAGCAGGCTATACCTATAGCCCTATGACCTAGCTGATAGAGCTAGTGAAAGAGGTTATTAGAAGAGAATAGGTTATTGAGAAAGATATAATATGTGGAATTTGGCAGCAGATTTACTAGGGCAATAACCACGGCTTAGGTTAGGTTCAGATAGATCATTCTCTCTCATATCCGCTGCCGGCTCTGCCGTAGCTACAGCCCTTACCGTAGCCGTCGAGCCGGCCGGACCCCTATGGGCCTGAACTTCCGGCCTAGCCTATGCTAAATCTACCGTAGGAAATAGCCTTATTGGGCTATAGCTTACACTTTGAAGCCTGTTAGGGTCGGTTTGTTAGGGATAGTTATTATATCAAGGGACTAGCTAAGGAAGTAGACTATATACTTATCTATAGTAATAGATATACCTAGGAGGAAGAAAATAATAGATATATACTATATATAGTTAGACTAGGTATTAACCTAGCTATAGGTTTAGCTATAGAAGATTATATTAGGGCCTTAATTAATAGTTATAAAGTTAAAGAGATAAAGATACTATAATAGTTATATAAAGTAGTTATAACTTATATACTTAGTAACTAAGTATAAGAGCTTTATTTTCTATAGCTTAGAAACCTTCTAATAGTCCTTAATTACTAGTTCTATATAAATTTATATATATATTAGGATTATAAGCTATATATAGAGTTTAGTAATAGAGGTTAGCTTCTAAGTTAATAGTTATAACTATAGCTTTAATATATAGATATTAGCTTTATACTATTATAAGAGATAACTAACCTAGCTATTAATATAACTAATCTATTTTTCTACTAGAGAAATAGGTAGAAATTCCTAGAATAGTAATAGTAACTACTAGGGTAAAGCTACTATTATAGGGGCTTAGCTTAGAAGGTCTATTAGCTTAAAGTTATAACTATAATCTAAGACTAGCTTTTTAATTAGCTAGTATATATTATCAGCTAGTTACTTATAGTAGCTATTATAGTTAACCTAAATAAAGCTATTATTATTATATATATTAACCGCTTAGCTAGGGGGCAGTTAGGAATCCATAGGAATACAAATAATGTAATATATAAGGAACTAGGTAGTGTTGATTCTGAATGCGCTCTTGGTCACTCTACGTACCTCGGCTTAAGCGGGGGTGATGTGGGGCGCCAAGCCGATGTGTTACCTTAGCACAGTCAAAGGGATAGTCCGTGAAACACTATACATCTAATTATTGCATCTCATCGTTACGGGTAGCACCCTTGCGAAATTTACCGCGCGCGAAGGTTCATTTTGTTGCAAAGAGATTTGATGGAGTCCTGCTAGCAGTGAGTAAAATAGGTAGATGTACATATATATAGGTATGTGTGTGTGCGTATGTATATGCCAGAGGCCCCTTCGTTTGTGCAGTCCCATATCCCATCAGCCCCGTCTCAGAAAACGATAGGCAACGATCAGCAACTCCAGCCAAGAAGACCAATTCTCATCGAAATGGAAAAGATTATCGAAACCGACTTCCTCATCGCCGGCGCTGGCCCTGCTGGAGCCGCATTAGCGTCCTTCTTGGGCCAACATGGTGAGAGAATTATTCACATTTGCGTGTTGATTGCCTCTAACCCCAGAGCAGATTTGAAAGGAGTAGTCATTGCCAAAGCATCCAGCACTGCAGAAACCCCGAGAGCCCATGTCACCAATCCGCCTGCACTTGGTGAGTGCAGCCATAAAACGTGTAAGAGGTCCATGAAGCTGATGACTGTCAGAGTGCCTCCGCGACATTGGAATTGAACAAGGTGCCATCGCCTTGGGTAGCCCAGCGTCCTACTTTGGGGCTGCGCGATGGTGTCGCAGCTTGGCTGGGGAAGAGTTTGGCAAGCTTCTTGCTTGGTCTAACGCCCCCCAGCGTCTTGTAAGGCGCCGCTGATAAACTTGGTTGACAAGCCGAACTCCCGCTGATGACGTCGCAGAGTGATTGGGCTGCAGCTTCGCCCTGCACATACGTGGACCTGCCTCAGTCTTATTTGGAACCTCTTTTGGTCAAATTCGCAGCCCACCACGGCTTCGAGGTTCGCTTCTCGACCGAGTTGGTCCACGTGGAGAGGCTTCCCGACGGACATTGCTTGTGTCATATCCGTGATTGCTTCACTGGATTCGAGTACAAAATTCGTGCACGGTTCCTTTTTGGTGCCGATGGTGGTCGAAGTCAGGTTGCCCGCGATCTCGATTACCAATTCGACAAGAAGCCGAGTGGGCAATTGGCCTACAACATCTTCTTCAAGGCGGATCTCAAGCACATCATCAACGAGGAGCGCCATGCGGGACTGAATTTCATATACAACCCGTATAACAAGGGCCTTCTCGGTACAACGTCCGCCGTTAGGATGGTTCGTCCATGGAACCAATGGCTCTTGGTATCCATCAGTCTTTCCCCCGACCATCACCCATTTCAGGGCTTGGAATCACAATCCACCGAGCTCATCAAAATCATCCGCGAAGCTGCCGGTGATAGTGCCGTGCAAGTTGAGATCATCAAGGTCGACAAATGGATTGTGCGAGATGCAGTCGCAAGGGCATTCTCAGATGCTGGCGGCGCCCAGGCCTACCTCATAGGAGACGCAGCTCATCGCCACCCGCCTGCTTATGGTCTCGGGAGCAACACTTGCATACAAGACGCCTATAACCTGGGCTGGAAAGTCGCCTTCGTTTTCAAAGGTCTTGCGGGACCGAGTCTCCTCAAGTCTTATAGCGAGGAACGGCAACCTGTTGGAGCGATGCTCGTCAAGGAGTCCAACTATCAACTTCGCGCTGCCATGGATGTTTCAATCGCGCTCGGTCAAACAGCTTCTACCTCCGAGGCTGCAGCGATGGAGTTGGCGAAACTGTCTAAAGCATCAAGTGAAGGCCATGAACGCCGCTTGTTGCTGCAGAATGCGCTCGACGTCAAAAGACAAGAGTTTGAGAGCTTGGGCGCAGCCATGAACCAATGGTACGCGTCTGAAGCCGTGTACCTTGCGGACGAAGAGTATCCCCGTCCTCCATTCGAAGGAGACTGCCTCGTCAATCTCCAGATCAGTACCTACCCCGGTAGTCGGCTTCCTCATGCGTGGCTGGACGTACCAACTCGTAAGAATACAATTTCTACGCATGATCTAGCTGGGAAGGGATGTTTTTGCTTGTTCACAGGCATTGGCGGAGAGGCCTGGAAAAAAGCAGCGAATGATATTTCGACGGCCACTGGTATTCCAGTTCGTACTTACGGGATCGGCTTTGGGCTCGAGTACCACGATATATATCGAGACTGGAGTGGGCGACGTGAGGTGGAAGAAGATGGATGCGTGCTTGTTCGTCCTGATAGGTTCATCGCGTGGCGCTCGCTCAAGATGGTGGATGACTGTGAGAGTGCTCTGAAGAATGTTCTTGACTCTGTGTTGTCAAGGCACGAGCTATGATGTAACCAGTCTATGGACTACGGAGGGAGGCACCATCGCCTTGTTGAATGTACATGATCCACTCTAACACGAACACTCCCATGTCACCGCCCGATATCCTCGATGGGAAGGCATCAAAATACACACACACTCCCACGTCTCAGACCTACCCTACCGCCTTAGGTTAGACCTGACTGCTGTACCTTTTTCTTTCTTACTACTATGACATTAGCTGCTACATCGGCCAATTGTCACATTCTTAATCATCCCTTACTGCTACTAAATTCTCTTTCTCCTAATGATCTTTATTCATCTTGGGATTATCCTCCTGGAATCTCTCAGGCTCGCTCAATTGCCATTTCCCTCCTCTTCTCCCGACTGCTAAGAAAGCGTTTTCCAGGTGGTGTTTTTACTGTGGACCGTGCGTTCCAGCAAGGCTACTTCCGAGTGTTGGAGCCGACCGGTGCGCCAAAAGTAGGGATACATTAGGTGACTTGACTTAGGTACATCTAGGGGCTGAAGGCCCGGGTTTTATGAAGAACGGGTCCTTCGGCAAATATCCTAGGATCCGGCAAATGCACCTTAAGCTAGCCTCTTTGGATGTGCAGAAGAGGGGATAATCTCGAGCTATCTACAGGGCCGAGGGCCGAGGGCAACAAGGTCCGCCCGAGGTATCTTGGGGTAGCTTGGCCGTACCGGGACCCTAGCCCTTGACACCGAGCAAGGGCCTCTTTGACGTTCATTTTAGCTTTTGACTAGGAGCAGGGACATTTTTGAGCATGGACCTCTTTTTTACCAAGAACAGGGGTAATAATTCAGTCTGGATCCGGTTTAAGCAAGAGCCTAATTTTAAATCACATTTAAGAACATAGGCTAATACCGCTACGCACTAGCGGAGTGTTCATTCCACTTTTACCTCAATTGATATTTTTTTGACACTTTGACTAGGATTAGTTGTCCGTTTCGACTAAGATTTTTGACTGAGAGCAAGGATCTGGGTTTGGGCCAGAGATCGTTCTTAGCAAAGAGGAGTCTTCCTAAGTCAAACCGGAAACAGATCTCTTTTTTGATGATGGCTAGAAAAGGGCAAGAAGTGAGCCGGTCCAAAATTCTTTCAACTCCGTGCAGCTGCTTTTCGTATTGTCTGACGTGGCGAAAAGTCTCTGACCAATAGCGATGACTGCTTTATAGTATAAGCATAGACTATGACACCTCTCTTTTAATGTAATGGTGGGTTGTGCTAGATGACGTGCGGCATAGCTAAGTAAGCAGATGGGATCAATGACATTCAGAGCCCAGCGCTGATTATTCTATTTCTCCAGGAGCCTCCAGCCTCTCTTTTCTCAAGAGTGTTCTCATGTCATCTCACGCCCACTTCGATCAGAGGTTTCGCAACATAGGGTCGCAATCTAATAGATTGTATTTCTTGATCCAGTAACAAGCGGTATAGACAGCACCTTATCTGGGCAGGCGGTGAGCTTGTATCCTGTTTGGTCATGAAACTGATCTGCGTTAGGCACACAGTGAGTCTAATAGGAAACAGTTATTTGTAGTGTCTCGATCGTTACTGGGACTCGGAAACTGTAATGCGAATAGATAAACATAGTTTATGCATACAGCGCAACCTCTAGCATATTCCACCACTGACGTTTTCATGACCCCTTTTACGGACGTTCATGGACTCTTTCTACTTAAGCAACCATGGAAGCATGGGGTATTTGAGATGCTCAAATTGTGGAAGATCCTTTTTCTTTTTTTGAACTCGTGATAGTAGTAGCCGCGCCCCAGCGGCGACCACAAACCCCGTGGTGACCTCTTCTACCCTTTTTCCGTCGTATCACTTTCTGACGACGTCTCCCCCCAGCTCCCCCTCGTAGAGTGCCATTATGACGGTCTAATTCAGCTGTTAAGTATTTATAGAGCTCTCGTTCTTATCGCCCTAAATCTCAGCTCTGAGGCTAGCCGTCGAACCGAAGTCGAAATTGCCTCTCCTGAGACAGCATATGACAGGCCAAGATCTGGACTCCTTAGAAACCTTGATATTCCCTCTCAAACTAATTGATGAGTTGATCATTAAAGCCATATTATTTGGGGGTTTACAAGTAGTACTTCCATCAAGCCACTCGACGAGAACCAATTCTTTACCACGTCTGCACCATTTTCCCGATACTTTATCCAATTCGTACTTGTCCTCAGAAAATCCCTCCGGTCATTCTGTTCCGCTCATTCTACTGGTGTCTATATCATCCGATTGAAGACTTTGGGTATTGTTAGCTGGGGTTCCGGTCTCTGTGTCTAGGAGGCCTGGGTTAATGGGGAAACTTGAGCCTCTGAGATGCTCTGAAGTTGGAAGCACCGCATCTGTATTACCGATACAGTCGGATAAGGCTGATGATAATGAGTATTTATCCAAATCGTCCAGATAATGCAGCATAAATGTCTGTGCCAGAAGCCACGACATCGGGCTTGGGACGTCCTTCCTTGGTCGGCCCCATACTGCTCCTATCGTACATTTGATCAGGCGAATCTTGGTTGCCTGTGGCCCCAACGGTGAGCACGTTCTTAGCCCCTGCATCAAGACCGACTGTCGGCTGCCCGGGAGCTCTGAGATTATCGTTCCCCGCTGAGAAGCAGATGAGTACTTCGGGATTTTCGCGTATGAAGCCGTCAACCGTCTTGGGTGTTCCTCCGTACTCGAGCTGCTGCGCTTTCCCGGTGACGCCCCTTCCCCAGGAGTTTGAAAGAATCTGAGAACCTTGGGCATATGGAACGGCAATGATGTCTCGCAGGTCCATCGGCAAAACAAAGGGACGGTCTGGATTCTTGAACAGGGATTGCACAATCAGGTGAGCCTCCGGAGCGACTCCGCCGATTGACCCCTTCGTCGTATTGAAGTGACCTCCAAGAAGGATTCCACTAACATGCGTTCCATGGCCATGAGGATCGTCGTTCTTTTGCTGCTCAGATAGCTTGGGCTCATTCTTACGAGTGACGGATCGGAGCGAAAGGACCTTGCCAGTGAAGGCTGGGTGGCAGTCATCTGGACTTCCAAGGTCAAAGCCAGTGTCGGTGACGGTGATGATTTGGCCTTTTCCCCGATAGACTGTGTCGTTTGTTGCATCGCCGCCATGAAACACGGTTTCCGTGTCACGGTTCTCGGAGAACATCAATTTCGGTTCCAGGACCTCCTCGATTATTCGAATCCTGTCGTCCTTTGCAATCTTGGCACGTTTGTCGGGCTCCACGGACAGCCGTAATTGGCTCGGAGCAAACTCATCTCGCTGACTGGAACTCCCGACGCGACGGCAATGACGTGCTTGAGATCTTCAAATTTCTCATCACAAACGGTATCATGAATGAATATGTCGACAGTCAACTCGCCGGGCTCATGCAACGCTTCGGCTGCATTGGCAAAGGCGCTCAGGGTGTATGCTCCCTGCAGAGACGGAGTCTCGAGTGCGGCAGGGATTTTGAACTTGTTGCGGTAGACATCGACTTGTCTCACAAATTTTAACTCGCGGAGAACCTTGAGGTCGGGCGGGGAGTATTCGCAGAGGAAATTGTTGTCTCCGAGATCTTCGAGGATGTTGACAGAGAGTTTCTCCAGCTCGTCCTCCTGTGCGATGCTGAGCACATCATAAACTGTGAGCACAATAAAATCGGTAGTTTTGGCATTTTTGGCGTAGGTTTCGTGAGGGCTGTGAACCTGTCCGTTGATTTCAATGGGAACCGCATTGGTAGGAGGTTCAGCAGACATGTTGATGTGGTATAATCTAGTTGTGGTGGTTTTGAAGTGAACTAGCGGGATATTCCAATCAAGAGATAAGCAACCAGGGGGATGAGCAATAGAGCCAAAGAGTAGAGATACTGAAGGGATTGAGTGCTCTCACTATTCGGTCTGAGAGCGTGTCTGTCAGGAGACGCTCCGTGCGAAAACAAGCTGAGTGACCTTGTTCGATCGATGCCGGTTTCTCTGTTGAGCAGGGGCAAAGCCTAGACCTGGTTCGAAACTGCAATGCTCAAGCACGAGCCAATATTGACTCAGTTTGTTGGGGAAGAGAAAGCACACGAGTGGACAGGTGTTACAGTGCGGTGTGAGCGATATGCCATCAGACAGTACCTTGTCCTAGAAGCAGCTCTAGCCTGAAGCTTCGTCTGGGCTAGTTGTTCCGATCCAATCACTGATTCATGTATCCATAGCTGCTACTCTATGTGACGTGAAGCTTGATCGGTTGAGGATTTGGAAGGCCAAGACCTTGGCGGAATGTCCGTATTTTGCTCCAGCTCACCTCAACCGAGGAGTCTTGACCAAATACAATTCAGATGTCGCAGCTCAGCTCGAGGCTAGTGAGTCTGGCGCCAGCTCGAGTTAGAATAGGAAATGGCAGGCGAAAAACCATGATGCCCAGTTCGGCACGGGACATGTCGACCCGCAGCTCAGCTAGAGACTACTTACTGAACATGGCGTCAGCTCACCGTAGACTATGCAGGACTCTGTAGAAGATTTTAATATCCACTAGGTGCAAGGGATGGCTAGGTGAGCGTCTTGCAGTACGCAGGCCTGAGGCTTGGTCCTCCATCCGACACCGCATGTCTCATCCCCGCACCTCAGCTGAAAACTACTGAATGTGGCGCTTCTGGCTGCGGCGTTGATTCTCAGTACTACGAAACAGTTGTGAATCTAGGTTCTTGTTATGAATTTGGCAGCAGATCTTGGGAATACCGCCAGCAAAGAGTCGAGACTTGCTTGGCAAGACGACCGTCAGCGACTCTTCCCCCGCGACCTCGTCTACGAAGGACTATATGAATAGCCTCTGCCCCGGTCCAATTCTCGATCTCATCCCATTCATTAAGTACGTCAACAAAACCAACACCTCCAACCAAAATCATCACCACATCTCCTAGCACCATAGCTACCATTGTCCCCGTCACCATCAACTATGAAGTCAGCCAGCCCGCTGAGGGCCAATACGAAGTCAAGCAAGTTGCCGCGGAAGACCCTGCAGAGCTGAACAGCGGCAACCGCAAAGAATTCTCCTTTGATGTCAAAATCTTCAGTGTATGTATCCTTACAGTCAGGTCGTGAAGACGGCATGCTAACCTGATTCCATCATAGTGCACCGGCTACTACGATCCTGACACCAAGACCATCGGAGCATACCCAAAGATTCTGGGCCAGCAGATCGGAGATGGTATTCTGCAAGCCTCGATACTGGACTGCAAATTCAGCTGGTTCTTGCTCTGTACAACTGCAGTGTTCGGTTCAACAAAGTTGGAAACGAGCTCAAAGCTTACTTGCACCTCGCGCCGCTTCTGCCTTGGGGTGATGATCTCAACTATGAGGGGACGGTCCTGAACCTGTAGATAGTTGGTCATGGTAGCTTGAAGGGCCGAAGCTAAGTACCGGTGTGTGACACAACGGATCACCGGGGCTATCTATATAGCTAGAGGATGGTCTAACAAACAAGAGAAAAGAAACCGGCCCGCGGTTGGGGTTCTGGTGTTCCGGCTTTTGCATTGATATGCACCACTCATCTCAGCTCTCCCTCGCATCTGTGTTTGCTTCGCAACCATATAAGTCAACCTGCATGGAGCAGTCGGCCGCTTAAAAACCAACCGCGTTCACGGTTGATTTCTTCGTCGGCTCTCGGCAAGCAGTGACGTCAGGACTGCTTTGAAAAGGTCGTGCAGTGACTGCTACGACCGCCGCTAATTAATTGTGGCGCGCTTTGCTATGCCACTATTCGCTACACACTGCATTTCAAGCTGACATGCATTGAAGATCGTCACTTTTGTCTCGCAATAAGCCCTGTGACGTCATTGAACAAGATAAGCGGCCTTGAATTCATCCACCTACTCATTCATCTGGTGAACTTCACAACCACGATTCATCATCTGTGACCAGAGGCCAAAGCAAGATAAATCGGTTTACACAGTGATTTGAGGCCAGGTTCCACATCATGGACATCTTTACTACCACAACTGAAGCCATTCGCGTTACCAAGGTTTTCATTGACGAGGTCAAAACAGCAGCCAAAGCGGAAGAAACAGTCCAGAACCTAGTTCGTGTCCCTCCCAGCCCCGTCCATGTACCCCAACTCCACCAGCTTGACTATGACTGATGCTGGACTCAGTTCAAAACTCTGGACAGTTCTAAGGAACTCATTGAGCAGGCGGAGAAATTGTTTGGCTCACTGTCGCTCGATGACGCGCCTCAATCGCTTACTGAAAAGACAAATGCGCTCATCCACGAAACTTTGTCCGCATACGTCGGTATACTGGACACCTTGAAATCATACTTCAGGGATGGAAGTAAGAAGAAGCCAGTCCTCAAGGCCCTCGACCGAAGCTGGAAAGGGTTCAAATGGGTCGTCGATGACTCTTGGGTCAAAGGCCGCATCGAAGAAATCAACGAGCAAGACCGAAGAGTTCAAGAGTAAGTGCTCTCTCCAACTCGTGAGGTCTTCACTAATACAAGTCACAGTGCCTTGAGAATATTCAATGCCATCAAAACCAACGAAATCGCAACAGCACACCGACAACTTCAGTTCACTCTTGAGGGTATCCAAAACGGACTGGACGCTGCTCGTTTCTTCGACGTCATCAAGCAGCTTCCAGTCAGCTTCGACCGTTCTCCACAAAGCATCCTTGGTCGCTTGAAGAACAGCCCCCCAAACTGGATCCTCAACGAAACACCTTTCCAAGTCTGGCTGCAGAGCCCCTCGAGTGTGAACAGTCCTTGGTTGTGGATTCTTGGAGAATCAGGTTCAGGGAAATCCCATTTGGCAACATTTCTGGCACAGCATCTTCTGAGTCAAGATATGGATGAATCTCCCTCTCAAAGGGCGCAAGCAGCAAACGCGTCAAGCTTCGATCATCGGGAGTCCCCTCAAGAACGAGCCATTACTGCAGTAGCTATCCACTATTGCAGTTTCACCGAAAGAGACAATCAGATGACGGACCGAGTCCTACGCTGCATCTTGCGTCAACTCATGCACCATCTGTGGAATGCTGCTCCCTTGCGAGCTTTCGCACATGTTCGAGCCATCCAACAACTCGTTCACTCCGAAGGAGTTCTGGAGGAAACCGACACCATTCATTCAGTATTGCAATATGCATTGCAGAGTTTTCATCGAGTCTATCTTGTGATTGATGGGCTTGATGAACTCTCCACCGCAGCTTTGCGTGATCTGCTCCACAACTTGCGCACCTTGCGCTCGCCAGCAGTCAAGTTCGTGGCAACTTCACGGGAAGGATTGCGGGCTCATGCCGAGGCAAATCGGGCAGAGATGATAAACGCAAACAACAACGAAGTTGCAATACAGTCATTTGTGTATGGAAGGCTATCCCAAATTGCTTCCAGGGACGACTCGGACGAATACATCGGCCCTTCTCCTTTACCAGAAAGACTCACCACCGAAGCCCAAATAAGAGATTTGAGTGAAAGAATCGTTCGCATTTCTAGCGGAAACTTCCTCTGCGCTGGGCTGCAAATTGATCGGCTCAAAGACCAGGAGCCAGAAGACTTGGATGGTGCACTCGAAAATCTTACAGCTGGCCTAGATGATCTCGTCAAGCAGGCCCTGGATCGCATCGAGTCATCTCACGACCAACACAAGGCTCAGGTTGGGAGGCAAGCTCTTCTCTCTGTCATGTACGCAAACAGTTCCTCGATGAGCCTCGTAG
This sequence comes from Neonectria ditissima, assembly GCA_001305505.1. Taxonomy (NCBI): domain Eukaryota; kingdom Fungi; phylum Ascomycota; class Sordariomycetes; order Hypocreales; family Nectriaceae; genus Neonectria; species Neonectria ditissima. Next base: position 1,160,578 of record LDPL01000005.1, on the reverse strand, counting down.
AGCTTCAACATGCTCTGGCCTTTTCGTTGTACTCGGACAACTCGGATCTGTCTGAGTTCAGCAAGCAAAAGATTTCCGAAGCGACGTGCTACTTTCTTTCTGTTGGTAGCAGCTCAGACTCTGTATCGATACACAAAGCTATCAAGGACTTTTGTGTCAACACTGGGAGAACTACTAGCTACTTTGGGAATCCACATGCCACAATCGCCAAGACTTGTCTCGGTTGTCTTTCGAGATCTCGGGAAGACTCTGGAAACCGGAAAGAATGGAAGCGGGCTATTAAAGCATCTCCGTTTTTAGCCTACGCAGCGTCAAACTGGGGCTGGCATATGAGTCTAGCCCACGAGTCGTTGCCAGCGGAGCCATTCCAAAACCTATCTGTCATAGATCTTCTCGCGAAAGACAGGTTTTTGGACATGGTCACTATTGCCATCCAGCCACAACTTGAAGACTTGGGTGTCTGGAAGACCCGAATGTGGAAAAAGCTCAAATCCAAACTCCCACCGATCTCGGCTCTGCACGTTCTGGCATTTTACAACCTACCGGAGACTGCCAAGGCATGGCTTGATCAAGGAAACAACGTTGAAGCTTTCGATGAGCCCTCTCAGGACGAGACCGAGTACACGCCTCTCTATGTTGCAGCCACGCTTGGGCATGATGAGGTTGTCAATGTCTTGCTCAAGTACGGGGCTGATCCGAACAGACCAAACGGACCAAACATAGCCACTGCGTTTATATCAGCCGTGATAAACGATCATGACACTGTAGTTGACACTATTCTCGAGGATGCATCGCCAACCAAGGCAGAAGAAATGATCCGTCAGAGAGACCATCAAGGACGCTTGCCTTTGGCTAATGCCTGCGGCAACATCAATCACACCGGGAACGTCAAAATCGTCCGCAGAATCCTCAAAGTCGTACGCTTGATGCAGAATGATCACGAGATTCTACTCGACCGGGCTGGGCCTGTTGTTCAGACGGCACTTCACCGAGCTGCCGAAAGCGACAACGGCGATGTCATCGATGCCCTGTTGGCCTTTCCTAAAGGGCGAAAATTGCTAGAGATGCGGAATAAGAAAGGAGACACCCCGTTGATCAGAGCAGCATGGGCTTCTTGGCAAAGACCCTCCGTTGCCATACAACACCTCCTTGCCGCAGGCGCTGATCCACTGGCACAAACTCCCTCCGGAAACACGGCCGCCCATACTGCTGCTCACCATGAGGGTTATGTGGACTTGACAAAAACTGAGTGTTTTCAACTCCTGCTGCCGGTTTCGGACTTGTCCATCCAGAACAAACACGGTCGGAATGTGCTTCATATCGCCTGCAAGTTTGGTCGGCCAAATCATGTGGGACTTATTCTGTCCTCGTTGGGTGATCGTCTGGATCTTCTCTTTGCAACAGATAAAAACGGTCACACCCCTATCGTGGCGGCAGTGACACCCCCCGAAGAGGACGACAAGGATTGGGAAAAATTGTTCCAAGGCAAGATGCTTTGCGTTGCGCAACTTATTCCCAAGATGGGCGACGACATCTCCAAAGTCGACGCTGAAGAGCTTCTTAGAGTCCTACAACGATACGGCCAGGCCCAACCTTTTGATTTGTTGCTCAGCCATTCTTCCACAGCAAGACGTCTGTTCGAAGACGGATCGGTCATGCTTCGAAAGGCTGTGCTTTCTGGTCACTGCGAGATTGTCAAGGTAGTGATGGAGAGGTACGGAAAGGACGACCTGAATAAGCTAGGTCCTCAGGATCAAACGCTTGTTGTTGAAGCTGCAAAACTGGGACACGGCGCCGTTGTCAAGTTTCTGATTGACCAAGGTGCTGAAATTGGAGCGAGTAGTGAAGATGGCGATGCCCTCCAATGGTGCGTCAATCTTTGCAATGCCGAAGTGGTGGACGCGATTTGGGCAAGGCAACCAAACGCCTTGATGCCATCAGCAACGAGCTACGGTGTGATGCAAGCGGCCTCAGCTCGCAACCCAGTAAGAAGACTATGGCGGGCAAAGGGCCTTGCACACGATATAAACACGATTCCTACAGAGGTTGAATGCCTCAGATCGATGAAGAGCGGTATTTCGGTGCTGGTGGGGGACGAAAAGACAGCACGCAAATTCCAATCTTCCCAGGACGACGATTTGTGTTTCTTGGGGACTGGCCATGGAACGTATCTTGAATCAGAGCGAGTACCTGATACTGCAAAGAGTGAGGCGCTACACTTCAGTCATGGGACAATTATACTGGAAGGCTAGCTGACCATCTGTATGTAGTACCACTGTCAAAGATTCACGTGTCCATCACGGGAAAAGATCAAGGGTGGTCTCAATGGCAAGACGATCATCCGCACCACAAGGGAAAGTTCCACGGAAGCGACACATGGTTTCACATTGCTATCAAGAGAGGTCAGATTCCTTCATAATTAAGCCAAAAATCATACTAACGCTATGAAAGATGACACCCTTGTGACAGAGTCTGAGATCACGAGGAATCTGCTCAATGTGGGTGATTGGACAACGTACGACACGATTTGGGATTTAGACTCAGGGAAAGTATTGCAATAGACTTTAAAGACTGCACTAACATGTTGTATAGTTCGCAATCCGAAACACCCGGAGTAACAGGGCATGCTCGATTCCTTCGACAAGGAGAAGCACAGTCATTCATCAACCTGATTCGGCCGGGAGATCAACTTTGTATAATACCTAGAGCCGCTGCCGATGGTTGGGAATGCTGGATAAAGGAAGCAACCATACGACTATATTATGAGGACTAGAAATGTAGTTACGTTCTAACGTCAATTGAATCGAAATTTTTCCTACGTCACTCCACGCCCTCTCTTGTCAAACTCCACAAGCTTTCGCTCTGTAGCCCTCATGGACTCAAGAAGTTTGATGTTAATCCAAATCGCCTGCAGAGCTCGCCTCACACTATCAACGTTTCTTCCTGACTGTCCATATACTGACTGTTCGAGTTCACCAAGTGACGGGGTCGATCATCGAGGTTCCAACTTCCGGCCGAAGCTGTCGAGTGCAACGGGACCTGGGATGTCTTGGAACCAGTCACGTTCTCAACGTTGAGATTTTGGCTTTCCGCATTTGTGCACTGTGGACTACCAAAGTATGGCCTCAGCGATGGCAAACAAGCGATGACGAGACCAATGTTGCAATCGAGAGTGCTCCAGAAGCCTAGAGTTGCGATGAGTTAATATTCCATATACTTGAGTATTTTGTTCACGAGGAGGTGTGTGCGTACTGATTGTGCTGATTGAGATTTGTATGTCTACTGCCGAGGTTTGGATGGTGAAGAATCGGATGGTATCGAATATAATGTTGATGATACCCAGAAGGAAGGTGCAATAAACTCCAATCTTGAGAGACCTTCTCATGTTCAATCCGGTCACAACACACCACGGTAGAGAGAATACTGCAATAGTTAGCATGCCTATTTGGTTGGGAAAATGTGCCGAACGTACCCAAGAGATCACCAATAATGTGCAGAGCCCAGCAGATGATGAAGACCATTTGACCGTAAGTATTCGGACAAGTCGCTTGCTTTGCAAGATCCCTGATATATGGTGTAAAGACCTCCTTCAATAACATGAATAGAAACCGGAAGGCACTCACCAATTAGTCTCAATTGGGAGACAAATAAGACACAAGAAAAGGATGCTGGTCGCGAAGGAGGCAGCGACGTAGACGATTGTTGCCCAGAGAAAGATTCTGCGTTTCCGCATAAAAGCAGGGAATATCTGTAGGTACATGGAGAGTAATGCTGCCTTTGCCAAATATAAAGACGTCAAGAAGGGAATATTGCACATCCAGAAGATCTAGGGCTACATCAGTCCAGTCAACAGATCTCAATCCCTCCCCCAGCATCATCTGTGCCCAAATTCTTACCTCGAAGATCAAAGGGAGCTCTTTCGGGTCTCCCTGATAACCTTTCATTGTTACCTTCACTTCAGGTTCAAGTACACCTTTTTGTGTAAGGACAATGTTGAGGCAAGAAACGGCAACAGCAGCAACCCAGGCTCCGCACATGAGGAGATCGGAAAGCAGTAGCGTCCGTTTTTGAATTTGAAGACGGAGGTATAGGCGGGCGATTATAACCGCGCTGGCAACAAGAATGAGAAGCCATCCCGAAACCTGGGTTGGGATGGGTTAGCAGGAATCTGATGGCAGTAACGGGAGTTGAACCAGAATGGCCTTCGGTCTTGGTGCAAAATGGCTCATAGCTCTCTAAACAGTCATTCATTGATCCTGGGGAGCAAATGGCGACGAAATTGAGGACCGATAGGTATATCCGTCGGGCCAGTCGGCTGTCTCCTGACGATGGAGCGAGGCGCGAGGCGCTCAGATGAAAAGCTGGGACCTGCGCTCCGTTGATCTTCAAGACAAGAAGGTTGTATCTATATACTTTCATCGGACATTCGTGGCCAGGATGGCTTGCCTAGCATTCTAGCTAAGCAATTGCGCTTGACGCGATGCAGAACCGACCGGGCGGCGAGTGGCGCGGAACGCACCTTGAAAGCCGGGATACGGAGCCGTCTATTCTGAATGCGGCTTGTTTTCAGCCTCTTCATTCCTCTCGTCGCCCTTGGCAAAGACTTATTCGACGCTGCAAGTTGCTTGGCGCCTGTCTACAATCTCCCCGAATTCAGTCCTTGTGCATCAATCCCACTCAAGTCTGTAGCGATTCTTCCATGCGTATCTTACATCGACAACACCAATAAACCCTCCTTCTACGGATGTTGATTCTCGGGTGTCGTAGTCAAGGTGCGAGGCATGGCGGTTTTGCGAATGATGGGAGTAGCCCGAGACATGCAATTCTGTTGGCTGTTCCAGAGTGCAGCAGTAAAGGTGAGGATACTTGCTGCCCTTCGAGACAGAGATGGGCTGCTAGCAAGTATTTGGGGGCTTAGATCCATAATCTGAGTTTTCATCGTGGAAGCCTAGCGGGCTTCTAAACCAATCGCTGCTGGAACCCAGAAAAACGCAATTTCAGTCATAGGATGCGCTCCTTGAGTTGTGCACCTCGATTCATCTCGCACAATCACGCTCATCATGATGGGTACGCTCCGCGCGACCATCATCGCAGTTTCTTCTTCGCAACCGAGGCAAGCCTCAGAAAGCAATGAAAAGATAAAAACACGCCTGTCAGACGTCCATCAACACCCATCCCGAGCGCGCGCCCGAAAGCAGACCGCAAACGGGATCGAGATCATCAAGAGGTAAACGTCTCTCTATACAGTAGCCACAATGAAGTAGTACCGCTATCCTTGCGGATAGAGCGAGAGGACCGAGGTATTCACTCTAGGGTGTCGAGGATATGCACTCATCAACCAGGGTGGGATCTGTGGCTCTTTTAGGGAACCAAGAGGAGGTCGAATACTATAGAAATGATTCTCCTGCGAAAGGGTCAGTATTTGAAACAAGAGGTAGACCACTGCCAGAGTCCATCACTAGACGGGAGAGAATCTCGCGTGCGTAAAGTACTCTGGAGAGGGTGAGAGCAGGTAGGGGCCACATACTGAAGTATTGTCGACGTGAAGAAGAAAGAAGAAAAGTCCAAACTGTCGCGGGCTCGACGAACTTTTATACGGGTGACGAGTGGGGCTGCAATCAGTAGCTCACCGCCTAAAAGTCCTAGGCGGCAGAAAAATTCTTCGGAGCCGCGATTTTGTGTAGGGTAGCGAGGGGGGATTTTCCCAAGTTATCACCAGAGGGTAGTTTTGCCGTGATAATAATATTAGGGAAACCTAAGAAGGGTTTAATGACTCTACTTCACTGGAATGAAGGTTCTATCGTTTTTGAGTTCCCTTGAAACGCTTCAGCATGAAACCATGCAAGTTGCCCATCAGTGAGTGTTTTTGTCGGACAAATCAATGTGAAGTCATGCAATCATTGGACTCTTTTCCACACGACGTTTGCCCAGTGTTTCTAAACTCTTGAGGTTTGTTTTCCCCTCTTCAGCGGTTAGCTTGACATTAATAAAACCAAGGATAGAAAACTCAGGGCAAAATGGGGACGAGCCGGGGATGTGTGCTGCGCTCTATGCAGGTTCATTTCTCCGTCTTTTGAAGAACTTCCAAGCAACTCAAGAGGTCAGGATCTTGAGAATGGTACAGAGCACTTCCCATTGAAGTCCGTGGTGGTCTGCACCTCAGACGCCCAAGCGGTTTTTCACCGGACGGCGAGCGAGCGAGGGATGGGTACTCACGTACTACGCAACACAATTATCCACTATCAAATATCGCTTATTCGGAAGCAACGTTCTTGTCGCGTTGCAGGTGGAGCCCTGGCGAACGGGAAATCTCTGATTCTCAGAAGAGATTGCGGTGGCTGGAGAACTGAGGACTGGAAGTGGAGATTTGACCCTTTTTCCAGGCTACGTCATCTTTTTCGGATTCCTAGTGGACTGCAAGTTGCCTTCCTTAGGTAATTATCAACCACGGCAAGATAAGCATAGCCTTTTAGGGCCCGATCAGCAAGAGGAGTATTATAATCCAGTTTTTAGGAAAAGATACATAAGCTAGCATAACCCACCTAAAGTACCCCTATAGCCCCTAGTTAGTTAATACATAGAAAAAAGTCTTACTACCTTCTACTTCTAGCAGTAGGGGCTCTTATTATAATTAACTCCTAAGCTTATTATAATACCTAGAAAGTAACCTAAGACTAATAACCTAATAATCCTATAGTATTTTAATTAGTAATAGATAGCCTAACTATAAATATAACTAATACTATATCTATTACTAATTATATAGTTATATCCCTAATACCTAAGCTATTAGGGCTTCTCTACCTAATAATTAAGGAGAGTAACCTAAAGCTTATAGTCTAAAGCCTTATAGTATTATAATTAGCTCTAGATAACCTAATAGTAAATTTAGCTAGCCTAATATCTACTACTAACCCTAGGGTTATAGCCCTAGTAGCTCTACCTCTAAACTTACCTAGGATTATATTATATACTATATTTATACTTACTTATAATAATACTACTAATATACTACTACCTATATAGGTAGTATATCCTACTTAGAGTTAGGTCCCTTTACCCTTAAGGGTAGCTCTAAAGTAGAAGAGAAATATAGTAAACCTATCTACCTACCTATTTTAGTAGCCTAATATAATAATAATATTCTTAGAGTACCTCTAAGAGGTATTAATAGAAAGGAAGTTTAACTTAGTAAAGATAGTATACCTAAAGCTTATATTAGTAGATATTCTTATTATTATAAAGACCTAGTAGCTAAGTAAGCCTCTTATAGTACTAAAGCTAATAAGTTACTTTAAGAACCTTTACCTTAAGTATAAGTAATTCCTCTTTATTATATATAAGTCTAGTATAATCTTTAATTATAATATAGGTATAGTTAGTATAAGTAATAAACTATAGGAGGTATATAACTAATAGTATAGAGTAAGTAGTACTTAGCTAAAGTCTATAGGCTTCTTATAGCTAGAGATCTATAGCTTTATATTTAAGGGTAATAGGGTAGATAGAGTAACTATAATTAAAGCTTATAATATAGCTAGGATTAACTGGATTAACCTAATAACTACTAGGGTAGAGAGGGAAAATACTTTTAGTAATAAAGAAGATAAGAATAAGGATAAGTCTATATATATATAAGGGTTAGTAATTTCTACCTTAGACTTATCTATAGTTACTCCTTATAGGTAAGGTATACCTAGTCCTACCTCCTTAGTAGTCTTTATATATACTTAGTAGGCTTAATAGATAAAGACCTTATACTAGGATACTATTAGTAATATAATAATAGGCTTAATTAGTACTCTAGCTATCTCTATCTTTAAGTATATAACTACTATATAAGAGGTTAAATTATAGTAGGTTTATAGTTTTAGGCTAGATCTAGATATTATAATTAGTAATAGAAGGAGGCTTTTTAGGCTTAAAGGGAGTTACCTTATATACTTTATATATAGCTTATTAGTAATAGTAGTAATACTAATAATATAGAATTACTATAATAATAACCTTAAGGTAAAAAAGGTAATATTATATAAGATACTAAGGGAAGAAGTTAAGGCTATTAATAATAAAGGAAGAAGTAATATCTAGGTAGTAATATAAGGAAATTCTAGTACTTTCTATTACTTAGTATAGTTATAGGTACTTAACTTTTTAATATACTAACCCCTCTAAGGCTATAAGGCTATAGAGGGATTACTAGTTTACCCTACTATATAATTACTATATACCTTAGAATAGGTAAATATTTTTAATACTATTAAGCCTATAGTAGCCCTATATTAGCTAGTAATATATAGGTATATATAAATTTTACCCCTTATAGTAAGTTATATCCTAAAAATAAGATATAATTCCTCTACCTAGCCCTAGCTACTTAATTCCTTATCCTTTTATATTATAATAACCTTACTATTCTATTACCCTAGTAGACTAACTATAATCTACTAGTAATACTACTATATATAAATTTACCTAGTACTATATCTAATTTAGATCTTTAATTATATCTTAAAGAGCCCTTAGTAGTATACTTATTATAATATAATTAGTAGTCTCTTAAGCCTACTAGGCTACTATAACTTAATCTAATATAAGTATATCTTTACCCTCTATATCTATCTTCTAGATAAAGTTCTAGAGCCCTATAACTATATATATAATCTTAACCTAATCCTTATACTAATATTCTAGCCTCTATTTATCTAGGATTAAGAATTTATACTTTACCTACCTAAAGATCTATTTAATCTTAATCTGAAGTTAAGTATAATATAGGTTATATAGTTCTTCTATAGTTACTAGCTTATTAGGGGTATACTCCTAGTTATCTAAGTAATATTATATACTTAGGTATAGTATAAGGATACCTCTCTATATACTAAACCTAGTATTACTAAGGTAGAACCTTCCTTCTAGGATATAGAAGGTCTAACTTAGGGTTAATCTTACTAGGGATAAGTTATAGAGGCTCCCTTTTGACCCTACTAGTATATACAAGAAGGTTATATTAAACTGTATAACTATAAGTATATTCTAAGTTATACTACCCTTCTAATTAAAGAACCTTTACTACTATAATAGAGGTATAAGAGTATTAATATAAGTACTATCTAGGGTACTAATATAGCCTATAAAAGCTTTAGACTTTAAGTCTAGCTTAATCTTATAAGATATATAGTTATTATCTAGTAGAGTAATAAAGATAGTATATAGCTAAACTATAGAGTTAAATAGATCCTATATTATATATAATACTAAGCTCTAACTAATATAGAAGAAGTATACTATATTATACTAACCCTTACCTAACCCTATAATATATAGGAAGATTATAACCTTTTACTCTACTATCTAATACTATAATACTAGTAGTATAGTATTTAGGTATAATTAATAGTATAGTTAGCTAAAGGTATACTTCTCTATCTAAAAGAGATTATAGAATTATATTACTAATCTATTAAGTAGGGTTACTACCTATATAGATATATATAAGTATCCTCCTTTGTAGATAATCTCCTAGTTACCCTAAGGGTCTTACTAATACTAGTAGTTAATATAATAATCTATAGTAACTAATTTAATAATAATTACTATAGTAAGAATTATAGCTACTATAATTAGATTATATAAGAAGAAGAAAAGTAAGATTATAATATTATTATACTATCTACTAATACTAGGGTTTTAGTAGTACTACTACTATAAATTTAAATACCTATAAGACTTAAAGCTCTCCCTTAGTCCTAATAATCCTACTCTTAGCTAGAATTATTATTAGGGTAGAATTCCTACTTAAATATAGCTAAAAAAGGTATAGATACTAAGATACTAGGATTAATAAGGGAAAATATAAAAAGATATATTAAATACTTTCATAAAACCTGTTACTATAGATCCTAGGGACTAATAGGGGTTTCTAGTGTGATTTTAGGCCCTAATGTGGAATAGACTGTAATTTGATTTTATCTCTATCTCTACAACAAGCCGCTGGATTATGATACTCCTCTTGCCGATCGGGCCCTTAAGCCTTCCGTTCAATTTGAAGTAGGCTCTTTTGTTTCTTCAAATGAGAAAACGATAAATGCTTTAGTTGGGCGCTTTGGATTATTATTCTTTGGGGACATGCTGTGGTAAGGGTAGTATTTCTAGGGATGAGGCCGGTCTTGTGAGTTGCTAAGTGATACTCGAGAAGGTCTAGTGTTGCCAATGGGAGGATTAATGAGATGCAAGCATCTGGCTGCATCTACGAGGAGTAGTCAGTCGTGTTTTGTAGATTGGAGGCCAGACTACAGGCCACTTATGGCAGCAATGCACGCTCAATCCAACGTACACAAACCGTCGGATGAGAGCCACAAGGGAAGACGCTGCCACCGAGGCCAGGCTCAAGAAAGAAATGGTTGAGCGATCTGAGATCAAGCTGGTTCTTCACGTCGAGCGTAGGTATCAACGCTCTGATGGGGGAATAATTTATAGGGATGCATAAGATGACGCACAGTGTGTCCCAACCACGCATTGTTGTTTCAAGTTCAGATGCATACGCACATCGGAATTATGCACTATTTGCACAAATATATGACGCCTTGTGCACCAAGCTTGTTAAGAACAAATGGCCTAAGTGGCCAACCTCCATACTCCACAGCCACGTTCAAAGTGAGTTGGGCCAACAAACCTCTGAAAATTTGATCGCTCTATTCTACATATGGTCGCAAGGAGTAAATATTGGCAAAAATCTAGCGAGTATTCACAGAACCCAGACTAGAACCCGTGATGATTCGCAGAAAAATATGGGAAATATACTGATGCTAGAGGCACGTTAGAAATCAAGTCGCCGCTCGGAAGAAAAGGATATTTTTGCCTGCGACAAAAATGTGTATAAGAATTTCCAAGCAGAAAATGATAAAGACCGTTGGCTGCACATGCATCAGCTATCATAAAGCTGAATTTTACGCAATCAATCAGAAGTTGGGTCTTGAACGAAGGCGGACTGCGTGCCATCGTCCTTGCACATCGGCTGGAAGGGCGAAATTACGAACTTGCTTTTTCTATTGTCTCATATGCGTCGCCTTATTTTTCGGCGTCCCCTCAGCAACCCGGAGGCCTCAAGCCTCGCACGCCACGGTAGGCATGGCTTGCATGGTGGCATGAATTGGCCAGCTGGGTGACAGGTCACAGTTTCGAAAGTCTAGCTCAATCGTTGCCTGGAAATCTTGCTTACTACTGCAGTTTTTTCATGGAATTCACACCCTGGAAATAAACAGAAAGCGGTCGGATCTGCTGCAAGGATTGACCGGAAGCATTTTCTGGGGGAGCTGAGGGAAAGTTCGTATGCAAGGAGGGGTCAACTAAAGTGAGACTTGGCTTAGACTAAACACCAGCGCTATTGGTTCTTAGCGCCAAGTCCCCTCGTCTCCTGATGCCAACCCCGGAAGGTTGGGAGCTGACCTTGGCACTCCTAGTAAAGGCGGGAGAACGTTGTCTGCCAGGACCTATCAAAGGACGCACCAGCGGAGAAGCATAATGTTAAGGTGGCGGAGCTCGACTGTTGGCAGAGGCCCAAAGCCCTCGTCTAGCCACTTGTGCATTCTGCTTGCGTCCGTGGCGTTGGAGGCGCTGGCTAGCTCTTCCACTCTCCAGTTAGCGGCGCGCAGACAGACGGTGAATGACATCCAGTCCGCCTTACAGGCAAGACTAACCAGCCGTCTGGACGGCTTGTGGAGGCTGGGTTAAACATTGTCCCACTACTTTAACTAGCATTAGCCCGTGATAGAGTTAGCTGCCATGAGCTAGAGCCCTCCGGTGAGCCGAGACCTCATAAGGCTGGACCTGGAGCTCCCTTAGGCAGCGCTAGCTGGACGAGGCGTTGGGAACGCAGGGATGGTAAGCCGCCATCGTCTTTCAGCTGAGAGAACGGACCGGCGAAGCTGAAAGAGGTGTTGCCCGTATTTATGGCGGCTGGTCCGCATGGCTTTTGCTGATTCCCATTTCTGCATTCAACTCGTGGTGCAGTCCATCTTGGGATTCTTTTGCGATTCACCTGCAACCTACCCCCAGCTACCGCAACCATGCGATGCATTCTGTATCTGTACATTGGCGCGCTGGTAGGCGTCGTGGCCGTGCTTGCGCAGTCCAACGCAACCCACGTCCGAGGCTTTCCAGGCCTGGCCGTGTTTGCCAGGTCACTCGCCAAGCCTCACCAATACCAATACAAACCGGACCAGCACAAGAGACAGCAGACCCCGGTTCCCAGCGCCAGCGACGAGCCGACGGCGACCGATGCTGAACCCACGGAAACAGAAGTCGACGACTCGACAGCCACCGAAGGTCCGTCGGCGACCGACAACGAGGATTCGACAGCAACTGGCAGTGACGCCGCACCAACAGATGACGCAGAATCCACAGCCGACGATGGGCCGACAGCGACCGAGTCTGGCGATGCTGCCGAGACAACCTCTGATGAAGATGATGACTCGCCGTCCGAGACCGAGTCCAGCGGCGCATCAGCCACAAACGACGACGACAGCAGCACTGCAACAGACAAGTCTGACCCAGATAACACCTCGTCTGCATCCGGGTCGTCCAAGACCGGCGGGGCTTCCAGTAAGGGGTCTGACAACGAGCAAACCGGGCTTGTGGCTGTCGATGCCCGTGATGGAACCGAATCCAGCCAAAAGACGCCTGCGGATGTGACTACTCCCGACCAGCACAACGCAGAGAGCAAGGCCAACTTGCCGCAAGTGGTCATCTCCGGCGACGATGCAAAGGAGGTGGTTGTCATGGAGGCCGTCATGTTCGACTACTTTGCCACCAAGGATCCGGCGCCTGCCGACAAGGGTCAAATCAAACTCTCGTCCAACGTGTCCGACTGCAAGGTGGGCATCCAGAAGCGCAGCACCTCGAATGTTCTCTCTCGCGACCTGAGACAGGACTGCAAATACGTGACGTCTCTCGAGTTTGACATTTACTTCAACTACGTCAGAAGCACCATCGACTCTGAGCGGCCCAACAACCTAGAGGATCGAGTTGAAACGAGTGTACGTGACGTTGATTTAATTTGTGTTTGCATGTTAGCTAACCGTTACTATAGGTCGGACTCCTCAACGACGTCTTCGGCCCCCTCGGCATCAACTTCACCTACAGAGCCTATCAGCAATGGGCACCGCCAGAGTCCGGTTCCAACAAAGACTGGTCAAAGGTCACACAGTTTGAGAAGCGACTTGAGCAGTGGCAGACGGATACTCACACGGGAAACGAAATGACGTTGAACGTGTGGCTTGTCAATGATCTCAGGAGCGACGACGGCGACAAGGAACTGAATGCAGTACGTCTACTCGCATACGGAATGCTACCTAGCTAACAAGGCTTTAGTATGCCTCCTTCCCCTGGGACAAGAAGGGCCCCTTGGATGGTATCGTTGTGCAGCAAGACCGAATCAACAAGGATACAATCCCGACCTTTGTTCACGAGATCGGACATTGGCTGGGACTGCGTCACACCTTCCGCGAGCAAGTTGACAAAGCCGACCAAGATTGTGGCGTAGCCGATGGCCTGATTGATTCGAGTGTCACGACTGGTCTTGTCGACAAAATGTTCGACTGCAGCCAGACAACTTGCTACGGATCTGGTTCGAAGGACATTGTCAACTACATGAGTGTAAGTACAGTGTCAACACCACCGGTATACTTGCTAACCTCTCGCAGTACTCACAGTGCCGCGGCAAAGTGCCCGAGGACGGCTTCACCACCGACCAAAAGTCGGCCATCTACTCCCGCGTGCTCAAGTACAGACGCGGCTATCGCGACGGAGAGTGTACCGCCCAGTACACTGACTCGGCCGACGCCAAGAAGATGATGAAGCGTTCGACGATGCAAGACCTGGTGGATGGAGACTGTCCTAATATCGCCGCTGGAGTGGAGGATTTGCAGGGCCAGCCCACCAGCACCAACTCGGGAGTTCATGCCGCTTACAGCTTGTGCTATATCCTAGCTGCCATGGCCGGCTCCTTGTTCGTCATGATGTAAGACGTTGGAGCGCATTGACGAGTCAACGGATGTCGATTGATGAACTTCTGACCATAAGGACTTGATGAATAATTTGAGGAGCATAGCGATGGAACAGGTTTAGGTAGCTGCAATGTTTAGTAATTGGGAGTGCAATATGAGGCATTTGCGCTGTACGTATGAACTATGTCTAGTTGAAGTTGGTTCGAGGAAAAAGGGCCCGATCTGTCAAGCAATGAGGGACAGCGATATAGTGCTGACCAGGTGAGCAGGGGTTGGCGTTCTTCTCCACACTAGTGGGCTAGTTTTCGTATCGCGTATCCTACTTTATTTGACATCGAATGGCGTAATCCTGCGCTGCCAGTTCGTGTTCTGATCTCTGTAGTGGGAAAGCAAAGAGATGCGACAATGAGCACGTAGTTCTACTTGGGGCTAACAGCGCAACTCACAGCAGAGTACTCAGTGTGCCCCGGAAAACCTCGTCCTTGTCTGTAGAGAAGCCATGTGCGATAGTAAACAATGGGGGCAGCAGGGGGGCGGCAGATGGTTAATCGCCGTTTGCCTTGGTTATCGCCGCCGCCCGTCGAAGCAGGTCGCCCAATTCATGGTCTAAACTGCTACCGTGGCCTTAGCCTTGGTCATTTCAGTATCCACTCCTGATTTGGATGCGACGTTGCTGGAAAACCGGTGCCTGTGGTGATGTGGCTTTACCCCGGGCCTCTTGGACCGACGTCCGTTTCCCCGACTTTATGAGCCTTCGGGTTCTTGTAGCGACCGATCTCCCCGAATTTCTCTCCACAGATCGTCCAACTGCCGACGTAGCCGGTTATTTCCCGCGTAAGGGGCGTGTGCGGCCTGGGCCACCTCAGCTTCGCTAAGCCCCTGTCTGTCGCCTCCGGAGCTGTGTTCCAGTCTATATCCTGGTCCATGTATATCCATGCCTCTTCGACCATGCACGAAACCCGTTGCGATGGAGACGCTCGGTGTGAAGAAGCCCGATGCCGATATCCGTATCAGAAAATTCACTTTGGAGTTTGCGGTTGGATTGATATAAAGCGGTAGACACCATCATCTATTTTCTCGGGCTTTATCATTCCTACTACTACTACGTCGAGACCGGGTTTTCAAGAAAAAGGGTCTTCCGCGACGCCCTCAATCACTCAACATGGGAGTACTAGCCCAAAATGCTTCTGAGCTACCCGAGATACATCTCGCCACAGCGTTGCCATTGCTTTCAATCGGCCTGGTATGCTGCACCCTCAAGTCCCGTCCATATCCTACAATGCTTCATACTAACCGCAACTCTGTCGCTTAGGGACTCGGATACCTGCTCGTGAACGCGATCTACAATGTCTACTTCCATCCTCTGCGCAACATCCCTGGCCCGAAGCTCTGGGCCATGACCCTTATCCCCTACACCCGGATATACCTGTCCGGCAGGGCTGTCCGGAAGGTACTCGAGCTTCACAAGACTTACGGCCCTGTCGTGCGACTTGCACCGGGTATTGTAGCCTTCAGTCATCCTGACTCCGTCAAGGAGATCCGCGGCCACCGCAAGGCTGGCAAGAGCGAGCACGGAAAAGACCCCAATCATCTTGGCCCCCTGAGCAAAACCATTATCGGCGCAGATCGAGTGAACCATTCGCGATACAGGCGGTCCCTAGCCCACGGCTTTTCAGCTCAGGCTATGTTGGACCAACAGCCCATCATCAGGCAGTATGTCGACATGTTCATCGAAAAGCTCCGTCTGGAAAGCGCCGGCGGCACGAACCAGATTGACATGGTCAAGTGGTTCAACTATACAACCTTTGATATTATCGGTGACCTCGCTTTTGGTGAGCCGTTTGGCTGCCTGAAAGAATCGACGTACCATGGATGGGTGGCACTTGTCTTTTCCAGCATCAAAAGTTTGGCATTTTCGGCTCAGTTGAAACCTTTTCATTTTATCTCTCCTCTACTGAGCAGATTCATCATTCCCAAGTCTCTAGCCACAAAACTGGCGGAGCATAACCAGTTGTCAGCTGCCAAGGTGTCCAAAAGGTTGGCGACGCAGAGTGACCGCCCTGATTTCATCACAGCCATGACGACCAGGCGCGGTTCATCCAAGGGAGATGTAAGTTTCCCAAATGACTTGAAGGGTTTGATCATTGGATTGACCAAAACCTAGAACCTCACCTTTGATGAGTTGGCATCGCACGCGTCAGTTCTCATCACCGCTGGTTCGGAAACAACAGCCACTGCCTTGTCTGCAGTAGCCTATTACTTGTCAATGAACCCAAAAGCACTGTCTCGCCTCACAGAGGAGGTTCGCACCACGTTCGCCACCGAGGACGAAATCGACTTGCTCAGCGTGCAGAAGCTGTCTTATATGCTGGCTGTGTTGGACGAAGGGATGCGCCTGTATCCGCCCGCACCCGGCGGACAGCCAAGGATTATTAGCGAAGGGGGTGCCGAGGTCGTGGGAGTGTATGTGCCTGCTGGTGTAAGTTGTCTTTCCAAAGTGCACCTTACTGAGGAACCCATCTCTGACATTGCAATCTCTTGTGCGCTTCGCAGACAAAAGTAGAGGTCTGGCAGTGGGCCACTCATCACAACCCGGCAAACTTTACCCTACCGGACGAATTCATTCCCGAGCGCTGGCTTGGAGATGCTCGCTTCGCAAACGATAAGACGGAGGCATTTCAGCCTTTTTCGGTTGGTCCGCGCAACTGCATTGGCAAGAAGTAAGGCGATTTTTTATTTCTTGTTTGTGCATCACATTTCTGGTCGACCTGTGCTAATCTGAATCTTTGCGCGCCTGTAGTCTTGCATATTCAGAAATGCGTTTGATACTGGCTAGATTGGTGTGGAACTTTGATATCCAGCCTGTCGAGGAGAGTAGGGGATGGGATGACCGGAGCGACTTTTACATATTGTGGGAGAAAGGCCCTATGAATGTGTATCTCAAGCCCAGGAACTGATGTTGGGATGCGAGTCAAGTCTTGCATAACCTAGTTGGGATGGTTTATCTCTGGCTGTAAAGTAAGTAGCAAACCTGCGGCGCGTTAGATTGCATAGGTTGAAGGAGAAATTGTACCTTCTGTTGCTTCTACATCGCCAATTTGCTTAGGAAGAAAGTCGGTTTGGTCTCGGATGAGATGAGCATTGTAGTCTAAGGTCACAGACAGCCTTACACCAGCCGAGGACCGTAGTGATCTGTAGCTAAATGACATAGTCGCGAGTTGAAGAATCCTCAGCCATGTCGATCGATTTTCCATAAACTCGCACATGACCTCATCCGCGTGAGTTAGGATCCTCGAGCCTGCCATCATCACACGAGAACCTCGCTAACTGTAGAAAATCCACCTGAGGCTGACGTAGATCCCTTTAAAGTCGGGCGCAGCTCTGAATTCTGCTGCCTGGGATCGTCGCAAATGTTCACTACACATGAACGTGTTTTTTAAAGTGACGTATTGAGCGTGGCTGTGCCGCTTCCTCCGCCATGATTAGCAGCTGAAATCTCCATCGCCGCAGATCCTCTTATAGCCGATCCATCCTAGTCTGGGATTTGGGCTGCAGGGAATGTCAATGCTTGCTCGTCTCAGCTAGCGCTATTAGGACCGAAGGATTGCTACCCTCGAGATCATCATCGGAGGATTCGTAGGATTCTTCTCTGTGATGGCATGTTTATGGTAATCGCAGGAATTCGTCTTTTTCAATTGCCTCTCAGTGTCACTGCATTCACCGACATGTCTAATTCTGTGCATTATAAAAGCCTATTGAATCCCCCCGGCAAATTGGATGCTCAAGCCCATCAACCGCTGTTTCAGCTCTCACTCTTCGCTTTGCACTCTAAACACTGCCCGTAATATTCAACCAACACCATGAAGTATTCCGCCATTGCCCTCATCGGTCTGATGACCGCACTCACGCCTGTGTCTGGCCTCCCAGTTGCAGACAAGCTACAGACGGACGATCTCGAGAAGCGCCAAGGCATTATCGAAACCATCATCATCTCTGCCATCATCGGCGCCGGCAAGGGTGCTTTGGGGGCTGTTCTTGGCCCAGATAAGCCGTGAGTTGATCTCTCCAGGTTTCCTCTGCCTGATAGCAATGCAAAGTGCCGAGCGCTGACTCGTTATCAAGTGCATGCACGTGGAAGTCTACGCACGATGACCAGAACTGGTGGGCCCGCGCGACCCGCCAAGTCGACGGCAAGGAAGTGACTTTTGCGGAATTCTGCTGGACCGAAGGCGGCTACAAGTTCAACGACAACGACGCCAACGCGGCCATCTGCTTGAACAATCTGCACACGCAGCAAAAGTCGACGTGCATTGACCTAGAAGGCTCAAGCTGCAACTTCCCAAACTCTGCCGTGGGCAACACGCGGACGTATTACGACTTTAGCGGCAAATCCGATCAGCAACTGAGTGCTGACTCTGCCGAGAGGGCGAACGCGGCCATCAGCAAGCTTCCTGAAGCCATGGCGGATAAGGGCTGGGATATTAGCACCAATGTTGTTATCCAGCCTATGAATGATGATGGGACTTATACGTCCTGGACTGTCCAGCTGCGAGGTACAGGGGACGAAGACTGCTAGAGAAATTGACGACTGGCTTGTTTTGGGTTATATCTCGGTTTGACTTGGATTTGGATATTGGGACCGGACGTCTGTGCGGGGGATAAGATTGGCATTTACAGCGAGCATCATAGGGGGATATTTTGTGGCAGTTTAGTGCAGCTTTTGGATGAGCTTAGGATAGGCGAATGTATGACCGCTTACGAATGTCGCCGTCAGTGAAACTGGTAGACGCACCGAGGTAGAAGATGCATCCTCGTGGTTCCTACCATTCTCCTAATAGTTGTCTTTCAGCATGCTGTAAAAAAGTTTGGAATATTTATAAATGCACATGGCTTGGCATTGAGATGGTTTGAGAACTCGAAAGAGGATTCTGGGATAGACAGGAAGTGCTTTGGAGACAGTACTAATACGTTTCTACCCCTTGGTCGACTGCGAGTTATCGGCCAACTATGTCTCCGTCTTGAGAGGACACGATCCATTTGTAGAGATAAAAGGGGTTCGTTTAAGACCACCGTGACTGGTAAATTACTTGAACTCTTATGGAAATATATGTAGACTCGCTATCATCCAGCGCATGTTGCGACGATTCGTGCTTGGCAAGAATCCTGCCTCTGCCACTAGAGCTTGCGTGCCCGCACAACCACGTTTCCGAACCAGTCGGATTTTGTCAGCATCTGCGTCCATCACGTGGGGAGGAGCATCGGCGGAAGGATGCGGGGGTATAAATAAAGCGTCCTTCTCTTTCTCTCTTTATCCTCTCTCAATAGCTACTCCTGCAGCTGACAGCAGATTTCGAGACTCAAAATACTACAAAATGGTCTTCAACCCGCTGGAGGATATCCCGGATCTTTCTGGAAAAGCATGTCTGATCACTGGTGGTAAGTAATGGCTACAGAATCTGAATTATTCCCATCTGACCCTCGCAGGTAACACGGGCTTGGGCGCTGCGACCATCAAGTTCCTCGCCCGCCATAACCCTTCTGTCATCTACCTCTGCGCCCGTCCCGTCTCCATCCCCGGAGCAGAGGCTCTCGTCTCATCCATCAAATCGCACTTTCCAGAAGTCAACATCGAGATTCTATCCCTCGATCTATCTTCCATGGACAACATATTTAAGTTCGGCGCTGATTTCCTCCAAAAAGCGGAAAGACTCGACCTGCTGTTCCTGAATGCTGGGATTTCCAGCACATTGCCAGCGCTGACCGACGACGGCTACGAGAGCCAATTTGGCATCAACCACGTCGGCCACGCCCTGCTCACGCAGCTGCTGATGCCGAAGCTCCTGGAGACGGGAAGACGAGGAAGCCAAGTTCGCATCATGGTCACGTCGTCCATGGCCGCCCATCTGGACCCGCCACCAACAGGCCTGCTGCTTGACGACATGAAGAAGGCAGACGCACTGGCTTCGCCCTACCAGCGATACGCCCACTCCAAGGTCGCGGCCATCTTGTTTGCCCGGAAGCTCGCGCAGATGTACCCGTCGATCCAGTCCGTGTCCTTCAACCCCGGCCAGGTCAAGACGGATCTCTTCAAGAAAGCCACCGGCATCAACAAGTGGGTTATGATGTTTTTGGGCATGCCGCTCATGTGGCTCACGGGCGTCAGCCCAGACAAGGGAGCGGAGAACGGGCTCTGGGTGGCGTTTGCCCACGATGTGAAGAACGGTGCCTATTATGAGCCTGTCGGAGTTTTGGAGGAGGACAAGAAGTTCTTTACCGACCAGGAACTGGCGGATGAGCTGTGGCGCTGGACAAGTGAGGAATTGGCAGCGCACGGGGCGCCAGGATGGCCTGCGGCGTGACCGGCTATTCTATCTACTCGATCCCACGTAGCTAGTCTAAGCATTCCTACACTTATTGTTTCTCCTTGGTTTGTTTCGTCTTGCCGCCAGCTTCTCTCTGGGCCAAGATGTGCGTTGCCAGAGCTCGCAGGTTTGCGGCGTTGACAATCTTGGGGAGCTGCAGGTCCACGCCCGTCTCCCTCCGGATCCAGTTGCGGAGTTCCACCGACACCAGCGAGTCCAGACTGTAGTTGGAGAGCGGAGCGTCGGCTTCAATCTCGTCCCTCTCAATCATGGTGATGGAGGATACCTTGTCCATCAGGACCGCGAGAAGGGCCGCCAGTGGATCACTTGCGTCCGCGAGCGTGAGCTGTAGGCCCTTGGACTTGGCGGCACCTTGGCTGGCCTCGGTGGTGCCGTCCGCTCGCGAGTCGGCTCTGATGTAGTTGACCAGGGCGCGCGGGTGGAAGCACTGCCAGGGAAGTGTGCTGCTGTCGTCTCCTCGCGCGTAGCTGAACGAGATGGCCTTGCCGTCACGGTTCAGCCCGGAACTCGGTCCCAGGATGGCGCCCTTGACGACGGTTCGGAGGTCGCCTAGCGATAGCACCGCACCCAGGGAGCTGGTGAGCGTGCCCTCTAGGTCGCGGTCAGCTACGTAGCCGACGTCGAGAACAACGGGCAGCGCGACGGAGACGGTTGGCTGGCCGAGGGCGCTGCGGTATTCGGCGAATGCATCGTAGAAGGACTGGACTCATTAGTTGCGAATCGAAACATGATTTGTGTAAGCTTACAGCTGTGCCTGAGTAAACGGACTGGCCTATGTTTCCACTGCCGGAAATGAATGAGGAGAGTGCAACGAAAAAGTCCAAATTGTCGGGTAGCAACTCGTGGAGGTTCCATGCTCCCTTGATTCGGGGCAGCACGATGTTAAGCCAGTCTTGATGAGTGGTGTTGCATAGTAGTTTGTCCTGATATCGTATGTTAGTCTGCAAATACTAGTCTTACATGACGACGTACCTCGAGAAACAAGGCCCCATGGACGACGCCGCCGACGGGTGGAAGGCCCTGGATAGACTGCACAGCATTGGCAACGTCTTCTCGGCTGCTGACATCACAGGCTACGGCCCTCATAGACACGTCAGAGTCCTGATACTGCGCCAGCACCTTTTGGACTTCTGGGCGAGACGACCCGCTGCGTCCAAGCAAAACAACACTACGAGCCCCATTCTCGACCATCCACGGGCCAAGAGACAGCCCAATACCGCCCGTACCGCCAGTGATGATGTATGTCTTGTCCGGACGAAGAAGCGCCGAAGCAGACGCCCCCAGTGGTTTCGCCAGCTCGGCCATGACCTGCGCGTCGGGGTCCATCGTGATGACAATCTTGCCAATGTTCTGGCCCGACTGCAGCTTGCGCATAGCCGTGGGAATCTGCGAGACAGACACAGCCGTCAGCGGACGAATGGGCACGACGACCTTGAGCTCGATAAGGCGCTCGATATCAGCGAGACAGCGCCGGTGCTCGGCGGGCCGGCTGAGGAACATGGTCCGGAGATCGACGCCGGCAAACGTCACGTTGCGGTCGAACGGCCGCATGGGCAGGTAACTGTTCTGCAACACGTCCCGCTTGCCAAGCTCGACGAAGCGGCCAAAGTCGGCCACGATGGCCCACGTCTCCTGCAGCAGGTTGCCGCTGAGCGAGTTGATGACGACGTCGACGCCCCGGCCGCCCGTCTGCGCGAGGATGCCGTCGCGGAACTCGGCCGTGCGGCTGTTGAAGACGTGGTCGGCCGCGATGCCGAACTCGCGCCGCAGGAAATCCCGCTTGGCCGGCGACCCGGCCGTGACGTAGACTTCGGCGCCGACGTGCCGCGCCAGCACGATGCACGCCTGGCCCACGGCGCCCGAGGCCGCGTGCACCAGGACGCTCTCGCCGCGCTGCAGCCGGCCGATGCGCAGCACCGACATGACGGCCGTCGAGTAGGCCACCGAGATGCCCGCCGCCTCGGCCGCGCTAAAGCCCTCGGGGATCCGGCTCGCGTGCCACGCCGGCATCTGCAGGTGCGTGGCGAAGCTGCCGCCGTGCAGCGCGCCGAAGAAGACCTCGTCGCCGGGCCGTAGGTGCTCCACTGCGGGGCCGACCCGGAGCACTGTGCCGGAGCCCTCGAAGCCGGGTCGTGTCCAGGGGATGGAGCCCAGCACGACGAGCACGTCGCGGAAGTTGACGCCCGACGCCTCGACCTGCACCAGGATGGCGTCGTCGGCCAGGGGCTGTTGGAGCGCGTCGGTTCTCTTGAAGTAGATCGAGTCCGGGCTGCCGGCCGCGTCGACCGTCATCTCAAACGAGACGGCGTCCTGCCGGATGCGCTGCTCCTTGCGCATCACGACGCCCGCCTCTGAGGCAAACGTTTCTCTGGCTTCGGCCAGCGGGCGGTAGCGCGGTAGCCATAGGGAGCCCTCGTGCCATGTAAAGTCTTGGTCAGCTGCGCCTGTCGACTCGGCATCCCGAAGCCTCTTTGCTAGTTGCACGAGTGCCGCAGCCCCGTCGGGCGTGTAGCTGAGATCCTCGACTATGAGGAGGCTTCTGGATTCGTTCTCGAGACGGACCGTCCGCAGCATGCCCTTGACCGTGTCACCGTCGGGCGTGTGGTTCTCGGGAATAACCCAGAGCATGCCCTTTGCTTGGAGAAAGGTATCTCTCAGCAGGTCAAAGGTCTCCTCTGAGACGTCCTTGAAGATGCTGTTCTGCCGAGAGTCGATAAACACATAAAAGGCGTCGTCGGAGGGATCGACTTCGGCAAACGGCTTGATCTCCGTCTCGCAGCCCAACTGCTCGACGAGCATGTCGGATACCATCTGGGCAAACTCTTCTTCCTCGCCGTCCATCATCGGCCCACAGATGGTGATTGGTGTCGTATCGTCGACAGTGTCAGGCAAGCCCACTCGCGTCGTGGTCATGATGCTTAGAATGTTTTCGGGATCGTTGGGATATCCCTCGACCAGCCCGTCGAGACCCGAGAAGCCACGGTCAGTAAACAAACGACTCCACGCATCTTTGTTTAGTAATGGGCCATTCTCAAGAGTGCGGTACTCGTCCTCGGCAAGCCACCAGCCAGGGAGTAGTGCAAAAGGCAGAACCAGCGGCGCGTGCAGGCCAGCTTCGAGCACGACGAGGCTCCCGTTGGGCTTCATCAGGGACCGCACGTGGTCGACGGTGTTGGTCATGTTGGGTGTCGCGTGCAAGACGTTGGAGGCGATGACCAAGTCGTACGCCTCGAGATCAAAGCCCTGCTGTGCTGGATCACGGCTGATGTCGAGCTTGCTGTACGTCACATACTTGGCCCACTTGTCCAGCTTCTCGCGGGCCGCCTCGAAGAAGCCTGACGAGATATCGGTGTAGGTGTAGCTGAAACCGTCCGGGAGTCTCTGGGCGCCGCGCGAGACGGCCTCGAACACCGGTAACGTGGCACTGCCGGTCCCGGCGCCGACCTCGAGGATCCGTAGGCCGGACTTGACATCGACCTGGTGACGCACCCAGCGCGCCAGGACGTGGCTGAGGCGCACGTTGGTCAGGTCGTCGTCGTAGTAGCGCGACAGGCGGTTCTCCTTGAGCATAATCTCCAGCGCCTGCACCTCGCCGCGGAGGATGGGCGCGAGCTGCTCTCCTACCGCGCAGACCATCTCGCCCTGGCCGCCCGAGGTCGATACGCCGGCCACAAGCTCCGTCGTGTCGATGCCGTCCAGCGTGCCTTTTGCCTTGGCTTCTTGCACGCACGCCGAGGCCCAGACCTTGAAGCGGGCCAGGTGGGGAGGAAGCGCCGTGTCGTCCGCGGCCGTGTCCTGCAGCGCCTTGTCCATGAAGTAGATGGCGGCCTGGTTCAGGAGACGCACGCGCTGCCGCTCGTCTTCTGCAACCGGGCCAACGTCCAGAAACCCGCGCAGCTTCTCGTCGTCGGCGAGGTTGTTCAGGCTCGGGATCAAGTCCCAGCAGTAGCTCGCCGGCAGGTTGGAAGCCGGATCGGCCGAGGCCCCGGCCGCGATGACGCGCAGCGAGACCGACTCCCACTCGGCCACGGGCGTCAGCGCGCCGTCGTACCGCATGAAGACGGCGACGCTGATGCGCATCAGCCCGGCCTTGACGTCGTAGTCGACGAGGCGCGTGACGGTTGTCAGCCGCAGGTTGGCGTCGGCGGGGACGTTGTTGGAGATGCGCAGCCGGCTGACGTAGTTGGGCATCATGGCCGGCTTCTCGCCGTAGGCTTCGAGCAGAGGACCTAGACCTTGAAGGAAGCTGTCTAGCGTCGGTGTGTCGACCGAGACGGGCGAGCCGTACGGCGAGGGAAACGTCAGGTCCAGCTCGCGCACCTCGCTCTCCATGACGGTGAAGCCGGGGCCCTCCCAGAACCTCTTCATGCGCTTAAAGGCAGGTCCGTACGTGGTACCCTCTTTGTTGTCCTTGGTGTACTCTAGCTCCGGGTCGCGTTCCTTTAGCTGGCTGCTGCTGATGAGTGGTGCCGAAGCTCGGAACGTCGGGCTGTCCATGGTTGGCTCGTTGGGCTCGACCTCGACGCGGCCGTGGCAATGGGCCGTCCAGCCGTACTCGTGCGACCAGCTGAGAATCTCAAACACCCACGCCGTGGACGAAAAGGTCTCGGTTCCGGTGGCTGCCGGCCGAAGCTTGGTAGTGATGTCGACGCGCTCGTCTTCCTCGATTTCGAGACTGCGCCTGGCGTGGAACTCGCGCACAACCAGGCTGGCGAAGCTGCCGGAGGCTATTCTCCTCAGACCCTCCATGGCTAACGAGAGGTAGCCCGTCATGGGGAAGATGACCTGTCCGCCTACTGCATGCTGCCTGATCCACGGCATCTCGTCCAGAGTAAAGACCTGTCGAAAAGCCATCTCGCTACCTTCAGTGTAGGGGCTCTTCCACCCGAGCATAGGATGGTACGGCTGGCCGGGATGAAGCTTTGCCTCGGTGATGCGCGACCGCAGCATGTACCGTACAGACCGGTCCCAAGCATACGCCGGGAGATGGGGCAGAACGCGTGCGTTGTGCCGGTCTGTTTGGTTCACGGCCGCGAGTGAAATGGGAGCACCTAAGCAAAACAGACTCTGGGCAAGTTGGAGGAGAGCCTCTTCGCTCTCCGCGTCCCGTTTCAGTGTCGCGAGGTAGTTGAACTGGTCGGTGTGACGTCGGGCTTCCACCTGACGGAGAGACTCGGCCGTCTGCTTGATCGGGGTCTGAAGCGTCGAGTGCGGGCCAATCTCGATGAGAACGTTTGGAGTCTTGGCATTGGCAGAGTCGGCTTGCTTGGAGAGAATCCTCGTGATGGCATCCGAGAAGCGCACCGGCTGAACCAGATTGTTGACCCAGTATGAAGCATCAAGGGTGTCGAAGACCTTGGCACCGCCAGCGGAAGAAGAAACAAACTTCACACCGCGAGAGCCCACTTCCGCAGACGGGATGCAATAGGGCTCGATGTGTCGTCTGTAAGCGTCTGCCACTTGCTCCATATGGCGTGAATGATACGCCACCTCGACCTTGAGTTTGCGAGCAAAGAGGCCTTGTTCCTCGGCCATCTTGTGAATTTTATCGATGGCCGACACGTCTCCAGAAACAGTGACGCTCGACGGACTGTTAATGGCAGCAATAGTTGCGTACCCTTCCGTATTGTCCGCCAGGAGCGCAGAGGCCTTGTCTACGCCTACTCCAAGAGCTAGCATGGCGCCCTTGGGGCCTCTTTGAATTAGATCAGTAGCTGCACGGCCGCGAAAGTACGCAATGGCAAGTGCTTGTTGGAAGGAGACGAGACCAGCAGCGAAAGCTGCTCCGATCTCTCCGCTGGAATGGCCTGTAACCATGGTCGGCTCGACGGCCCACGACTTGAGCAGCAAGACTAGGGCAACTTGAACAGCGGTGCATGCCGGCTGGCTTATTTCAGCCTCGCCGACTCTCGTCTCAGATGGTGGGCGATCAAGCTCCTCTGCCGGAGTGTTAGCCGTATGTCTAGATAGGCACAAAAACCGAGAATCGAGGAATTACCCTTGAGAGACCAGGTAGTTCCTAGCTGTCTAAGGAACGCGTCGGCCTCGGTGATGGCATCAGCAAAGACCTTGTAACGGCCGAGCCCAGTGGCCATTTGGGCGTGCTGAGCACCTTGGCCAGTAAAGACAAAGGCAATGGTTCGGTCCCTGATCTTTCTTGGCTTGACTGCCGAAAGCCCAGTCTGCAGCTCCATCAACGAGGCTGCTGTGGTGGCGACACGGTACGAGTGGTGCGATCGCCGCTGTCCAAGGGTAAACGCAAGGTTTTTTAGTAAGGTGCTGCTTTCAGCTTCCGATTTTGGGTCATCCAGGTACTCTTTGAAAGAAGCCAGGTACGCGGTGAGACTGCTTTCCGATTTGGCTGAGAGCACATAAAGATGTTTCGCGGGGGCGTCAACAAGGCCATTCTCCACGTCACCGTTCACGACTGTGCCATTAGTATGACTGCCGTTGATGTGATTACCATTGATGTGACTGCCATTGGCGATTTTTGGAACGGTGGCTGGCCATCCTTGGAGGATGATGGCTGAGTTGCTGCCGCCAAAGCCTGCGTAGAACATGTTAGCCTTCATCAAGAGACGGTTCTGTACACTTACCAAAGTTGGTCACACATACCCGCCGTGGCTCATCAGCTGGCCACGGCAGTGCAGTCGGAGGCACCTGTATTTATTTAGTATGACTTTGTCAACTAGGTGAAATACTCACTCTTAGACGGTCCCTGTCCTTGATATTCTCGTTTAGTTCGTCAAAGTCGGCGTTCGGTAGAATGTAGCCATGTTCGAGCATCATTATGGCCTTGACCATGCCGAGGACACCGCTGGCACCTTCCAAGTGTCTGTGCGATGTTAGAATGTGTTCAAGGAAATCCGCAACATGTTGACTCGCCCAAAGTTAGACTTTAATGACCCGATGTAGAGTGGGTTCGCCGACGTCCGCTGGCTCGCAAGGACCGTTGTAAACGATCCCGCCTCGATTGGGTCACTAGGGGGAGCTCATTAGTCACGGGTTCAAATGGTGCATTGAGCAACCTACCCGACTTTGGTTCCTGTGCCGTGGCCCTACTTGATGTCAGAGAGAGTAAAGCAACAAGGCCAGGCATCATACCTCGACAACTGGAGTTTGACTGGGATCTAGGCCAATCTCTCGATGCACCCGTCGCAGAAGCTGCTCCTGGGCAGACTGCCTCGGCATGGTGATGCCATCGGACCGTCCACCGTGATTGACGGCCGAGTTGCTGATGATGGCATGGATCGGGTCGCCGGCTTCTAGGGCGTCGTCGAGACGCTTCATCAACAGACACGCGCCGCCCTCACCTCGTCCAAACCCCGAGGCCTTGACGTCGTACGAAAATGACTTGCCCTCTGGTGACAGGGCCCTATTTTCACGGTTAGATAAAAATACCTGAAAGATGGTAGCAATTGCAATTACCCCATGGTATCGAGGAAACTCCATTGTCCCGGCCCGAGCAGCAGCGCAGAACCACCCGCAAAAGCCGAGTCGCACTCGCCGGCCAACAAGCTCTGGCAGGCCATGTGCACAGCATAAGTGCTGCTCGCACAAGCAGCATCCAGCGCAATGCTCGGCCCGGAAAGATCAAAAAAGTACGACAGGCGGTTGGCGAACATGCACGGGGCCCCGCCGGCGCAGGTCCAGGTCGACGAGGCCGGCATGTCCTCGCCGAGCATGTGGCCGTGCTCGGGCGAGCCGATGGCCGAGAAGACGCCCGTGTTGGACCCGGCCAGGTCGGCGAGGCTGACGCCGGCGCTCTCGGCCGCCTCGAGCGCGCACTCGAGTAGCATGCGGTGGTGCGGGTCCACGGCGCGCGCCTCCTCGGTCCGGAGGTTGAAGAAGGGCGCGTCGAAGCTGTAGACGTCGCCCGGCAGGAAGTGTCCGCCCGCCGCCGCGATGCACCCGGCCTTGTCCTTGTCCGGGTGGTGAAAGCCGTCGTAGTCGAAGCGCTCCGCGGGGACCCGGGACCAGGCCGACTTGGCTTCTGCTAGGTATTCCCACAGGCCCTTGCGGCCGACGCCGGGGGCGCGGTATGAGAGGCCTACGATGGCAATAGGTGTGCGGTCTTGCATCTTGGGACTGTGTTGTTGTTGAGAGGGCAGTTTAATATGGCAGCCAATGAAGGAACTGGGAGGCGTATTGGGAGCGAGGAACGTAGATATAGGACTTGAATTACGCTACTCATGTTATTAGATTATAGTCCTTCGACTGAATGATACACTCATCGCCCAAGTAATCCCGCGGCATGCTTTCTTGTTCGCATCTCAACTGTGGGGTTCTCGTCGTCTGCTGCTCAGTGTCACGCAAGAGCGTTGTTAGACCGCAGGATCATGTCGATATACACCAGGCTGCCGTTTAACGGCTGATCCCGGTAACTCGGCAGGTGGACCGTCGTAGCACCGCTCTAGCTGCGGAGCAAAGGATTCCCGACTGATCAGGTGTGGCTGTATGGACTGCCGGTAGGAGCGCTAGACGTCCAAAGGATCATGTCGAGATGTGATGGAATCCTCTTCAAGTGCCGATCTTGGTTAGTCGCAAGATGTACCCCACCGAAGTTAGATGGATGGGAGAACTGATATTATTAATAACGGACTAGTGTTACATGCTGCACTTGTTCTCTTACAATGGGTAAGTCTTCTAAGCTCACTACCGTGTGTGTAGCCTCTAGATTGGATCAGACTTTTCATCCATTAGACAAGAAGGAAGAACGCAAGTGCAAAAGCACATAACACCGATCCTCATCCGAAACCCCGCAAGTGCCCCATGCGGCTTACCAGCGACGTTTTCCCTAAACGGAAAGAGATCACTGCGTTGCCGTCCTTAAATGCATAGTAACCTCGTATCTGACAACAGTGGGTGTCTGGCCAATGAGAGATTTGCGGGACTGAGGGGAATCCGGGGGTGGAGCTCTTATCGTCCAATCAGAAGTGCCTCCTCATGAGTCGAGCTTACCCTAGTATGCTGTGCCCCCATCCTTCTCATTGTTTGCATTTAGCCTGATGATCTCGGCGACTAAAAACCGGATTGAAAATAGGCAGCAGCGTTTCACGGTGGGATGGCCTGAAGATGACGCAATTGTGGAAGCGAAGGATTCGCTGCTATCCCATCGTGGAGTTGTGGATCCTACTTACTAGACACACTCCTACTGAGTCCTAGAGTATAAGCTATTAGGAGTTTGCTCAGATCTAAAGAAAACACTACATATAATAAAGTAACACTTAGAAATAAATTAGAATAAAATAATAAAGGTGATACTAGAATAAATAATACTATTCTAAGATTCCTTATAAAAAAATTCATTTTTTTTCTAAATTAAATACTTTTCTAACTCTTCTTCTTTATTAAAGATCCTTTTATTTCTCATTCTATGCTCAGAAAGCTAATTTCGTTTGTAATATTCTTCAAGGGTCTTTGGTAGCTCTTTAGCATTCACTTTACTCTACTTCGACAGTCCTTCCTCTTCCCATACCTTTTTGACAGCACATCGTAAACAATGTCGTGGTTGCTTTCACGCCTCCCATTCTTCAAGGGCCCAGCGCTGAAGCTGGCACCCAAGGTTCCGACAGATGAAGTTGTTCCGGTGCATCTCTTCGATAGCACAACGGCGTTGCGCGGATGCATCCTTGTATGGATGCTCCGCTTCGACGAGATTTTGGACCCGGAGAAGCTCCATACCTCACTGTCTCGGGTCTTTCAGAGGGAGGGCTGGCACAAGCTCGGCGGGCGATACCGGCGTCGTGTAAGAAACAAGCTTCCGATTATACCGCCGTTCATGATGATGCATTACTGACTCGGTGGAACAACGGGCAGGAAGAGGATGGCAAATTGGAGATTCATATCCCGCGCCCGTTTACTACGGAAAGGCCGCCTGTGCACTTCACCAAGGAAAGGTGTGACTTCGGGCTCGATAAGCACCCATTGGCATCCAAGCTGCCGCGTTGCAACGGCAAAGTCGAAACCTTTTTGGGTCCGAGAGCTTTCAACTCCCTTGCCATGGGACAAGGATCGCCTTTAACGTTTGACGACCTGATTCAAGGCGACAAGCCGCAGTTCTCGCTCCACGTCAACACCTTCACAGACGGGACTATTGTGGGTCTAAGCCACTCCCACATGACGGCCGATCTGCTTGGACTTACAGCTGTCCTCGAGGCGTGGTGTCTTGAGCTCGCGGGAAGGCCGGATGAAGTACTTCCCCTTGGAGGAATTCACGAAGACGGAATGAAGGGCCTCTACAACCCCCCATCCCAGGAGAAACACGTACTCGCTGGCCATGAGTTGACAGGCTGGAGACTCATCTACTGGGGCCTATGGGCGCTGTGGGAGTCGAAGCGCGCGCCTCTTGAGTCGCACGTTCTTTGCATACCAAAGAAGACAATGGAGAAGCTCACAACCCGCGCAAGAAGTGAGATGACGCACAAGGGCGAGGAGCCTTCGTTCATCTCCCAAGGCGATGTCCTTGCGGCCCTGGCCTGTCGTCTGAACGCACAGAGTCAGCCTCTCGGGTCGGCGCGGAATATCATGACTATGATGGCCCTGGATCCTCGTAGTCGAGCGCCATCGGCATTTCAAAAAGGTGTCGCGTACGCTGGGAACTCGCCAACGGCAGTCTTCTTTGAATGTCCTGCTAACAAGGCTGCCGAGATGCCTCTGGGTGACCTTGCTCTACTATCGCGCAGGGCCATCGCGACGCAGGCGACCGAGGAGCAAATGAAGGCGTACGCGTCTCTGTCCGCCGAGGCTGTGCGCAAGAGCAACATGAACGTTTTGTTTGGCGACAAGGATATGGCTTTTCAGCTGATGTCGAATTGGTTGAAGGCGAGTCTGTTTGACAAGATTGACTTTAGCCCGGCTATCATCAAGGAGGCGGCTGATGGAAGGGCGGGCGATTCGGGACAGAGACGAGGTCATCCGACGTACTATCACTCAGCAGATCCAGGGAGTGTGGATGGGCCCTATATGATGCATCTGTTGGTGGTCATGGGAGCGGATCATGACGGGAATGTGTGGATGTCTTGTGTCTTGCCGCAAAAAACTTGGTCGAGATTGGTAGCAGAGTTGGACGCAGTTGGAGAGTAGATGGACTAGATATTTGCGCCATGTAATTATTGACATGTCATGATGGAACCTAAAATAATGAGGATATATTTTTCAAGTATTGCCATATCTTATATTGAAACCCTCAACCAAGTGATGCAATTCTACTTTCTAATCAGCTAGCATTTTACCATTGGGATCCATGTTCTTCCTATCCAGTAAGGTAATCTGCAACTTCTGGCTAGGATTCTCGATGATTTCCTTGCAACTTGTATCGTACCCGTAGGACTGGTATTTCTCAGATAGCAGGAGGGTAGTGACAATGTCCGCTCCAGAATCCCACATTGAATGATCCTCGTCCTTGTTTCCACTCGCTGGCACTAGTTCAAGTTCTGCCCAGGCACGGGAGACAGCTTCTCGAGCTTTGAGCGATACATGTTGTGAATACTCTGATGGTGCCGGTGAAGTCGGTCCGGTCGGGTATGACAAGTCTGGAATGGTGCCAAGGATTGCTTCTACTTGACCAAGATTCTGCTCTAAAGCAGAGGGAAAGAGATGCAGAATCTTGACAAATGTCTGAGAAATCCACTGAATTTGCTTATCGGAAAATGTCAAGGAAGAGTAACGCAGCGCAATCTCCAACTCGTCCCGGTCCGGGTCAGGGGTTGCTATCACGTGGATATCCGTCGAATCTCCCAGCTGGCCTTGCACCGAGAGCTCGCAGTCGGTATCCCCAATACTGACCGTTTTTCTCAGCGATGCGTGATTCTGGTACACGACGGCGGTGCTAAAACGGGTCCAGCGCGGCCATGCAGTGCATTCTTTAATGATGGAGCGGGTGCCAAGATGATGGTGTGGCATACCTGCTGTATGTAAATGCTGTATCTGAGCAACCAGAGTGGCTAGCGTCATGGATGGTTCAAGGCGTGCTCGAACAGGCACCAAGTTCACACAGGGCCCTTGAACCTGGTCCATCATGGGAAGTGGGAGGTAGCGGTTGGCACTGACCTCTCCAAACACGACGTCTTTTGTGT
The DNA here is from genome assembly GCA_001305505.1 of Neonectria ditissima. Lineage (NCBI taxonomy): Eukaryota > Fungi > Ascomycota > Sordariomycetes > Hypocreales > Nectriaceae > Neonectria > Neonectria ditissima. The sequence goes on along the minus strand of LDPL01000005.1, from coordinate 1,128,112 downwards.
CAGTTGCTTGTGAGAGTAGCAGCGCCCAGGCCGCCTTGACTATGGTGGACGGTGTAGCCGATGGTACAGCTGCCATGTGACTCAGTGGTATGCGAGCCTCGAACTGGGCATCTAGGGGATGGCCTCGGACCGCTCCCACAGGGCTAGACACGAGGTACGGCATCGAGGAGTCCTTCAGCACATCACTCCAGAAGTGACGGGATTGGGACAGATTGAGAGAATCAACATGGGATGTCCAGGCGTGAAATTGCAGTCCTTTAGGGAGAGATGTGGCTGTGTATGCTGCGTTGAGGTCGCGAAAGATGAGACCCAAGGATATTGCGTCGTATAGAGTATGATGAATCTCTAGACACAGGCTTTGGCAGCCACCGTCACCATCAGAGACCAGATGGAAGCATACCAAGGGGTGTCCTTGACGAAACGACAGTGTTGGTGTGTCTCCCTCTATTGTTTCATCGACGACCATGTTTGGGGGCGGGCTTTTTAGAACAACCTGGTAGAGGTTTGGGCCGTGTGCAACAAAGACGGTACGCAGAATTCCGTGGTGCTTGACGACCTGTTCACAGGCATTTCGGAGACGTACAGCGTCTAGACTAGGGTTGCATCGTAGTGTGAAGTCGATGTAGTATCCTCTGCCTCCCGTTTCGCCCACGGCAAGCATTGTGGCCTGTCCGTCTGTAGCTGGGACAACTGCCTCCACGTTGTCGCAGCGTAGAGATTGAATATCCAACAAATCGAGACGGCTCAGGATGACGGCTGATGCTGGGCTCTCCATGCTTTTATCTTGCAGCTTTAACTCGGATACCGCGTCCAAAGTATGCTCACTCTGCAGTTTAAGTCCCGCTGCCTCGGCAACACTCGCTAGAGTCGTATTCTTCAGCAAGGCCGCCGTGGTGATTGCAAGGCCACGCCTTAGACATTGGCTCGCCGCCTGCATAGCCAAGATGGAGTCTCCCCCGAGCGAGATGAAGCAGCTCTCGCGCCCAATTCTGTCCTGCGGGACTCCGAGAACTGATGCCCAGATCGACTGTAGTAGTTGTTCCTCTTTTGTTTGCGGCTGCGTGAGTGTCTCAGTCATGGGCGCGTCCATGGCGGCTTTTGCGGATGATAGACGTCCGCTATCCTTCAACCACTGGGCTACTGCGTCTCGATCGAGCTTTGCCGATGCTGTCAGTGGCATTTGCTGAACGGACAGCCAGATCGTGGGCACCATGTACGGGGGGAGGTTGGATCTCGCGTAGTCTCTTATAGCTGCAAGATGGCCGACGACCGTGTCCCGGTGTTCTGCGGGCACTTCTTGTAATATCTCCCGACTCGGTAGACGGCTATCTGATAGTGTAACAACGGTAACCAGATGTGTGCGGCCGTCGACAATCTTGGTTGTGGCGAGAACGTCTCTCACGTGGTCACAGCTGCCAAGGACACTCTCGAGTTCCCCCAGCTCGAGGCGCTGGCCGCGGATCTTGACCTGGTAGTCTCGTCTGGCGAGGAAGCAGATGCTGCCGTCCGGATTATACCTAGCCAGGTCACCAGTCCGGTAAAGACGCCTTTGCGTGTTTTTGTTTAGAAGAAGTGCCCAGGGAGGTGGCTTGATAAAGGAAGCCTTCGTCTTGGTCTCGTCCTTCAAATAGCCGCGAGCTACACTAGGCCCGTCGATTAGAATCTCGCCAATCGCGCCGATCGGAACAAGCTCGTCGGAATTCTTCGGGTTGGCAATCCACAGCGCGCTGGTAATTGGATATCCGATCGTCTCTGGGTAGTGGGAGTTAGGCGTGAGCTCTGCAGTAGAGCTGAGAACCGAGCCCTCGGCCGGTCCCCAGCCGTTGATGAGGCGTAGGCTTCGTCCCCACGTGCTGGCGGCGTCTGGCGCAACAGCTTCACCTATCGAGCATAGCATACTCAAGCCCGGTACATCTTCTGGTGAGAGGGTGCGGATCACCGACGGAGTGAGCCAAGCGCAGTCGATGCGGTTGTGGTTGATGCAGTGAGCTAGTCGAGACTTGCGGTCGTCTTCTGATGGGATGCAGAGACAGCCACCAGATAGTAGCGCTACAAATGTCTCGCCAAGGTGAGCATCCCACGCATATGAAGCAAACTGGAGCATGCGGTTGACAGGCTGCGCGCCAAGCCGCTGGATGAGTTGGGTGAGGGAAGATGTCAGGTTGCGGTGCTCCAGCATGACGCCCTTTGGCGTGCCTGTGCTACCGCTGGTAAAGATGACGAATGCAAGAGCCGTAGTATCGTTCATCTCCTTGGTCTCGGCCGGATCTGTGTCTTCTGGCAGCTCTGACATGGACCTGGCGCTGACTTCCATGACGACTGGTGCCAGGTCGACAGAACTCTTGTACTCTGTAGAAGACGTCAAAATCAGCCCTATGCCGGCACCCGAGATGATGGCCGCTTTGCGTGCTGGTGGATCAGCAGTGGAAATGGGCACACAGGCGCCGCCTGCTTTGAGAATGCCGAGCAGCGTAATGACTGTCCAGAGAGATTTCTCAAAGATAAATGCGACCAAAAACCCGGCGGACAAGCCCTTTTGGCGCAGTGCATGAGCGAGACGGTCAGACATGGCGTCAATTTCTCCATAGGTTGCACTTCTGTCCCACGCTTCCACCGCCACGAACGCTGGTCGCTGTCGAGCTTGGGCGCGGAAGAGCTCGTGAATGCACCCCTCTTCCACTTTTGGTAGCGAACTATTCCAGGCCACCATCTCAGAAAGATGGACAGGGCTCACTTGCTGGACCTGATGCAACTTCGTCTGGAGAGGCGCCTCGGTGAGCAAGCGCAAGTGGTGCTCGAACTGATGCAAGATCCAATCCAACTGCCGCTCCGGGACGACAGTCGGATCAGCCACAGCGTGCACCGAGACGCCGTCATCTTCGAGATCGACGTTGACAGATAAAGCAAAAGGGCCGGCGGGCTCCTTCATCTCGTCAAATGCCACCTCAGACGACTCCTTGGGGTCGTACCAGCGCGGCCGGATGTTGAGCAGGGTCTGGAACCCCGAGGCAATGCGGGCTGCGTCGCTGACGGCCCGGATCCTGGCCACTCCGTACTGCAGAGAAGGGTCCCTTTGGAGCTGCCGGCGTGCAGCAGCCCTGTCCTTGAGGAATGCCTCGACCGTCGCGCTCTTTTGTAGGGTGACTTGCACGGGAACGATGGCGATTGTCGGTCCCAGAGTCGTTTCTGCAGCTGGACACGCAGACGTGCGGCCTGAAAGAACGAGACCAAAGGCAATGCTGTCGCTGCCCGTGTAACTCGACGCCGTCAACGCCTATGCGGCCTCGATGAACGACGGGACGTGTGCGGGCGACACCTCGACACCAATGCGGTCCAAGACGATGCGTCGGGTCATTGTGTGCGTGCCAAACGACACATGTCCTGCGTCGACCTTGGGGAAAACGACGGGCGCGCCCTTGAACCGCGATCCCCAGAACGTCTTGGCCGCAGAGTCGTCCATTTGCAGACAGTGAAGAGCGAATTCCTTGAACTCGGCGCGCGGCTCCGGTTGGCGCCCGTGGTAGACGCTGAGTACATCGTGGAACAGCGGGGTGAGGGAGGCATGGTCCATGATTGCGTGATGCATCGTCAACGCCAGCTTGGACCCGACGACGGCGCTCCGGAACAGCGGCGTGGCAAGACCCAGCGCGTCTTGCGTGTCCTCGAGCAGGTATTTCTGCACGTCGGTGCCAGCGGCCAGGCGGCGCGTGTGGTGTTGCTCGCTGGTGACGACTTGCACCAGGCCCTGGCGACAGTCGACGATGCGCGTGCGCAGGACGGCGTTGAGCGAGACGACATGGCGCAGCGAAGAGCAGAATTGGTCCACGTTTACCGACGGCGAGAGGTCCAGGACGAACTGGAACACGCCGGCGCCGCTGTGCAGGGCCGACTCTGCCATGGTGGCAATCTGCAGTGGCGTGCAGGCGTAAACATCGTCGATTTGCGGAGGCGATAGATTGCATGCCGCTGCAACGTCGGCGAGTGCGGTTGCATCAAGATGGTCTTGTGACATGATGTTGAGTTTCCTATGTTGGCGCAATCAATAACAACTGTAGGGCTTTATTATCGTTTTCTGCTGTCCCTCTATATACTCCAGCGAGTGTCTAAGAATGTACAGCTACTTACGCTAACGTGATCCTACAGTAGGGTGTATGTCTATCACTATTACCAAAATAATACCCCAGCTATTATTTTACCACCTTATATCCTCTACAGTACTAGCCTTACCGTATTAAATTAAGTATATAGTGTTCTTTAAATAAAGTAATACTAAGAGAGTATTTTTAATACTGAACTATTTTATTTTTATAATTTAATATTTATTAATATGTTAAGACCTATATTTCTAGGGTGGGGGATACTTTAGGTAGCTTGCTTAACCATTCAACAGTTTCAGTAATAACGCTAATTAACTGCGAAGATTAGAGATTACACTGTCACGGGAAAAGCAAGAGCTCTTTGTCAATTGTTCAACGTACAATTCTCAATACGGGGCCTCGCAGAAGCGGGGCAAAACCATTTCGCTGACGTGGCTCCCTTTGCCAGAATTTCCCGTCGTTAACAACGCTGCTTTTAGCCTAACATCCAGAGAATCCCCGGTCGACTGAAACATCCTTGCAGCTAACCGGGAAATCAAAGAAAGTTTAGCATGCAATGCGCTACATAAATTCGATTAGCTTCACAGACTTCACGTCTCGATACGTACAATTATCAACGTAGAAGGATGGTATGCGAAATGCTAAGTAAAGTCCCTTCGATCAATTAAAGCAGCGTGGTAAGAAACTGCCCAATTGGGCTAGGCCAGCCAGCATGGCACCTGGGCTGGACTAGAACATCATTTTCAGGCTGATGGGCTGAGTTGGCACGCTTTTCCCTCGTCTCACCCTTCAGACGGGTCAACCATACCACCCTTGCGGTTGTCTGGTCCCCGAAGGAACAGGCCAGACAGACATCAGTTTTTCTGACGTCATTTCGATATGGCCGAGGCATTCGCCATTATTGGTCTTGCCTCAAGCATTGTGGCCTTCGTCGACTTCGGCCTCAAGCTCGTCTCGGCAACCAAGTCGGCTCGAGACTCGGTCCACGACACACTTCCTGAAGTGCACGAGATCGAAATTATCTTGGAAGATGTTCGGAATTCCAATATCAAAGCCATCCAGGGCCTTGCTGGACTTCAGCTCTCTCAGGGCGAACGACACATCATGGCCATGGCGACCGACTGCGAGAGATTGGCGGGCGAACTCGGCGACATGGTCCAGAAACTCAAGATCCGAGACGATGCCAGATTTAGGACAATAGAAAGCAGCCGCGTCGCGTTCCGTGTGCTGAGGAGAGGGAAGGACATTGATGATCTGCGTCGTCGCATTGAAAAGTTGGACGCCAGGATCAGAAGCAACGTACAGATGATTCTGGATAGGTCAGTGAACAAAGCTATTAAACGGTGCTCATGACTCACATTCGGTAGGGAACGAGGCTCGGAAATCTTGTCCGATCTGAATACACGTAAGGAGTCGCAAAGGCAGCTGAGAATCAACTACGACTCCAAGTTAGATGGCATTCAAGAAGCCATTCTGCGTCTGGCTGTCCAGGATCAGGAAGCGCGAGGTAGCCAACTGACCGCCTTGAAGGAGCACCTCGACCTACTGGAACAAGAACGGATCATATGTCAACGACAGTCTAGGGTCATCAAGAGCCTGTACTTTCCAGAACTTCGACGTCGGTGGTCGCAGATAACTGACGCGGACCAATTCACAAACACCTGGCTGTTTGACCCAACCAGAACAAACTTTTCAGAATGGCTTAAGAATGGAGACGGCATCTACTGGATTAGCGGTAAAGTATGGAGTGCCGCCATCCACCCCTTGGCAAGATGCTGACGGCGTGCATAGGCGGGCAGTGGAAAGTCGACACTGATGAAGTTTGCGGCTGAAGATGCACACACAGCCGTGGCCCTGAAGGAGTGGGCGGGTTCTGCTCAGCTCTACACGGCAAGCTATTACTTTTGGAACCAAGGGTTTGAGATGCAAAAGTCCCAGGTCGGGCTGTTCCAGTCTCTACTGTACCAGATCTTGAGACGGGCCCCTACCCTGATCCCGCACATCTGCTCAAACGACCGCTTAGATCACGAAAGATGGGAGATAGGTGACCTTAAGACAGCCTTCGAATCCCTTGCAAAACATAGCGGCCTGTCCACCAAGTTTTGCTTCTTCATCGACGGTCTCGACGAGTACGATGGCGAAGAAGAAGATGTCGTCAACTTCCTCTCGTTCTTTTCCGCGTCAATGTCTGCTGACATCAAGATATGTGCATCGAGCCGACCCCGGGAGGTATTCAAGCCCTTCCAGCAGAGCGTCTGTTCTCTGGCCGTGCAGGACTTTACCGGCGAGGACATGAAAACCCACGTCCGGCAGAGGCTGCAGATGAACGAAAAGTTCAAGGCCCTAGGTGCCTCGCAGCCCGACTGCGAAGAAATCATGGCGCAGATCGCCCAGCAATCGCAGGGAGTGTGGCTGTGGGTGTTTCTCGTCACCCGCGATTTGGTCCACGCCGTGAACAGGAATGAGGGTTTCTCCACGCTGCAGAGGATCCTGCGGTTGTTTCCCCCAGACTTGGAGGCTTACTTTGAACACATCATTGAGGGAATCAAACCTGTCTTTCGAGTTGAGATGGCGCAGATCTTTTTGATCACGACCGAGGAAGTCCAGCCTCTACCATTATTTGCCTTTTCGCTGCTCGAACGGGAGAGCCGAGACTCTGAGTATGCTGTGAAAGCGCCAATACTTCCGGCCAGTGAGAATGATGTGGCAAGCACAGAGGAGCAATGGAAGAGCCGGATTCAAAACCGATGCGGCGACCTCCTCATCGTCAACGACATGTCTCACCCCATCTTCCTCGGGAGCCCCGTCGACTTTCTTCATCGCACGGTTCGCGATTTCTTGCAGGACTGCTACCACCAGCGGCTGGTAGAAATGGTCGCTCCCCAATCGGGCTTCGACCCTCTCGTTTCGCTGTGCAAAATGACGCTCTTCTTACTGAAGAGCGTGCCAAGGGAAGACTTCCGTCTCAAGTCGTCCATCAATAGGATCATCGGTCTCACGGACGAGCTTCTGTACTACGCGCACGAGGTCGAAAAACGAAGCCAGGCGCCACACACGGCCCCGTCCCCTGTGGCCGACGTGCTGGACGAGCTGGACCGCGTGAACTGCCAACATGCCCGCTCCCTGCGTAACAAGCACTGGACCCACGCGAGAGATCTGCCTCGGGCGCGTGGCTACGAAGAGTATCGCGAAGGCGGCAACTGCAATTTCTTGGCGCTCGCGGTTCAAGCCCGCCTGGTCCGGTCGGGATGCTCTCGATGTTGGGGTTGCCGAGGCCGAAAAGTATGAAGCCGATCCAGCTAATGGAGTTGAGTAAGATGAGCATGACAAAGAGCCACCACGTTGTATAGCGCGGCCAGAGATAAGTATACACGCGTCGGGGGTAGTCCAAGATGAAGTGTGAAGACGCCCCAAACTCGCCCCGTTTCATCTTTTGAGGCAACATCTTTAGCTGGGACCAGATGATGAATCTCAACAAGATTGGAAAGGCCGTACGCCCGGCAAGGATCATGAGGCCCGTGGTGATGAGAACAAAGTAAGAGCGCTGAAAGGGGATCATGCTGGCGTCTATAAGCGACATGCCTGAGTTGTTGAAGGCTGATACGCCATTGAAAACGCCTAGCCACCAGGGCTTGAGGCTGTTATCCAAGGCTGGCCCAGGGAAATTGTTGTGAATCCATGCGCCAAGGGCGATGCATCCAAGGGATTGACAAAGGAAGAAATACAGCGACAATAGGACGAGAAGCAGCTTCAGAGCACGATACTCGATGCCGCCTAGCTCGTCGCGTTGCTCCCTAGTGAGGGCAGTGAAGGAATTATTCCGGCCAATAGTAGTGATGCAGGATAGACAGGAAGCTTCTCCAGTGTCGTCTGCCTTTACCCAGTCTTGAGCGCCAACCGCGACGTCTGCAAAAGATGTCCGGCGGCCCGTCGGAGGCGAAAATCGCCGCCGTCTCCTCGAGCGCGCGTCGCGGACTATGACATCAAAGCGCTTGTCGAATCTTCGCTTGCGAGAATAAACGATCCAGATCGAGACCCAGATGCGGCTACCAAAGATGATGAGCAAGAACAGAATGACCTGCTGCCCCGTCGTCGCTTGGCTCAGGTTGACGGTCGCAAGCCCGGCCGCCGTCATAGCCGAGACGACCAGAAAGAGGCTATCAACGTAGTTGATGCTGCGCGCCGGCCGGGACGAGCCCCAGAAAATGAGAGACGATACTAGACAAACGATGATGAAGTAGGCGTAGTGGCACTTGATGAAGTTGAGCCGCGACAGGAACCGCGACTGCCACACTGCGCGTACGAGCTGAGCTGGGCGGCGGATTCAGGCCTTGTCGTGCTGCCAATAGGGCGTTGAAGCGTACATGTCCTGGCCTTCTAGCCGGGCCACTTCCTCGTTGTCTTCAATGTTTCGGAGTCTTGAAGACGGGCGGAAAGAGGAGTTGGTTGAGGCCCTGTCTGACGACGCTGACGCCGCAGGCTCGGCAGTTTGGTCCATGGGTGCAGCACGCCTGCGTCTTGGTCTTGGGAGCAAGCGCGCACTGAGTGATTTCCAATGCCTAGCCTTTAGTAAGAATACGTCTAAGTTTGGAGGAAGAAGTGAGGGGCCGGCTGCATGAGCGGATCACGGCAGAATCTGTATGGGCGAATCAGAAGGGTTTGGGTCCATCAGCCTTGCAGCCTAGGCCCTGCATTCTCAACCACTCTCGTCGGCCACATCAACTCAGCCTGCTCGAAGCTGATGCGGATGATAAGGCTCTCAAAAGTCTCATCACGGCAATGCGAAGTAGGAGGATCTAGTAAATAAATTGCGAGAGTGACAGTCCGGACTTTATCGTGGTTCTGGATGAAATCGCATGGGGAGAAAGGAATTATTGATCAGTCTCAGAAACACGATATGACTTTCTTTTCCTGTTTGACCTGTCGTCATTCAAATAGAGACGATAGACGCTATAGTGGGCGGTGACTTTTCACAGGGTAATGAAACCGACCGCGATGATTTCTGACTCTGGCATGCTCGAGAATTAAACCGCTAATTGCTATGAATTGATGGCCCTAGGGTCTCCTCTACAGCACACAGCCAAACCCGCTCAAGGACCCGTCCCGATCTTCAACGGGCCGATCTCCGGGGAATACGTCATGCCGAGAGACCCACATGGCGGAAGGGCTGACAGTAATGGAGCTTGAGGCCCGGTTTTCACAAGCAGAAGTTGGTCGACCACCCGGATCAGATTGAACCCGTCGCGAGGAAAGCCGAATGTGTCTTTTACCTTTCGTACTATGCGACAGCACTTTCAATTTCCCAAAAATAATCTGCGGTAGGACTTGTCACACTCTGACAACGACCCTCGGCTGTCCAAGTCAAGAGTGGGGCCGATAACCGAAAATCATTGTACTGGGTTGCCCCGCCAACGAGAGTCTCCCCAGCCGTCATCCCGGCACAGACACCACGCATTGCAACTCCACGACACTGCACTGACAAGACTTGCAGCATCAGCCTCCTATCCTCAAGGTCGCTTTAGCAATGGCCCAAGGCGATGTTCTCGCTCACAACATCCTGGAGTGGCTGCACAACGTTTCCGACGCTCCCCAACCGCAGCCTCAGCCGTATCAAAACAAACATCCCTCCTCACTCAAGCGCCGCCGCCCTCTTACGCCCGAATCGACCGCCGACATGTCTTCGAGCCACGATGGCACCCCCCGAAAGCACAAGCGACCGACCGTCGCCCGAGATCAAGACGTGACGCCGCGTCCGACCCAGAAGCGCATCCAGACGGCCGACTCGGAATCCGACTATTCAGTCCTGTCGGCATCTCGCTCCCAGTCCCATTCGCAGCGATCGGGTAGCCAATCACCACGGAAACAGCTTGATATGCTCAAGGACTACGATCGCGGGGTCGAGATACGTCCCATAGCCACGCTGAAGCAGCCGTCTGCGGCGCTTCGTAGCTTTCGAGAGAAGATCAGCCTCAGCTCGATGGGAATTGGCATTCTTCCACCGACGATGAAGGAACCGATTCAAGCGCATGTAGCCCAAGACTCCTCGGCAGAAACTGTCCCGGACTTCTCTTTTTCTGAAGAGAGGCATCACATTGGCCACACGCCTCCGCTCGAGGCCGTCCTGGCTGTACTGGAAGAGGCGCTCGAGTGCGAATCCAGGTATCATGGAGAGGCGCAGTGGAATGCCGAGGTGCATAGCGAAATTCTGCGCATGGCTCTCCGTCAGCCAGGTCGGCCGAGCTTCAGCAATCTCATCAACTACATGACGTGGTTAGTCCTTCCGTTAGTTCAACTGCAAGCCTTGACTAACCCATCGCTACGTACAGCCCTACAGCCTCGGTCGTCCGCGAATACCTCCCACCCTTCTGCGCCCCTAAAAAGATTGACTTTTGCATCTACATCGATCCCGCCAACGACGAGACTATATCTTCTGCCGAAATGAAGTCGTCCGTGGCAGCAACAAAAAGCCGGCGGCCTGGGGCGACAGTCAACCACACCAACTACGTGCCCCTCAGCGACCGTCCAATAGCCCTGAGCATCGAGACTAAGAAGCCCGGCGAGGCCTGGGAAGCCGCTCTGTTGCAGCTGGGTGTGTGGAAGGCGGCGCATTGGAACTCTTTGGAGCATCTGTGCGAGGGACAAGAACAAGACCAACAAGAACAAGAACAGCAACAAGACAACCCCGATTCGCCCCGCCTCCCGTTTGTCGACTTTATACCCGGCATCGTCATCCAAGGACACGATTGGTTACTAGTCCTATCACTGAGGGAAGACGAAAAGACAGTCTTGTATAGTAAGATTAACATGGGCGCCACAAACAGTCTCATGGGCATATACAAGATTATGCACAGCCTTCAAGTCATTCGACAGTGGGCTACTGATACCTACTGGCCTTGTGTGCGGCAGGCTATACTTGCGGGAAGAGAAACAAATCGATAAACACCCGGTCAATGAGTCTGTTACAAACCCGCCTCTACACTAGTCCCGGGTAGGTCTCGTCTCAGAAGCCAAGACAGCGGACTGCGAAACTGCCGTGACCAGATTCACCAAAGTGAAGACGGTGTTTTCGCACTGCAGGGCAACCCATGCCGTTGTCGTTGATGAGACTAGGATCCCCGGCGACACTCTATAAAGTCAGCGCAGCCAACGCTGGCGCTACGACTATCTGGCTGTAGGGTGACCTCTGGTCCTAAGGGGTTAGATCTCAACCAAGCCCGACCAAGCTTATTATCGCCCCTATTATTGCAAACTACGCACTGAGGTTCTCGCCCCGCCGAGGGCCAAAGGAGCAGGGATCACAAAAAAAAGCCTACCCAGGTAATCTGAGCGGAAATCCATCAGTGCTCCTGCAGCGACTCATTTGTGGTGTGTGTTTGGGCATATCCGGGCTACTATATCTAAGGCACTACCATATGCAAATTCTAGACCACCCCTCCTAGTCTTGCTCAACAGTGTCGGACACTTTTCGTTTAGAACCTTTTTATTGTGATAAAACCGCCTGTCCAGCGTGGAAAATACCCCAGGCCCCACAATGCTAAGACTACGACGACTGTCCAGAAATGCGAGATATACCTCGTGTTAAACCATGGCACGCTCGATGTTTATCTAGGGTGCGGCAGTGGTTCAAATAATCGCGCGTGGCGAGTTTATGCCCGTTGGTACATCGTTGAACACCACAACGTACCCGACGCTTTCGAGCAACACCAAGTTCATAAGCTATTATCCCTTCAACAACATTGATACTATCTCGCCGCGTCCTATGTTATCTCTGGCGACCAGGCACACTCACGCGAGTTTAGCGAGGACGCTTTTGTTCGGGCCGCTGAACCGAAGGAGCTAGTCTAGGAGCCAGGCGCTGGCCACGTTGATCTGTACGATCGGGCGGATCTCATCCCTTTTGACAAGCTCTTCAATATCTTCCAGACCAATCTTGTTAAGAAAGAGATTTGATTTGGCGTTCTGGGGCGGGCTCGAGGTCGAGAGAGACAAGGATACAAAAGCTGGCTTGACAGTCTAAGACGCGTCATTAGCAAAACACACATTTCGAAACTTCATGTCAACTAGAACTAGGAAATTTACCCCGGATAACCTCGGATAGTGAGAGAAGCCTATTAGGATAGCCGCAGCCTGATGACTGATACTGAGCCATTTCTCTCGTTCAATGTCCCTTCCCACAGGCATCCACGCCACTATCATTTGAAACATGTTTGTAAAATGGGACGAGCGCTTTCCTATGTTTAACATGGCAGCGCTAGCATCTACCGTGACATCCATAAGTCTAATTGTAGTTCATACGCATCCTGGTGTAGGCAGCTTTCGAACAAAAATAATCATCTTGGGTATCACAAATTAAGTATGCTATCTTACGCGCAGGTCCACCTCTCAAGTCTGTCTGGCAACCAGCCGCTGGTGTGCATCAAAGACGTCTTCCTCTGCGACATTGCTGGCGCGTATCCCTGACCCATAATCATCTTGTCATCCATCTTACATAGATCCTCAACATATGACCACTGTATGCAGTCATCCCAGCCTTTACAAGCTGCCTCGCAAGCCCCGGCGGATTGCCAGGCTTTCTTCCAGCGGTCCTCAACATACTGGCCTTCCGGAGTCGGAGGCCAGTCCTTGTTAGCCGAGGTGACCTCGTACAGACTGGCCATGTTGTCCCACCACTGTAGCGGCTTTTGGATGCTAGGGAAAATCTTTTGAGAAAAGAAGTCTCGGTGGAGAAGAGGTTGCTAGTCTGGTTAGTCTTGTCATGAAACCGCGAAATGCCCTGGACGTACTGTAAAGTCCCACGTCTTTTCTAATTCATAGTACTGTGACACATCTCGGCTGTGCACTTTATGCCAAGACAGCAATGGATGGCACCAGTTATGCTTGCTAAAGGCAAAAGTCCAGTGGACGACCGGATTAAAGCCCCAGGTAAACTTTTCGTCGCCGCCGTTCTCTCCAAACTTGACGCCATGATCTTCTAGCGCATGGGCAAGAACTTGGTCGCCGCAGCAGTGGTCTGCCGTGTACTGATGATAATTCTCCGTCATGTTCGGATTGCGGCCAAACGACGTCTCCCACGCGCCGCGCGAAAGGGCAAAGCCGGCGCCGCCGTGGGCAAAGACGACGTCAGACTTTGCGGCGTAGCTGCCCAGGTAATGCGGTTTGCGCCAGTCAAACGTGGATAAGTATGAGAGCACGTTGGGAAGAAACAAGTACGAGTCGTCTTCCATGTAGATGTACCACTTGACAGCCGGCCAGTTTGCGCCCGCGTGCTGCATCAGGGGCACGAACTTGTACTTGTCGATGATCCAGCCGCCGGTTGGGCCCCACTCGTCGCCGTTTACTCCGGCGGCTTCGGCGTAGTAGTTGTTTGCCATGTACTCGGGCTGTTGGCGGTAGACGTCAAAGTCGGGGAGATCCTTGGCGGAGTCCGTCATGTTTGAGAGCACGTCGATGATGTTGAAGCTTCCCACCGTCTCGGGGTAGTCGGAGTAGATGACGATGTTCTCCGGGCTGATGCGTTCGCTTGCGAGGGTCGTGGTCAAGTGAACGAGCAAGCGCTTCCACATTGTTGTGCCGCCCGTCTTCATGATGAGGAGTACATCGTCCTTGGAGATGGAGCCACCAACAGGAACGTCTTGTGAAGATGAGGACGGTATCGGAGGTTCCTGTGTGATACTGGTCCAGCCATTGTCGGTTTCGTTTGAAGCTGGCGCGTCTAAGGATTGGTCCTGGTCTGTCACCACTTCGGGGAACACTCGGCCCTGGTATCCCAACGAGGGTTCAATGAGATAATAAAAAAGCGCGATACAGGTGGTAATGATGATGGCTGGAACCAAACGGTTGTTTCTGTACGTAGTCACCATCTTTGCACTTGAAGCTTCACCGAATAGCAGACGATGAAAAGAAGAGACAAAAGGCCGTCAATGAGGTCAAGGACCTCCCGGGAATGTCACATGAATGCGACCTTGACAAACTCGTACTCCCTGCTGAGTTATGGCTCTCGGCGGTTTCCTGAAAGGCCATGCGGCCCACAGCACAGACGTGAACAGGGATTCCCCATGATAGCGCGGTCCAGTTGATATTATTCTGCCAGGGGTCTTGGAGGAAGGAAGATTTGCTTTCGGCACGCTCGGTCCGAACCGGATCATCAAGAGATCAACTGCGGCTCAAACTGAGGGAGATGGTTGACCGAATTCGAAGTAGGCGGTGGAATTAAAAAGATACCTCGACACAGCTGTGAGTTTGGCATTCGGTTTGGGAATATTTGGTGTCGGAGCACGAATACTCGTGGAGTCGGGCATTTTGGAACAGACGGATAGGAGACTATCCTAAGCAATCGGCCGAGTGTAACCTCATCCCTGGACCAAGGGTCTCCTATTGCCCACATCTGCATAGCAAAGAATTAGTCAGTGGCATGTGGCACCCGATCCAAGTTAGCGGGTGGCTTCAACGCCAGTCGATCATTATAAGCCTGCAAGGGCTACGCGTTTAGATCCAGGGACTAATAAAAGTGCCTGGATATTTTCCGCATCACGCCGACCAGTGACAAGCTTGGCGGTGGCGGTATTCCCACCTATGGATACACAGACCCTGAAGAAAGGTAGCATTCTTCTCCTCGGCTCCGTGCTTCATCTCTACGCGCATGATGTCCCGACCGGCCATTTTCCCCGATTTCGCAATGGCCGAAGCCGGGTCCGATCCCCTAGCGTAGGGCTAGAGCCAATTTCACGACCCTGGACAGGGCTGGACAGGGCATGAGAATTGCGACACCCGACCGACGTCCGTCTAACTGAGGGAATAGGGAATAGCTGGTTGCAGCCGCGAAGGATTCGAAAAGAGGAGCCCCTAGTTGATGAAGCCCCTTTGACCCGCGGTTGCAGCCAAGACTCCATGAGCCCATTTCCATGTATGAAAGATTGCCTCTGTGCGCTAGAGCCGCCGCTGTAGCCGGCCACGCGGAAAGGCCTGGACGTGGTATTTTTGTCTCTTCCGGCGTGCTCTTCGTCTCGGTACTTATCAACGCCTGGTTCCTCTGTGGGAGCGCGAGGTCGTGGGCGGTGATTTTCTGTTCAGGGCTTGTATCGGCGACTCGACATGGAGAAATACCCGCAAGAAGATGCGCAGCTTCCCGCCGAGCGCGGGCCGCACGTCAGTTGGTTGCGCAAGGCCTTGAACATCGTGGGATGCATGTTGGCGTTCCCCGTCTACTGGTTCATGACTGTGCACTGCAGGTATCCCGTGACGCTGGACCTGGTCTGCACCATCGCGTTGGCCGAGCTCAACCGCTTCGTCAACGAAGGCCGGCGCATGGCCTTCTACTCGGAGCAGTCTCGTCCGCGCAGCAAGATGGACGCTGAAAAGGTCGACTTGGAGAAGCAGTCTTCGTCGCCGAGTCTGGATTGCGTGGCTGCTGTCGTTGGGTGGCGGGAGGATCCCACGCTGTTTACCCAGGCGTTGGAGAGCTACCGGGCCGCCAAGCATTGCAGCTTTATGCTTGTTGGCATTGACGGAGACGAGGAGGAGGACCAAGACATGGTTCGCGTCTTTGAAAAGGTGCGCCAGCTGCTGCCAACATGCCGTTCGCGACTAACATCCTTAGGTATACCCGCACCAGTCGAGGACCATCCACATCCCGGAGCCGTTGGGCACAGCAGCCGAGCATTTCATGTCCAAGATGGTGGCCATGAAGCAGCAGTACGACGAGGAAATCGACGAAGAGGAATGCCACAAGCTCGCCATGCGCCACTGCATCCAGCTCGCGCGCATCACTCTGGAGCAGGAAAAGATCAACTTCCGCGGTCCCGAGGGCATCCGCCAGCTGTGCATCCGCCAAAAGCACATGCACAAGAAGGGCATCATGTTCACCACCTACGTCTTCTCTCTTGTGATTGCGGACATCCTCGGTATTGAGTTTCTCTGGTCGTCAGACTCGGACACGCTCGTGTTGCCGGACTCGCTCGAGCGCACCGTCAACTCCATCGCGGCCGATGCCAAGATTGGAGGAGCGAGTTCCGGGCTGGTTGTCCACAACGAGTCGGAGACGGCCATCACGAAGCTCTCGGCTACCGTGTACTGGGGCGAGTTGTATCTCACGCGGTCAACCCCAGCTGCGACTGCCACGAGCGACTGCCAGA
This sequence comes from Neonectria ditissima, assembly GCA_001305505.1. Classification (NCBI taxonomy): domain Eukaryota; kingdom Fungi; phylum Ascomycota; class Sordariomycetes; order Hypocreales; family Nectriaceae; genus Neonectria; species Neonectria ditissima. The sequence goes on along the minus strand of LDPL01000005.1, from coordinate 1,111,884 downwards.
GCGGTCCTAGCACCGTGTTCCGACTTGCGGCCTTGCCCGCTATTCTTGTTCCATGGTACCTGCAGACCATCATGGGCAAGCGCATGGTAAGTCTTCCGGACTGTTTTTGCCAAGTGTAGCTAACTGGTTAGATCATCAACGAGGATCGGCATTTGACGACAAATCTCCTGTCTCGTGGCTGGGGCGTGGTGTTTGCGTCGGACGTGCTGGCTGCCACCGAGACGCCGACGACTCTTCCAAGATGGATCATGCAGCAGATTCGATGGGCGCGCGCAACTCATATGGAATCTCTCCTACAGCCCAAGGTCTACCTCATGAGCCACCCGCTCCTTTTCTACGGAATGGCCAAGCGGGAGTCCGGTCCCGTCATTGCCGCCATTGCCGTTCTTTACTATTTCCTTACTTCTCGACAGCTTTTTGTTGTCTGCGTTTTTGACCTCGCCGTGCGAATGTCGATCAGTACCTGCTACAACGTTCTCAGGAACCCTCAGAGACTGAGCAAGGAGTCTTTGCGCTGGGTGCTTCCCGGAATTTTCTTTTATTACATTCCCCTCCCGGCGATTCACGTCTGGAGCATGATGACGCTCACGGCGGATGGCTGGGGAACTACCATGCGGGCAGCTGCTGAGCGTACTCGGGTTTCGAGTTTACGAAAGGCCTGGGGTGAACTGGGGTTCATGGTCATTTGGATGGGTGTCGTTACCGGGGCGCTGGCGAGATGGTTCGCGACGGCGTATGATTTGAGTCCAGAGCACCGGGCGATATCGATGCTGCTCAGTTTCTCAATCGCGTCATGTATAGCATGGAAGGCATTAATCAGATAGAAATCTAAACTAATCTTAATAAATAAACAAGCTTAATAAATACCGTGAAAGGATTTCAGCTGGAGCTGTCCGAGGCCTCCTAGTGGGAGAAGGTGTTCGAGTTCGAAGTCGGACTGGGTTCAAAAGCGCGTAATAGGTCTTTCAAGATTTAGCTCTACGTCGTGGACTCATCTCGCCTCGTGACTATCCCAGAGAGCCTTGAACAGTCCTCCAGCCTTGGCCTTCAACTCGTCAGGCCGTCCTGTCTCGCCTAATCGACCACCATCCATGACTATCACCCGGTCGCATTTCATGGCCAATTCTAAGCGGTGCGCGACCATAATGACCGTGTACCCCTGAAACTCATCTCTGATGATATTCAACATTGTCTCCTCGGTTTGCGAGTCTACACTCGACGACACTTCGTCGAGCAACAAGACACCCCCTTCAGCGCCCAGCCGACTTCGAACTCGACGTCTGACAACAGCACGCGCGAGATTGAACAACTGCTTTTGTCCTTGGCTGAGAGAATCCGAGGTAAATAGTGCGTCGAGACCTCCAGGCTCACCTGAAGCTTCTGGGTCGCTAATCAAAAACTTGAGGTCGTGCAGTGCTAGTACGGCGTGCAGTTCCGGATCTGTCATCTCCGAAGTCGGGTCGAGGTTGCAGCGAATGGTCGATGACGCTGGTAGGAAGACCTGCTCTTGAGAGACAGCGATGAGACGCCGGCGGAGAGTATCGCGATGGATATTGTGGATAGACAGGCCGTCAATCGTAATGCGAGAGGCTGATTTCCCAGAGAGGGGGTCAATGAGCCGGAGAAGTAGAAGAATAAGGGATGATTTCCCACTTGTACTAAATGTCAGCTTTGAACCCCATCCAGATGAGTATCTTTACCTTCCAGTTCGCCCAAAGACGGCCGCGTGCTCGCCTGGATTGAAGACGACGCTGAGATCGCGCAGAGCGAGATCATCTAGGTCCATCAAGTCTCGACTACTGTAATTCAGTCAGCTCAGCCAACCAAGGTAAGAAACTACTGACCTGTATGACGCCGAAACCCCTTGAACTTCAATTTGGCCATGCTCAGGCCACTTCAGGTCAGGAATCACGTCTTCGTCTGGGCCCGCTTCAGACTCCGTTGTCGTACTAAACGTCTTCAGTCGAGCGACAGCTCCGATACTAGTCTCGAGGGCTGTGTAAGACTGGACCAGCGTTGACAGCATTTCCCCAAAGCCCATGAGCGTGACAAGTGTGGCGCCGGTGAAGCCTGAATCTGTGCGAAGTTGGGTAGCGAGTGAGACGATGATGACGGCCAGTGCCGCGACGATAAGCCGCAGCACAAGTTGGAGCCAGCGTTGAATCATGGCCAAGAGATATGCGGGCCGTTGGCTATCGTCGAGTAGGCGACCGCTGGTCGCGATGAAGGCATCAATGTGCCCCAGTGCTCTCAACGTCGGGAGACCCGCGAGCGTGTCGATGAAATGCGAGCTGTCTTGTTAGCACCGCTTGAAAATGGAAGAGAAAAAAATACTTACTATAGCGGTGCCTTGGCTTCGAGGTCCAGCAGTCGAAGCTGTCTAGATGTCCGCAGGTAAAACAGCTGAACAATGTACACAACTGCGATTAACACGGGGTAACTAACAGCGAGCCAAGGAGATGCAATAGCAATCACGGCGCTCATTCCCAGGGATGAGATTAGCGACGCCGAGAAGTTGGCAAGGACAAAGGGAAGCTGGCTATCGATGAGCGTCATATCTTGAGCGAAAAGATTCGTCACAGTGCCGGCGTCGGTGGTTGTAAAGAACCGCAAGGGAGCCCCCGTGACGGTTCTGAGAGCTGCCTGGTGCAGCACAGACCCAGATTGAGCAATCATTGCCTGCGTGCATATGATGACAATGACCATCAAGGACAAGAGGCAGGTGGTCTGCAGAAGCCCGTAGATGCCAATGTAGAAATCTCCCTGCCGGGTGGGACTGGGGCGTACCATGTCTTCGGACCAGTACTTGAGCCAGACCGTGGGAAAGTTAGAGGTGAAGCCGTAGCAGCAGCATGCAAAGACGAAGACGGTGATGGCCCAATTTGAAATGCTGGTAAAGTAATATCGGTATACGGTAAAGTCGCCGATTTGGCGCGACTTTTCTGATACTTTGGGCTCTGCGATTGCTGGACGGGGGGCTTGTTCGATCAGCGGACCGGAGACTTCCTCGGGCGCCATATGAGATTCGGTGTCGTGCTGTAAATCGGTTGTTAAATGGCCTTGAGCTACAAGATCTGCGAAAGAGCCCTGTCCCACGAGCGAACCATTCTCGCCGAGAGCAATAACGTGATCAGCGAATCGCAAGTAGGTTTCATTGTGGGTGCACCAGATTACAGTCGCGCCTCTCTGTGCAAGAAGCCCCTGCGGACCGAGGGCACGCTGGAAGACTTGAGACGAAGTAGACGCGTCGAGGCCGCTCAGAATTTCATCGAAAAGGTAGACGCTGGTGTCCAAGAAGAGTGCTCGTGCGAGGGAAATTCGCTGCTTCTGCCCTCCGCTCAACGATACGCCGCTGCCGCCAACTCTTGTCAGGTCGCCCTGCGGCAGTGCGGCGAGATCGGGGAGAAGTGCGGCGGCTTCCAAGGCTTGGTGATAACGCGCGGCGTTGAAGCCTGCGTGGCCGACGATGATGGAGCGAATGGTGCCGTTTGGCAGAAATGGGGTTTGGTCGCAGTATCCGATCTTGCGGTTGTTGAAAGCAACGGCCATGGTGCCGGAGAAATAAGTCGTTTCGCCGAGAAGCGCCTTCAGTAAGGTGGATTTCCCCGATGCCACAGGACCAATAATGATGGTGAGCGCTGAAGCTGGGATCGTCAGGTCCATCTCTTCCAAAGCGTCTTTTCCTTCGACCCATCCGAATCGGCCCTGTGTAATTGAGAACGCCGGGGGTGGTTTCTCAGTCTTTTCGACGGTGTAGAGATGGTCAGCAGGTGCACGTGGGTCAACTCGGCTCTCGTGCTTGAGAAAGTCGTCGATGCGGCCCAAGCAAGTAAAGGCAGAAATCAAGTTAGGGATGTTTTGGAATAAGCTGCTGAGAGGCATCGCCAGCAGCGTCATGTACGCCATGGCCGGGAAGATGCGCGTTACGCCAAGGGTCCGCGACGTGACGGCAAAGGCCATCAGAGGACTGATGGTGATGGGCGTGAACGCAAGAGTGGCAGCAAAGACGAGCATCAGGCGCCATCTACCGCCAATCTTGAGCTCCTTCTCACGAAGTCCCTGAATCCTCTGTTCAACAGCACTCGTCATTCCCGAGACTCGCAGAGCCCGCATGCTCGCAATCGTGGTTGCCGTAGCCGCCACGCGCTCTTCGATGGCCTTCATCCAAGCAAACTGGCGTCTTCCAGTGACGGCAGCTACCCCGGCCGAAGCTACGACACAGAGAATGACGACGACAATAGGCGCGACAAACGCCGTCCCAATCTTCTTCTCCAGGAGCCAGCAAGCCAAGGCGACTTCGACGACATTGGCCCAGTACTCGTGCAGCGGCAGGAACCCAGCCTGCACGCGCTCAACATCCGAGTTCATCAAGGTGAGAGCCGCGGAATCCGCCGCAACGGCTGTCGGGAGCGCAATCGTCTTGCGGTACACGGCGTTGACCAGAAGCCCGCGGATCATGCACACGAACCTCTCCTGCCAGTACGAGTATAGCGCGTTGGAGACGGCCACCCCTGTGTAGATGAAGAAGGCCGCGCCTATCAGCCCGTATCCAGGGTCAGGGTCGCTAGTAGTCTCCAAATAAGTAAGCAGCGTCTCAATCAAGAATGGCTGGCAAAAGGTGAAGCCAATCATGGCCAGCCGCGGAGCGACAGGCAGAAGCAACGGTGTTGCCAGGGTGCGGACAAGGCTTGGGAATAATCTTGGCGGGGCCCGGGCTGCGTTTCTCTGCTGACGCTGCGTCATTTTCTCCTCCAAAATAGGGGCCTTCATCCTCTGGTCGAAGGCGTACAGGTCTGCGATGGAGAGGAGGCTCCTGAAGCCGGCGAAGAAGAGGTTGCGGAGCCAAAAGTACGTCGATAGGCCGAAGATGCCGCTCATTTCTTCCGGGCTGTGTGGTTCGTCCCCAACTCGCCATTGCGTTTTCGGTCGCGCTTCGAGCAGAATGATGACGGCCTTGACCGCGGTGGCGGTGACGGAAATGGAAGCGTCGCGGTCATCCTCGCTACTTTCCGCCAGCAGCCACAGCGTTCTGGATCGAACCACGTCGAAGAGGAGCGTGAGGAGGAGAAAGCAGCCGAGAAGGATGGAAGGTCTCGGCGACCGCGAGTGCTCTGCGAACGAGACTAAGCCGACAGCGATTACGGCCACGAGTCGAAGAGCGTCAGACGCAATCGAGTAGGCTGTAAGTTCTCGGTGTCCTTGACAGGTATAAACCAGTTGCACCAGTTGCACAATCGCGAGCACCGCAATCGCAGCCTTGCGACGTCAGCAACGAACAGGACCATCACAGTGGACGAGCTCACGATTTTCAGCCATTCAAAGACTTTCCCAGTAATCACTCTCGGCTTCCGAATTAACCAGATCAAACGTCCGAGACCGAGGACGAGGAAGACCGACGACGGTACGATGGATAAGATGATGTCTTGGAACTTGAGCGTAAAGTCAAATTCGCCTCGACAGCCATCGACAACAGGGCCGAACGTGTTGTCGTTCGAGCATGCCATATTGGGTAGGTGTGACTGCCATGGGCGGCTGAGCGAGTCTCACTTTAGGACAAATATTATCAGAACGTGAATTGACAAAGAGTGTCTGACATGATGTAGAATTGGGAGGATTTAGGGATAAGTCCATGGGGCTAGAGCGGATTTTACCGAGAAATTAAGTAAGCGAGTTTAAGCTTATGTTTATTTTTACACATTGCAGCATGAATAAAATTAGGAGCAGACCTTTATCTATATTTCTATCATCTCATTCAAAGGCATGCAGTTCTCTTCTTATATTTAATCCTCAAATTTGATAATGATAGGAAATCTTTCGACGAACTAACTTGCTGTGTGTAAAACGATTCCAGGGATGTGACCTAAGGGGCTTAGTTCAGTCTTCTCATCGGCTGATTATGGAACCCTTAGTTCTTCCTCCTAAATATCCTTGCAATAGCCCTAGCCGCGTGGTACGCATGAGAAGGGCTCATTTCAGCGCGTAATGAGGCAATCGAGAAAATTGACCGCAAGTTGGTTGTCCTTATGGAGTATCTTTAGTGTGGAATTAGTCTCAGTCACAAGTCTCATTAACGTTGACATCTAGAATCTGAAAGATTTAATCCTTGCCTTGGAAGTCATCTCGTCTGGGGTGATGGCGAAAGTATCCGGCCGGACGGTGGTGTTTTGGGTTTCATGAGCAGGGTATTTTCCATGAAGCCAGGCATTTGAAAATGGTGCGAGGATGGCGTTGCCAAAAGTTAGTTGGGGACATTAAAAAAGGAACATAGTAAAAAAGAGGGCTTCTCAGACATTAAGCTTATAGACGGTTGTGTTGAAAGATGAGATGTTAAAAGATCCCCGAACGAAGTGGAAAAAAGTAATCTTTATAGATGCAAGACTAAGAGGAACGATTCAAATATCTCAAAACTAATAAAACTTTCAATACACCTTGTTGAGCAATTATAAGGGCGGCTATTTGTGATTTAGAGTTTACAAATGGCTAAAAGAAAGTTGCTTTCGCAGACGGCAAATTTCTATCAGGGTCCCATATGGGTCAGTATTAACCACTTGGAGGGGAGACGATATTAGTTTCCCAGGTTTGCTTGAAGGATCAAGTTTGGGTCATTAAAGAATTCAAGAACAGACCACTCCATTAAGCATTAATTCATTACTCATTTTCCTCGACTTCATCCCACTTTAGATAGTCGTTCACTAATTCATCTTCCATATTGTTGACCTGCTCACACATTTACAGTAATTAAATACACTTCTAGAATTAACCTGTGATTCTAAATTTTTGTATTATGAAATAATCACGTTCCTCGCTTCCGTACATGCCACTGCTTATCCATTCATTTACCCATTTCCTCCCTTCATCCCTATGAGCTTCCCACAGGAACAGTATCCATTCTGCCGATTATATCAAGCTCTAATTGTTCCTGTAATTTACACGCCTCCTCTATTTCTCTTGGGATTCTCTCATCGTCGTCACCTTCGCTTACAATCAGTCGAGTTAACTTTCTGGCCGTGATATGCAAGTTTTGAATAGCAAGGACAAACAAATCGGTGACCTCCTCGTCGGTACCAAGCTTGTTGAAAAACTCGAGCGTCTCCAGCTCCGGCGGCAGCCCCACAGATTGCAAGCGAGGCTTTTTTGACGTCTTGCCAAATAGCTGGTGGTCCCAGTTGATGCGGAGCGTTTTCAGAGCAGTGAAATCTCGGAGAGCCAGCGGCCGGGAGGTTTGCAGCAACGGGAAATCGATGGTGACTGTCTCGAGGGAATGACAAGCCGAGTCAAGCGCTATCACGTAGTCTCGAATACTGTCGGAGCTCTCCTCGAGCTCTGGGGAAGGGTCTTCGGTCTGGGTCATGACAAACTCCTTCAGAGCTTGAGGGAACATCAAAAGATCAGACAGAGCGTCGTCGTTGATGTCACATTCGATTAGATGCAGCTTGCTCAAGGCCGTTTCGTGAGGACGCTCGATGAGGTCAAAGCCTCGATGGTCCAGCTTCGCCCTCCTGATGATGAGCGTTTCAAGCGTGGGATGGGCAAAAATATGGATATTCTCCTGCAAGTCCCAGTACTGATCGTCCTCGGTCTGGTAGAAGAGGGTGCACGACTTCAGACAAGCGAGGTCAAAGGGGCTATCGAAAAGCTTGCCGATACCGTGCAGCAGCGTGTCGGGCACCGCAACGTCCAGGGTTTCCAAGTTAGACATTGTGGAGATTGTCCGTGACAGGCCATCAAACGGCCAGGGCGTATCACGACCATTTGGACTATTCGGCGCTTGCACGGCCAGCCTCGACAGCTCGGATGCGGGATATGCGAGCTTGGCCTCATAGATGGCCGAGCCACGACGCGGGCGGCGCGTAAGCGACTCGCTGAAGATAAAGTGCAGCTCCGGCGTGAGGAAATGGACCGTCTTGTACAGGACCGCGTCGGCGAGCACGTGGTAGCGTTTGTTCAGCCTGGACACATGGCAGAGATCGCGCTTCGAAATCCTGGCGACGGCCTCAAAAACCTGGACCAGCACGTTGTCCGGGAATCGCGATAGCCAGTCGTCGTGGGAATTCCGGGCGTGGTCTGGAACTGTGTGCATTGTCGCTAGCCAGATGTCATTTTCTTTGTTGGGGAGCTTATGTGCTGATGATTATCACGAGCGGGCGAGGAATGGCAAGTAGAGTTGCAACTCAATCGGAAGAACTGATGGCCCGACAACGCCCCTCATTGGATCGTGATTCAATTAGGTTAATGGCTTTGATCCTCTGTGTCCAATAAGTCATGACGTCAACCATGAGCTTTCATGAGGAAGTAAATAAAAACATAAACTCACAACTGTGATATTAGAACTGATAAGTCTGAACTTTTACAAGCACGAAAGGCCTTTGCTCCAAGTTCTTCTATGCCAACATCACTCGAAATTGCAACAACCATACTATTCCAGCCAACAAAAGAACTTCCAGAGCCAAACCCCGTTCCCAATGTCTCAAAAACGAGTGCTCATCGTAGGTGGAGGCATCGCAGGCCCTGTGCTTGCCTACTGGTTGGGCAAAAATGGCTACAAGGTAGTCATCGTCGAGAGGCTCCAGCATCAACGGCAGGCCGGCCAAGTCATTGACATCGAGGGCCCATCGAAAGAAATTATTTCCCGTATGGGAATCTTGGACGACATCGAAAAGGGCTCCACGAAGGAAGCCGGAGTCACTTTTGTCGACGAAGTGGGCCGTACTCTTGGAGCCTTCCCTGCCGGACAATCCGGCGGTGCCAGCAAAGAGATTGAGATTATGCGACCTGTTCTCGGGACTATTCTTTTCGACGTCGCAAATGCTCTGGAAAATGTCGAATTTCGATTTGGCTCTACCGTCATCGGGCTGGAACAATCAGACACTGCAGCCACAGTTGAAATACAACAAACCTCGACACGGGAAACGACCAAAGAGGAATATGACCTGGTCGTTGCTTGTGATGGGCTGAGGTCCAGAACGAGAGACCTGATTCTACCCGAATCCGACCCTCAGTCTTGCATCAAGTCTCTCAACGTCTTTGTCGCCTTCTTCTCTATTCCCGCCCAGCCACACGATGGACCCTACAGTCGTCTTTATACCATGGTCGGACGCCGAAGCGCCCTCATCAAGCCGATGACAGCAGAAGAGTCCTCGGCTTACCTCTCATGTGCCAAGTATGACCAAGAGCTGCACGATGCACGGGAGTCTCGTGACATCCAGAAGCAGAAGGAGGTCCTGGCACGGCGATATCGAGGATGTGGCTGGGAGACGGACCGAATCGCTCAGGCCATGCTCGAAACCGATAATTTCTACTTTGAGGAGATTTCGCAAATCAAACTCCAGAAATGGTCGCGTGGTCGATGTGTTTTGCTCGGGGATACTGCGTGGTGCCCGTCTCCATTGACTGGTCAGGGCACAAACACTGCCATATTGGGGGCATATGTTCTTGCCAGTAGGATTATTGATCATGAAGATAACATCGAGCGAGCGCTCGAGGCGTACGAACAAGACATGAGGCCGTTTGTCGACAACATCCAAACCATCCCGTTGGGAGGGTATGCACCTTTGATCGGAAACCCGGACAGTTGGTGGGGAGTGTGGATTTTTAGGTCCGTAGTATCTTGGATTTCCTGGCTAGGGCTGTACAAGTATTTCCCGGATACGGAGACAAAGTATGATGCGCTTCCGGATCTTCGATGATGCAATAGGACGCATGGTCATTCATGTATTATCGCCTTGAGATGTAAAGGTGGGTGTCCGGAACCTACCCTGGACTGAGATTATTGGATTTCATAAACTGTTGCTTTTCCTAGAGGACTTGGGCTTAAAGTATCACACTTTCATCTACGAATGAACTAGGTTGCATTGCTTCGTGTTTTCCCTCCAAGTATTGCGTTTCCGTCGAGTTCTGCCTAATTGTTGTTCTTTTAGTGTCTAATTTGTTCCCACTCAAGACACCAACCCACGGTTGATTGCGGGGAGTAGGAACCAACCCCGCGCTAAACCCAGCGTCCCATGAGAGTGCACGGTCAAGCTTGCGAAGACAGCGAGCTAGAGCACACATCGTGATAAGGAAAGTCCACCAATGTAGAAGATGACAATGGCTGGGAAGCTAAATCGGTCCTGTGCATGAGGTAGGATTATCGAGTGAGGCTGTGGGAGGCCTCGTACGATGACAGAATTAGGCTAAGGTCAGTCCTTGGCAGCATAAGAATTGCAAAGCTGAGCTCGCTTGCAGTTAGTTGCATGGTGTGATGCAGGTCCAATACACCTGAAATGGCTAGGTCCAACGGCTGCGCCTCATAGTACCAACACACACATTATCAGAGACTGGTCTTTCATAAATAAGGGCTTCAAGCCACAGATCTTGTCACCGCCTTCGATCTATCTCACTACACATCTCGACGCTGCGCGTTGATCAAGCAAAAATGGCTATAGAAGCTCAGTCCATGGAACTGGAATCGACAGCGCCGACAATCCGGTCCACACTCTCGAATTCCCCTCCCTTGTCCCCGAGCAGCACGATAGTTGACGCTACTATCCGGTCATTTCGTCCCCGCGTACCACATCCAAATGCCATCGCACAGGTCGTGATGCGTCTTCTTACTCTCGGTGTCGAGGCATCTATTTTTGTTGTGTGCATCATACTCGCAGCTAGATGGGAGAAGAAAGTCGGCGTCACTGTCGGAGGAATATGTGTCGTACGTATTGCAACGTAGGAAGTAGCTGTCTAATTTACTGACAGAGGTCCATCTCTATAGACCATATTTCTGTTCGTCTTCGACACATTTGAGCTTGTCACGCTACTCGATAAGAGCCGAAAGCGCCGCCAAGTACCGCGACCTCTTGTGGGATGTCTTGAGCTCGTCGCTGTAGGCGCAAGTGCTGTGGCACTCGTCTTTTTTATGCTCAGTGATCTCAATTTTGAGGGATACCATCGTCCTCCCCCGCAATGGGAGCATTTGCAAAACATTTGCGTCTTCTTGCTCAGTGCTAACATGTACGTTTGACTTCCTGATATCGAGCCTGCTTGAATTATGGCTATTGACAACTAAACTTTAGGGGTTTGCATTTTATCTTGTTTTTGTGGATGTGCATCGAGGGCTGCTGTGTAGCTCACTCAACGAAACGACGAGCTAGGCAGTCGTAGTATGATAGGTCTAATGAGAATTGTTACAGTGGGATATAGTGGGATATGTAGTATCTAATGTTAATATCTGGGATAATGTTAATAGGTATAAAGGGACTTTAAGGATAAGATATCTAATATTAATATATAGGTTAATAATAATAGTTAATAAGTATTATATCTACTGATAACCTAAGCTATATAATTATAAATAACTTTTAGATATACTATTAAATAAGGTTTATATAATTATATAGCTAATATACTAACCCAAGGGAGAAAGGAATATCTTTTTAGTATTTAATCCCTATCCTCAATTGTGATTTTTGTCTTTTAGAAACATTGAGCAGATCAGGGCATTATAGCATATAACATCGACCTCGCCTGAACCCGGAATTTGTAGGTATATTTCACAAAACGCCGAGTCTAGACTATGTTAACCAGCTCAGCAGCGCTCTATTGTCCAAGGGGGTCTGCTTTATTTCCTCTCTAAGGATAGATGTGCTCGTGCTTCTTCCTACGCGCTTCCTCAGCCAACTTCGCATCTGCAGACTTCTTGTCCTTGGTTGTGCGTATCCTGTCAAATTCCTTGTCAAGCCCCTGCCGCTCCAGCTCCTTCGCCGTCTTCTCTTTTAGTATATTCGCCAGTTCCTCACGCCGGTCCTTCAGCTCTTTCTCCAACAGATTCTTCGCCGTCGTGCCATTCTTCTCTTTCTCCCAGTCACTCCACTTCTTGTCAATCTCCTTGTTCTTGAGCGTCGCCTTCTTTTCAATGTCGGCGAGGTCCTCCGCCGCCCCGTTGACCTTCTTGGCCTGCTCCATCATCTTCGTGTCCAGGTGTCTTGCTTCGGCCCGTGAGAGCACCTCCTCAGCCGACGCCTTGCCGTACGCGACGGGCGCGGCCGGGTCGAGCAGCTTGTCGATGTAGACCTTTGCCGCCGAGTTGACAACCAACTTGAGGACGTCGCCCCGGCGCTCGGGCGACATGGCCTTGTCAAGGGTAATCTTGCTCAGCGTATCGTGCGCGAGCGGCGTGACGATGCGGGCAATCTCCAGGGGCGAGATCTCGGCAAGCTTCTTCGCCGCCAGGTCGCCCAGCTCCTTGATGGCGGCGTCTCGGGTCTCGTCCGTGTTCAGCGTGTCCAGGTATTTAGAGTCGGCGGCCGTCTTCTCCTGCAGCAGCTCCTTCAACGCCCGCTCGACCTTGCGGTCAATCGTGTCCAGGCCGTCTTCGACCAACTCCTTGTGATTCTTGTACAGATCCTTGGTCTGGCTGCCCACCTTTTCCATGACTAGGTCGGTGAGATTTTCGTACGCATTCTTGGCGTAGGTCAGCTCCTTCGTTAGCTGCTTCCGGATGGACCCGACCTTGATCACCGACCCGATAATGGTCGCGGCCGTGATGATCAGCGAGACGCCTACGGCAATTATGGTGATGACGCTCTCTCCCGTGGCCACCGGGTCGTTCCCGGCGCCGTCTTGCACATGGATCCCGTTTTGCTCGTCCGCCGCGGGGAGATACTGCCTGAAGAAGGCCTCAAACGGCTCCGGCACCGCATCCTCGGCATTTTTGACGGTGCCGATGCAACGCGCCCCAAGCCTCTCGCGCTCGGCGTCCCAGACCAGCTCAAAGCGGGCCGCGTACCTCTTCTCGCCGCTCTCCCACCGCATAGTAACCTTCTTACTGGCCGGGTCGTAGACCTGCTGGGGCGTCTGGTTCTTGCGCGCCATGCGGATGCACTCCATGGCCGGGTGCACCATGAACTGGCTGCCGCGGTCCCGCGCGGGCTGCGTCACGGTGTAGAAGCCGGCAAAGATGCGCAGGTCGAGGACCTTGGGCGGCTCCGGGGCGGACGGCTGCGGCTCGAGGTCGTCCGTCTTGAACACCTCGGCCCAGCTGGTGCCCCAGATGCGAAGCAAGTCGGCGCCCACGAGGTTGCCAAAGCCGTTGTCTCTTAGGAGGGTGTCAAAGGCAGGGTAGTTGTCCTCGGTTACGGGGGACTGGGCTTTGTCAACCATGATGAGGTACTTGCCCAGGAGGTCATTGTCGGGAAAGGCGAGCATGGCGTCCTTAAAGTCGTCGAGCGTTGCCGTGGCCGTGGCTGGCGACTCCTTCATGCTGATCATGTTGCGGTGCTTGGCCATGGCCGCCATGCGTTTGTTGTGGAGGGCCTGGCTGCCGGCAATGTTGCCCGTCAGGATCGTGTCCCGCGGCGTGGCGAGCCCGGCCTGCACGTCGGCCGATGCCGGCACGGGGTCGTCGGCATGGAAGATATGCTGGCCGGGCAGCAGCAGGTTCGTCGTCAAGAAGTAGTCGAGCGGCTTGAGATGGACGTCGATGGCGGGTGCCCTAGGCCGCAGGTCGCGGTACTCGCTGGGCACCGAGTCCCGCTTGCCCCATATCTTGTCCCAAAAGCTGGCCTCCTCAGCCGCGGGCGTCACCTTGAGCGAGGTGTCAAAGGACAGGCCGATGCTCAGCTGGTTAGGATGGTTGACCGGGTCGCTGCTGGCCTGCCACTGTCCGCTACTGCCGTAGGCAAAGTTGAGCTTGACCGTGCCGTGGGAGCCAAACCACATGTGCTGGCGTGTTTCCGGGTCGACAATGTCGTACGTCTCGGCCCACGACAGCGTCTGCTCGTTGCCGGCCCACGAGAGGCCCACGGGCTTGTCTGAGGCGGCCGTGGGGCGCCGGCCCGAGATGTCCAGCCGCATGCGCTTCTCGTTGAGGTTGACGGTGCAGCCGTCCATGTCGCGGCTGTAGGAGGGGTTGTGATCACGGATCGCGGGCACGCGCACCTCCTTGGACGTCAGGTAGAAGTCGAGGGCCATGCCGACGTTGCTGTTGGTGGCGAGGCTGTTGATGCCGTAGGCAGCGTCCACGTCCGTGCTGACAGCCAGCGACGGTTTCAGGAACAGGTTCATCATGGTGGCGTGGCTGAAGATGATGCTGGCCGTCCGGCCCTCGGGCACCGGCGACATGACGCTGCTGTTGGGCGCAAAGGCCAACGACGTCTTGCCGCTCTGCCGCGAGCCGTTGCCCGGGCCGCCCTTGAGCCCGATCCACGTCATTAGCACGCCTGGCGCGATGGTGAAGCAAAAGTGCGTTGGCTGCAGCACCTGGCCCTGCTGGCTGTCCGGGTTGAAGTGGTTGTTGACGGCCGCCAGGCAGTATCGCAGCCCGCCCACGCGGTCAAAATGCGACGTGAGCCGGGCGTTGAGAGACGCTGCGTACCGAGTAACGTCCTCGTCCGGGTCCGTCGAGCGCAGGACGACGCTGCAGTTGGTGAAGTCGACGCAGACGCCGCGCGTCACGTTACTGTCCGGCTCCAGCACCGTCACGTAGCCGTCCTCGCGTCGGTGGTCCTTGTCTTCGTCGGCCGTCTTTGGCTTCCAGCCGTCTTCACTGTGCCATTCGCCGGCGACGTTGACGAGGCTGGTGCTGATGGTGCAGATGAGGCCTTCCGGCAGGTCGCCGACGTCGGACGACCCGTCGAGGTGGACGGTGCCCGTCAAGCCGCAGGTGACGGTGATGTTGCTGGTGTCGACAAACTTGAGCGTGGGCTTGAGCAGTGTCAGGTTGTAGACGAGGACGCGCTTCTTGTGGGTGATGGGGTCTGAGAGAAAGCAGTCAGCGTACTTGTTCTGCACAACTTGTTAGACGGCCGCCTGCCTTCTTACCTGTGTCATCGCCCCTGATCTCGAATGGCGCGTGCAGGTCCAGCTCTCGGGCCCGGTTGGAAAGGAGGTTGTTGAGCTGGACAGAGTCGTAGGAGACAAGGACGTCCCAGTCGCTCAGCGTATCTCGGCCCTGCATAGCGGCCACGAGACCGTCAAAGGACGGTTGGGCTTCGAAGGGTTCGACAGGCATTCTGAAGATATGTTACGGAGCAGAAACGGGAGGGGTGGCCTGCTTAGCGAGGTAAAAGTCTCTACATCTGTCTCTGAAGATCTGCCATGTCTCTGTGTCGGTTCGGGGCGACTTTTATACTTACACCAGACTAGCAGTGGAATTCTAGACACCAGAGAAGGCCTATGGACAGACACTCTGTCGTTGACATCCGGCTCGGAGTTGCCTGCCGCAAAGCGACAATGCCAAGGTCGTGAGGATTGACAACGCAGCATCTAGACGGCAATATTTCTCAGCAGAGGGAGGCTCATGCGAACCCAGCCCGCCACAGCCGTAAGACTATCAACAAACGGTGTTGGTGATGTCACGTCGGCTGCAGTCGCTGCATGGAACTATAGGGTCTCGAACACCAAAGTGGACACGCTACGGCCCGTACCGGAGCAGACTATCACCAAATATTCCCAATCCAGCCAAGTGTTTCACTTCAGCCGCCCTAGTTCGGAGCTGAAGAACTCAGGGCAGTGTCCAAAAAGGGTAATACGATGGAAACAGGCGGCTGGCTGAGAGCGCGCATGTCTTAAATTCAATAACCGGTCAAGGATAGCCCCTCTTGACATGGTGGGAGCATGGCGACAGAAGCAATCAGGAATGAGGAGCAGCCTTCAAAAATAGGCCTCAGTGCTATGATCTCGCTGTGAAACCTCTGCACCTTCTTCCTCCTGCCAGAACCAATTTGTTGCTGCTTTTTGCTGGCAAGCAAGTCACCGATATGGCTGCCGAGGACCCCGACAAAGGACCCGACCCAACCTTTCCCCAGCGGGCGCCCGCGCTGCAGTCCGACAACCACGTCGTCTTCTGGGGCGACAATGCCCTCGTCGTCATGGACACGCAGGACCAGGGCGTGACGCTCGACGGTACGCTCAGGTGCACCCAGAAGACACTGCTCGTCTACGCAGAGACCGTCTTTCTCCGCGACGCGCTCATCAGCACCCCGGGCCTTAACCTGGGCATCTTCTGCAACCAGCTGCTGCTGCTGGAAGAGACGGTCTGTATCGATGTGTCGGGCAACAACGGAAACCCCGGCGGCGACACAGAGCCCAAGGGCAAAAGTGGAGGCCCTGGTGGCTCCGTATGGCTCTACGTCGAGGATCCTGACCCGGACCTCACGGCGAGGCTCACCCTCAAGGCGCACGGCGGCGACGGAGGTCATGGGTTTAACCGCACGGTGGGGGTTGAGCCGGGTGGCGCTGGAGGGGATGGCGGCGCTTGTGGTACGTGAACTCACGTCTCTGCGAGTTGGTCAAGAGAAGGGAAGAGGGGGAACAATATATTGAATACAACCACTAACTCGAGATGTAATGCAGGAACTCTACGCTGCTACGTTGGCAACAGGGGCACAAAGTACGGCCAGTACTTGCTCCAGACCACCACTAACAGCAGGTGGATAGAGTGGGTGGCCGAGCTGCACAACGATATTGACGCCTCGTCCAACCGCCTCGTCAACTACGGCGTGCTGAAGAAGACGGCCGCGTCCTGGAAAGCCGCCATCACGCTCGGCGTCGACATGGCCAGCGGCCTCACCAAGCTGCAGAAGGCCCTCATCGGCCTGACGACGCCCGACCCAAGCGATCCCGACTACGTACGCCCGACGGCGCCTACGCTCAAGAAGGCCAAGGATGCCCTAGCGGCCGTCAACAATCTGCTGAACAGCAGCCTCGCGCCCTACGCGCCCGAGGGATTCCAGGCCGCGCCGCTCAACGCCCTCGCGGCGCTTTGCGACGAGTTTAGCGGCGGCGTGGAGCGCGAGCGCGAGCTTCAGGGGTCGCTTGACGCTGCCATGGGCGTCGTCGGCAAGATGGTGCATGGCGAGTCAGGGCAGGACGACGACCCCTTTGGCACGAAGCCGGCGCGCTCACTGAGGGCCATACTGCGCAAGATGCTGATCGATCTTCAGAACGAAGCCTTGCAGGTCGAGGCCACCTTGACACACACGGTGTGCCAACTCGGCGGAGGTACGACTCCCATGCACTGGGAATCTGCAATGCATACGTTTGAATGCTGACTTGAACGACTCGCCCATAGGTAAGGGCGCACCAGGAGGCGCTGGTATCACGCCCGACGTTGACCGGGGGAAGCGAGGCAGCGACCAGCCGAATAAGCCGCCAATGGCCTTGACTCTATCGCTGAGCCTCGAGGGCCAGCCGGGCGAGTTGACGATGGAGCAGGCCGTTGCCATGCCCGAGCAGTGTCAGATGCTGCTCGACAAGGCCGACCAGCTGTTCTTCACCACGAACCCGCTGAACCTGCCCCAGGCGAGGCTCTACTACGAGCGCCTCGCCCGCCGGCTGTCGTTTGTCGACGTGATACCGCTCACCAGGGGTAAGGGTGCCGATGGGACTACTCCACCGCCCCTGAGCGAGGCCTACCAGCGCCTCGAGTCCTCGTACGGCCTCACGGCCGACGCCATGACGCAGCTGCGGCGCATCCACGGGACGGCTACCTCGTCGCTCAACAAGTTGATGCTCGGCCAGGACATGTTCTGCACATCGCCGTCGTGGGTGCCGCGATTGTCGTTTACCTTTTACAAGGCGCGCGTCAAGGCCCTGCTCGCCGACTTCCAAGAGGTCGAGGGCGCCGTCACGGCCTTTGGCCAGGCCCAGCAAAAGGAGCAGATCATCAAGGCCCAGGTCGAGCAGGCCCAGCGCCACAACAGCCTGACCGAGACGGCGGCCCGCGAGCAGATGCAACTCATCACGCGTCCCGGCGGCGACCTCGAGACGGCCGGGCTGACGATTGCGCGATACACGCCGCAGCTGGCCGCCGCGCGCAAGACGCTGGCCGCCAGCCTGCGCGACCTGCAGGCCTTTGTCGAAAACCACTTCCACGTGGGCGTCGAGACCATCACCGAGTCGCTGACCATGCTGGCCTTTGCGCCGCACGCGTCCATGGCGCTGATCCAGGGCATCGGCGCCGGCTACCGCGGCTGGACCAAGATGGAAAACCTCGAGGGCGTGGCCGTCAACAAGGACTACATTGTCGACCAGATCGACATGTGCGCGGGCTCCATCAGCGCGCTGACCGAGGCCTACAAACGCGGGAGCCGCGGCGAGCTGGCCGTCGACGACGCCAGCCACTCCAAGGTGCTCGCCACGGCCGAGACCATGACGCAGCTGCTGCAGGACTTCAAGAAGGCCATCCCCGAGGCCCGCCACGAGGCCGTCGAGGCCAGTCTGCGCACCTACATCGGCCTGGTGACGAAGCGCAACGACGCCGTCATCGCCTACAACGCCCAGGTGCAGTTCCTGCTTGAGCTGCAGCGCATCGTGGCCGCCGCCCAGGACGAGGCGCGGCGCCTCGGCGATGCCGCCCTGACGCTCAACCCGGAGCTGCCCACCATCTACTTCTGGCTCAAGCGCCTGCGGGCCGACGCGCAGAGAGACATTCTGCAGCGGCTCAACTACGAGGCGCGCGCCATCGCCTTCTGGGGCCCGCTGGCCATCGCCGACGTCGTCCGGTTCGGCCCGCCGGCGCCGGTCCGGGGCACGATGCAGCTAAAGCAGTACCAAGGCGAGCTCGAGACGCGCTTCGAGAGCTGCTACCACGCGCTGCAGGGCGACGCGTGGGCGCACTGGCCGGGACTGCGCAACTTCCGCAAGACGGGGACCGTTATCGACATATCCAAAGACGTGCTGGCCCAGCTGGCGACGCCCCTGGGCAGGGACACCGACGACAGCCCCGACGAGGACGACGCGTACGAGGCCGGCTTCACCATCACCCCCAAGTCGCATAGCTTCTTTGCCGACGCCGCCAACGTGCGGCTGACGCAGGTCCGCGTCTGGCTGCTGGGCGCCGCTGTGCCGCCCAACCCTGACGAGGGCGACTCGCACCGGCTCAAGGTCGAAATCACCCATCTGGGCGGCGAGACGGTGTGGAACACGGCCGGCGACGCCTTGGCCTTCTCGCACGAGCCGACGACGCTGCAGTTTGTGTACGACGCGGCCATCTTCAACGCCAACAAGACTCCCTCCGGAGACCCGCGTCTCGTGTACGGCCTGCAGGGCCTGGAGAAGGACTTTGCCGACGGCGTCCCGAAACCTAACGACCGGCCGCCGCTGGGACCGTTTGCTGACTGGCGCATCCAGGTGCGGCGCGACACAAACCCGGGGCTGGATATGCGGGGGGTTACGAAGGTGCTGCTGGAGTTTTGCGGGCGAAACCAAAAGATGGAGAAGAAGAAGAAGCCAGAGGAGGGGAGACATGGATGAAAGAGCGGGATGCGATGGCACATGTAGACACAAGGGACGCGGGGTTGGAGTGACACAGAAATAACTAGAAGATCAGAGGCAAAAACTGATGAGAAAGCCCCGACCATCTTGAATCAAATGGCTTTGGAAGAAGAATAACATCAACGGCTTGTGCGCAGCTGCTCGACTAGCGCGGCTGAACCTTCATTTGGTCCTCACTGGCCATATAGCATATGTTCAGAGGTGTGTGCATGTAATTGTGTTTCGTGCGGATTGGCAAAGGCCAGCCGCGACTGGATGTGCTGCTAATAGTTGTAGGGCAAACAAAAAGGCAGCACTTGATATTCCAGCGGAAAAGAACACGTCCTCGGCCATTAGTTTGCGTAACATTAGCGAACGGTTGGCTGTGTGTGTGGCGAATCAGTTGGACGAGGCAATCCAGGCCGCTGGCCCCAGATGTCTCGGTCGAAGTCGAGGGGAGGTTCTGTCGAGAGTTTTGTCTTGATGGCGAAGTCGGCGTCCGGACTGGTGTAACGATAACGTAGGTCTTCGGAGTGCATGGTCACGGAAGTAATACCGAAGATGGAGACGAAGGAGAGGCGGTGTGTACGGGACAGGACGGGAAGGAAAAAAGAGGTAGAAACTTGTCAAAGTATGTCAAGGGGTGAATGATTAGTGATGTGTGCCATGTTGACGTGTTTGTGTTTGCCTGCCAGTTGGCCGAGTTTGGCCGCTTGGCTGCTTGTCAGGGAGTGACTGTCGCGATTGTTTGCTAGGCACGTAAAGAATGGCCAGCGCAATTCATCCGCCGCTTCTGCCTTGATCTTTTTATGCGTTGAGTGACTGTCCATCAACAAGTGATATCCCTTTCATGATTGAATTACTCAAACGGCCAAGAAGACCCCAGCACCAGCACAGGAGATTCGGGGCCCGACAGCGTGCTGTTAGACCAGCAGGGAAGACCTAGCCCGCATCACTGACGCCCTGAAGGAGATGTTCTGGTATGCTTTCTCCTTCGAATCCAACGCCGAGACGGCCCGTGATGCTCTCAAATGGTGTTCTGGGTCGGCCTACAATTCAGGAGCGCTTCAGTTACGAGAGGGCATCGGCAATCGCAGCCTAGTCGACAAGCGCAGGCCAAGTACGATCCGGATCGCGTCGAGCCCAGCTGGCCGATTAATATTTTGCTGGCCGAGTATGTCTTGATACAGCATCCAACAACTCCGGGACGAAACGCCCATGGAACTAAAAACTCTCCATATACTTGGCCTCGATATATCCAACCGGTTCGTTTCTATATGCGACAAGAAAATCCAAGGTAGCATTACCCAAAAACACCACGATATCAAAGGTCATGTCGCGCCATTTCTCCCCTGCAGAATTCCTGTAACTCTTTTCTCGCCAAATCTTGGACTCTGGAACAGTGAAGTTCACAGAGCAAAGCTCTCTTACATCTAAAATAACCGTTAGGTATCAATTTTGGCTGTCGGCTTCAAGTTATCTCGACTTACTCTCATCGTTCCTCTCTGGGGGCTCGTCTGCGTCCGAATACAGGAGCTCCTGTGAGAAACGGCGGTCGCCGTAACTTGTAAATCCCACGCCGCTCACAGAATCGACTAATTGGATGTTGAGGACTCGCCCCTCGGCGACAGTCTCGCCCTTTGGAGCGTTAGATCTGGAATGTCTCGGTCAAACGCGGAGTCAACTCACACGTCTCAACAACCACCTCATTTGGTTATTGGCCATGTAACAGTTCTTCGACTCGTAAAAGGCCTTGTCCTTCTCCAAGTGTATATCGGATCTAAATGGTACAGCTACGGAAATCCCGTAGCTGTATTTAGAAATCCGTGATGAGATGGTGGGCTTGGGTCGTGCTCGCGTGTCCATTGATGACCTCTCCGTGTGATCAAGTCCCCACATGCACGCGCCTCGACAGATTGCAGACCAACTTTATGCCGGGTTAGAGGGTTGGGGCAGTGAACATGTCTGGGGAAAGACTTACGCTCCATCAACTTGGAGAACTTTGATGCCAAGAGATGAATACGATCTTTCGAGTCGTTGGTGTAGGTACTTGCTTGATCCAAAACCCCCGACAAGAAGAATGGCCTAAAAAGGTAAGCACATAAAGAAGTCGCATAGCCTCACAGTCTCCATATTCCGTACCTTTACTTTTAAGGCGCGATCCTCAACTTGGTTGACTTGTTCTTGGACTAGGTTGTCAATCTGGCCACAAACGTAGTCGAACACGGTGCGAAGCATCGATCTAAAGTGGCACACCAAGGTCAGAAATGGCAGAGCAACAAGTAGCCGTGACGTACTTTTTTAGGGTAATGCACTCGTCTTCAATCCCCTCTTCATAGTTGTCTTCAATCCCTCTCAAATCAACCGAGTAATCCTTGTTAGACTCTAGGGTGAAGGAGCGCTTGACACCTTGTTCAAACATTCTCATCATCCTTTGCTTATGGATGGGCTTGATGCGGGCATATTCGTCTTCTCCCACCAGAATGCGAATGTGCTTCTCAAAGGAGGTATCGAGAAAGATGGATCCGCACAAGTCGCCTAATGATTGATCAACATGGGACGAGACCAGTCGGTTAATGCAGTTGATTTACCTCCGCTGATAGCACACTCTTCAACCTCGAGGGGGCTGATTTGGTTGACCTTGTAGGTGATAAGGTCCTGGTGATGGTTTCTTGTCAACACTGAGATTCGAACGGGGTCTACTCGAGATGAAGGAACTCACAACTGTGCCGCCTCCAGCATCGCAAACGACGAATGTGTCACCGCGCTGCACTCGTTAGCGCTACGGGCTTTGGAAAAAGAACCACAAACTTACCGATAGCGCATTCTCGTCAGCTTTGTCTCTTAAAGTCGCCAACGCAGCGGCTTCGGGCTCGGTTACAAGCCTGATACTGCGCGGCATGTTTGCATCCCGGGCTGCCTTCAAAGTCTTGTCCCTCGCTGCGTGGGACCACATGGCTGGCACGGTGAGAACGACATGGACCGTGTAGGTGTCCTCCCAATCATCGTCGCCAACCCTCTTTCGGATGTCTTCCTTGGTGTAGCGCCAAATCACTCGCAAGTAGTCGCTAATGACTTCCTCGGCCGTCTTGTTGAGCTTCTGTAGAAGCGAGTTGCTGTCGCGAACTTCTTGGACGGTCTTTGTGTATTTGGATTCTGGCTCAAGGAGGAGCTTGACCCACTTGAACGACTCTTCCTTGGTGCTTACCTCGTATCCCCAGTTCGCAACTCGCCCGTTTCTGTAGGATATGACCGAGGGGACTTTGTCTTGGTTCGAGATGGAATCGCCGAGGTTGGGCCAGTCCGTGATGAGTCGGATCTTCTTGTTCCCTTCGTTGATGGCCCACGAAACACCGGAGTGACTGAACGAGAGGTAAGCACTTGATGACGTGGGGATGTGACTGTCCACTTACGTTGTACCAAAGTCGATGCCGACCATGATTTCCGAGTTGAGGGAGTTCATCTTGATGAAGGTTCAACGAAAGACGCGTGCCAAGGTGCTTTGGAAGGCAATACGAGGAAGGAAGACACCAGTCCACAAGAAAGAGAGAACGAGGAGGGGTGGGAGTTGCGGTTCCTGACAGCTCTGTAAGCTACCGAGTGAGCGCTTGCGGTCGGGCACAGAAAAGAGATAAGATGCACAAGGGACTAAGAGAGAATATCCAGCTGATCCGCAGGTGGGAAAAGGTCGATCATCGATAGAGACGAGAGGAACTGGACACCCGGGGTCCAACCAACCCCCCTTGGCCTTCTGCACTTCGATATCTACGCGCTCGCTTTGTGGCAGAGGACCAATCTCCGAGGTGGGTAGTATTGGGGTCCAAACAGGACAACCATTCCAACTGTTGGTGGCATCGGATCTGCTTCGCCAACCACTTCCCTTACATCAGTTGTAAGCCGCGAACATGTAGTGTTGGGGCACGGCGTTGCCTAATCACACCTAGACCGGCAAAGGAGGCCAATTATGAGAGACGAGGCTCGAGACATGCAGCTCAGCGTCGAACTATCGACGAAAAAGGAAAAAAGAGCCAGGGATGCTGGGGTCGGTGGCCAAGTACCACAATGTCGAGCGACCTTTAGAGCCTCACTTTGCGAAAGCAGGCTGAGATTGCATACCACAGCGTCTAGGACTTGGTACCTCCATTGCCGAAAATAGCGTATGCGGTAAGCAGCCAGGGCGTTACTACTGCAAATACTGCATCACTTGCATCACCTGAACCTCGCGGCAGGCAGCGGTCGCACGTAAGCTGCACTTTGGCAGACTAGACGCGGCGAATGTGCTTGGCGTACGAAAATGAGGCATCCGGTTCATGCGGCTCCGGCCACATTGATCAACTGTTGCGACAATGGTTCTCGTAATACCCCCTAGCTCGAATAGATGATGAACTCTCTTCTACCAAATCGCCAAGCTTTCACTTCAGCTCGAAACAACTATCCACGCAAAAATGGAGAACCAAGGCCAAACCACTTCGCGGCCGAGCATGGTCGTTCTGATGGGAGTCACGGGCTCGGGAAAGAGCTTTCTCATCAACCAACTGGCGGGAAGAGACGTGGTTAAAGAAGGCAAAGATCTGGATTCCTGTGAGTTCGCCCTAGCCCCCGTCCAATGCTGTCACGTATGCTGACAATCTCCCGAGGCACGCACGAGTGCCAGATGATCCCAGTGGACATTGGAAACACAAAGACGCTCCTCATTGACACTCCGGGGTTCGACGATACGAAGCGGACAGACTCTGAAATCTTGAATGAGATTGCAAGACTCCTGGCCGCTCAGTATGAGCTGGGGTTCGAGCTCAAGGGAATCATCTACGTCCACCGAATCACCGACATCCGGTACTGCGGCTCGGCAGTCAAGACGTTTGAGATATTCAAGAGAATATGCGGCCAGACGGCTCTGTCCAACGTCCTGCTGACCACGACTCGTTGGAACGAGATCGACGAGCAGACGGGAGCGTCCCGCGAGCGCCAGCTCCGAAGCGACTTCTGGGCCTACATGGTTGGCCGCGGGTCCAACATGAGCCGCTTCCACGGCGACCACACATCGGCCGTAGCTCTCATCAGCCAGCTCATCGCCAAGGAGCCCATCGTGCTCCGCATACAGCACCAGATGATCAACGAAGGCAAGAAGCTCCACGAGACCGACGCCGGCTCCTACGTCGACGAAACCCTCGGCGAGGTGCGCAACCAGTATCTGCAGGAGCTCCAGTCCCTGGAGGAGCTGCGGAGCGAGCTGCAGGAAAAGGACCGCTCAATGCGCCGCCAGCTGCATCTGGACCTCGAGCGTGGCCGCGAGCGGCTGCGGGTGACGGAGGAGCAAAAGGTCAGTCTGCGCACCGACGTTGCGAGCGAGGTCAAGGACGAGATCACGACCGAGACTAAGCGCAAGTCCAAGTCCAGTGGCATAGCCAAGGTGCTCCCCGTAGCGCTGGGTCTTCTGGGCATGTTCGTGGGGATTCCGCCGGGGGCCACCGAGATGTTGATCGAGTGGGCGTCTGGGATCCCCGAGTGGTTCTCCAACTTAGAGCTGTAGCCGCCCGTAGGAACCACAAGTTTGCTAGAGTAGCCTCGGAGTTACGCTGATAAGTAATACAATGTTGCCGTTGTGCTTGTCGCCGCCGCAACGACCATTTCCGCAACTCCCCCGACATGACTGTGAGGTGTGCTGGCAGTGCCTCCCTGCATGCCTGCCCTGTCCTGAACCCGAAACAAAGCCGGGAGCACCGTAACAAGCGCACAGAAACGGGCAATGTCCTGGCTGGCCGCTTCGCTGGCTACACACGGCTTGTCTCACTTGACCGGTGTGGGACGGCTGAGGCACCCGGCCAGGACGGGAAGGCCAGAGACGAGTCAAACATCGGCTGAGCCTCATCGGTGACCCTACAGGGAGACTAGACAGTTTCAAAGTAAGCGCCAAGCCAATATTGATGACCAAAGTGCAAGTTTCGTGGGTACCACAGCCGTTGTCATTGGCAAACGACTGGTCCATCGCCAGCCTCGACGCCTCCGAGTTGCCGTCGGCTGTGCCACCGCAGCCTGATTTCGTGCAAGTACCAGTGAACTCCTCTGTACATGGATCTTTTCAGTCGAGACATGCTTACCCCTCTCCAAGTACCTACCCAAGATGCAAGCCACTGCGCGATTTTTCCCATTCTTGCCTCGTAAACGAAGCCACGTTGACGCGTCCGTTTCATGCGGCTCATCAAGTCTGCCTTGGCCTTAGATCGCCATTATTCTACTCGCTGGTAAACAATGCGCTCTGTCATATGCTATACCCAAATATCCCCAGCTACGTTACCAAAATTTCCCTCTCAACTTCCTACGTTTCACCAACAGCAACTCTCTCAATCGAATTGCATCTCATCATGGCGCGTCCACACCCAGATCCAAACCTAGACTTGCACCATCCTCAAGCCTACGGTGCCGGTTTGGCTCACAACGATGCTGTAACCGCTGCGAGGCGTAGTGATCGCAGGAACCGTGTGTCAAAGTCTCGTCAGGAGGATAGACCTCCCACTGTTGGGAGAGCGAACAGCGTAAGCGGAGCATTCGCAGCCGAATACGACGACGGCTACCATGAAGAGCCT
The DNA here is from genome assembly GCA_001305505.1 of Neonectria ditissima. Classification (NCBI taxonomy): domain Eukaryota; kingdom Fungi; phylum Ascomycota; class Sordariomycetes; order Hypocreales; family Nectriaceae; genus Neonectria; species Neonectria ditissima. The sequence continues at coordinate 1,086,073 of LDPL01000005.1, read as the reverse complement.
CCCCCATATACCGGAGAGAACTGTACGAGAAACTCGAGATCTTTTTGCTATGCTGAAGCTTACTTGTCTTAGCCAGGAGAGGAAGCCAGCGACCTCGCAACGACAGAGAGCGCGGCAATCGTGATCGAGAGCGAGAGCGAGATCGCGATGAACGCCGGCCCGAACCTAGTTCCTGGGGTAGCTCCAGATCTGCAGGATTCCTCCGAACAGGGCTCAAAACGGCAAGTATATCCAACAGACGTAACTGGCTCTATTTCTAACACTACTTTCAAAGGTCCGACACGCCTTGAACCCCGTGGAAACTCAGTCCCAAGGATACGGAGACGCTCGGAGTCGCGACCCCGCCCGTCACCCGCCGCATCCCCATTCAGCGAACGGCTTCGACACAAGAGCAATCGAGACTGAAGAAGCCGTGCACTTGAAGATCATTGAAAACCTCCAGGTTCAGCTTGCTTCGGCAAACTCCAACATCGAAACCCTCAAGAACGAAATCCGGGCAAAGGAGGAGGCTGGTGCCCTGCTAAAGAGACGCAACAATGCCATGCAGTCGTCTCGCGACGCCCAAGAGGAGCTTCTTGGCCGACAAGACGAAGACCAGTCAATCGAATCGACCTTTGAGGGTCTCTTTCACCAAGTGAAGAACTGGACAGGCAAGTACTGCAACACAGCTAGTTCCGAGATGGTCGTCACTGGAGTACATCAGGAAAACCTGGCTCGAATTCAGCGTGTCCTTCCATCCCTTACTGACGTCGGGGACCTCCCTGATTTCCTACCAGTAGGGGCTCTCCGGCGTCGGCGGCAGTTCGTCCGTGGGTACTTGGGTCTCGTCTTGGCCGAGACATTGATCCGCTCTTTGCCGGGAACCTCGCATCCAACAGGCGCAGGACAGGACTATTGGCTGCCTGTCAAAGTCTGTGACGGTGTCCGGGAGCTAGAGTCTACGCTGCTCGGTTCAGGTACGTCGAATACCAATAGTTTGTAATCATGCTAACATGACTTCAGGGGGAGCGATCACTCTCACGGCTTTCCATCAATGGAGAACCATCACCATGTCGCTGCTTGCCAAAGTCCATCCTCCTTCTCGCTGGTCGCAGTCACAAGATACCATGAACTTTATCGAAGACCAGGTAGACTTGACCCTCTCAATCATCCGGCCCCTCGGGTCGCATCCTGATGATAGCGAGCAGCGGAAGAAGCTCATGGATAACATATTCATCCCCGGCATCGAGTTCTCCCAGTTTCTTCGTCGGCAGCGTGCCTGCTGGAGTGTTCGCTTCCCAAGTCTTGCTCCCACAAGCGCAGTCCCGCCAAGCGAGTCTGTTGCTCATCTGTTTGATCGGGCAACGATGGAAGACAGAGATAGTCTGGCCGATGATGATCTCGAGGACGCTTCCTCCGACCAGTGTTTGAAGTCTGTCGAGATTGTCGTGACGCCTGTGCTTTTCAAGAGTGGAAATCATGATGGTATCAAGTACGATGTGGTCTCGCCGGTCAGAAAAGCCGAAGTCTCTTGTGCTGAGATTAGAATAAAGTAGCCTGAGGTGTAAGCCTTCAATCATTCAACCAAATTGTTGATACATAGTCTTTTGGAGTAGGGAAACTCAATGCGCACCATTCATGTCCATTGAGTGGAGTAACTTCAAGTTAGTTTTGCGGACGCACTTGCAATCTATACAACTTTGAACCCTGCCTCGGCTGGATTGAACTGAGCACAAGTCTTTGCGGCATCGTACACCTCCAAGTTCTGGATGTTTAACTGTATTTACTTGAACTCGTGATAGTAGCAACCGCACCCCAGAGCCAACCGCGATAGACCTGGTTCTGGATGTTTTTCTTGAAAATTGCACAGCGAAAATTATTCACGTCCTCATCACATTCCGATGCATCATTTCTGTTTACTAAAGAGTTCAGCAAATTCTGCTCTTGAATGTTCACATCCATAATCTTCAAGTCAAATTTCTCACCCAACTAGTAGATTAACCCAAATCTTACTAGATGGCCGTTAAATAGAAATGGCATGTCGATTGGGACATAACCAGTTATGCAATTAAACCTATTCATGGCAGGGTTATGCAGGTTGTACAACTATCGAGTCTTGCAGCACAATGCTCAGCCTCGTTTCAATCCCCGCAGCCATCTTTCAGCTGAGCTTATGACGAACAAACAACTTTTGTCGGAGGCCTCTGAGCATTTGGTTCCTGAAGGCCACAAGCCATGAGTCTTCCACAGCAACCCAACTCTGAAAACTCCGCGCTGGTGCGTCCAAATGCCGGCAAGATCGCGAAAGGTCCGGCAGAGGATCTCGAGAACGCCGTTGCCAGGTTTCAGGCCATCTTGAGCGATGAACACCGAATAAAGCTGCAGAATTTGAGAGGGGCTCCCCATGATTCTCAGGCAGTCATTGCTTTCACAGCGGAACTGGACCGTTTAGACCCGAATCGGCGAGGCAAAAGTGTAGCCTCAAGGCTTGCTTCATTTTTGCAAACAATCCAACAGTTCTCACCGGTCGTCGACACATACGTCCAGTCGAATCCTCAACTTGCCGCGCTGATCTGGGGATCCGTACGCTTGACCTTTCTAGTACGTTTTACAGGCAATCTACAGCTACTAGTCACTAACGGCGAATAGCTGCTGGCAAACTTCACCTCGTACTTTCAATCTTTTGTCGAGCTTCTGAACGGGTTCGCAGGACTTTGTTCAAGATTCACCGAGTACCAACTCATATTTGCCCAATCACGGCGTCTCAAGGATTCGATCTTTCAGTTTCACTCTTCTGTGGTCCTCTGCTGCGAAAGGATTGTCGTAATAATTTGTCGTCCTTGTCAGTTTGTTCCATCTTTACTTAGCGCATTTCTAACTGGTCCTAGTGAGATCACATGCCTGGAAAGCTCTTACTCAATCCTTTCAATCCGAGGTCCGGAGTTTCGTGGATGATATTAAGGCAAAGGCAGAAGCAGTCGGGCAGGAAATCCAACTTGCCAAAGCTCAAGCCGACCATACCGAACAGAAGTGTCAGGCCGAAGAACGGAAGGAAGCGGCTACGAGTCGGAAGCAGCTTTCTTCCTGGTTTTCCAAGTCAAAGGCCGAGCTTGTTCGAATTGAGGAGAAAGAAAAGAAACAAACAGCCGGTGTGTATTTCATACTGTTGTTCATCTACGAGCGCCAGCCTAACAGAATTTTAGACCAGCGACGCCATCGTATACTCAAAAACCTATCGTCCTACAACCATACCACGGCATTTTATAGTACTCGTAACAAGCGCCATTTCGGCACAGCGGAATGGATACTCAATACCCCGGAGTTCAAAGATTGGTACGAAAGCGACGAAAGTGCTGTCTTCCATGTGACTGGCAAAAGTAAGTTACTTGATTCAGACACTAGGATTCAGAGTCAATGCTAATGACATTACAGTTGGGTCTGGGAAGTCGGTCCTGGCGTAAGTATTCGGGTCTATGATACAAGTAAGAAGGGCTAATAACGAAACTTCGAAAGGTCGCGCATCGTCGAAAGTCTTTGCCAGAGGAAACAGCACAACCAGTTCATTTCGTTCTTCTTTTCTCGGTTTGACGATTTGGACAGCCTCAAGGCTCACACAATCATTCGGTCCCTAATTCAACAGGTCCTCGCTTCGGTCTCCTCGGACTCGATCAGCCTTCTATCAGCCACCGAACTCGCCGAGTCTCTGAAGGTTGCTCAAGACCAATACTTCTCATTTGATACTCTGCAAGATCTCCTCCACAAATCGTGTGATTTCTTTGAGAAATGGATAGTTGTTGTGGACGGCGTTGATGAGTGCCCTCCTGATGAACAAACTCAACTTTATCGGTTCTTGTCGCGCTGCGTTGAGGATAACCCAAGCTCTCACAAGATCAAAATTTTGCTTTCCAGTCGGGAAACAACCCAAATACACATTGATAGAATCTTCAAGTCAGTGTCACGGTTGACCACTGGGTTCAATCGCACTAGTGCAGATATCAAAGTCTACGCAGAAGACGTGCTTCAAGCAAAATTGTCGTCGATGCAATTGGTTGTTGGAGATGCGGCGATTATTGACCAAATCATTGATGTTATCGCAGCCAAGGAACAAGGAATGTGAGCTCCATCTCGCCCTTTACTTTATCATGCCTTTGCTGATTCTGAAAACGCAAAAGGTTCTTGTGGGTTTTTCTCACCATTGAGGATTTGTGTTCTTGCAAAAACGACAAGGAAATTCGTCAAGCACTCGAAAACCTTCCTACTAATCTACCAGCCGTGTTTGATAGAGCTCTGGCGCGAATCGTGCAGTATCGCCACCAAAGTATCGCGCAAAACGTATTCAAGCTAGTGGCAGGCGTCCGTCGGCCGCTCAGATTGCCTGAACTTCGCGAAGCCCTTTCCCTGAGAATTGGTCAGACCAACCTTGACCTCGATGATTTGATCAGCGGGGTTGAGCGAGTCACTAACTGGTGCGAAAACTTGATCCATTTCGAGGAAACCGACAACACCGTGCATTTCGGACACCATTCCATTCGAGAGTTTTTATTGCAACCGGCCGCGGGGCCTTTTGGTGAATTCCATTTCGACCTGGAAGATGCCGATCACCATGTTGCGGAACTATGCGTAACCTATCTGAATCTGGACAATTTTAGGACAGCACTGGTCGAGACGCGTAAGAATGATGTTTCTCCTGATCCTACCCCGGACCTAGAAATCTCAATGGCTGCTATTGCTGGTCAAACAATGCAAACCGCTCTAAAGGGAAGTCTGGGTAATCGATGGGGCGTGTGGACGAGAAACAAGCTCAAGTCAAATACTTGGACAGCTGTTTCCCACATAGCTGAAAGTATCGTCCCCATGAATGCTACACGTGGTCCCACAGATGCAACATGGGGTGAGTTTTGGTACTACGCTGCAAGCAGCTGGCTTCTTCACAAAGTCAAAATCCAAAACCAATCAATGTCGAAGACTTGGAATCTCGTACGAAGACTTTTAACGGACCCTCCTCCCGCCCTCACTGCCCCTTGGATGGATAACGAATGGCGGGGTTCGTATGCGGCCAAACACTCACAGCAATCTGTCCCGTTCTACGAAGACTTGGTCAAACAGGAATCGGATAGTCAAAAATCAAGCCTTCTCTTCGCTATAGCTTTCTTCTCTGACCAGAATACTGCTTTAACTTGTCGCGCGTTCTTGGAGTTGGGGGCTATCGCCAAGCACACGGAGATGATCGAGAACGCGATACGTTTCATGGCAATTAACGCACGACATGTGGATTGCCCAAACCGATGTCTTGTGCGGGCACGGCAATACCTAAGCCACAAGAGGCTATTGCAGGTAGTCACGTGGTGCATAGCTCAAGGGGTTCAGTCGTGGCCTGCCTCCCTGGAAGAATTCGAGGAGGAATGCGATTGCGGCTCAGAAAGAACCATTGGGCTGCACGACGATATAACAATGCTCATTTCCAAGGGCTATCGGCGTCACGAAAATCCGAACATGCTGCCGTTTGCACAAATTTCACTGGGCGATGGCAATATGTCAGGTTTTCCGATAGAGTTCTTTGTAGAAAGCGACGAGCATGCGACACTGTACCCGGTGAAAACTCCATGTGGGAAATCCGTCATGGACATCACCGCTGCCACGCCAAGCCGCTACGGACCGCAACAAATTGACTGGGTTCTCGATCAAATTGGGTGGTCCAACGACTCGGCGTCGACAACTGTTCGACAATACGTTACGGATGGGTTATACGAAGCGATGAAGGCCGGCATACCGGCAAATACCAAGGTGCTTCTTGGCGCATGCTCCCAGTCGGGAGGCCCTTACCCTCGAGACATCGAAATGTGGTGTAGTGTGCTTTGGGAATCTTTCTGCTTCTTCTGGCCGGTAGGTGTTGCAGTCGAAATGATGCAGACATTCCTTGAAGTTCTCGAAGGCGAGAAATGTCATCAGGCTTACTGGAAACTGCACCGACTAGCCGTTTTATCCAAGAATTGGCCGCTGATCGCAGTGTTGGAGAACAGGCAGCGCGGATGGGGTGTATACTATAAGCTGGAATTTGAACAACAAGAAGCGGAGACATCTACGAAGCAAAATCCTATTCCAGAGACTGTGTGGGAGTGGGTGGAAATGGTATACGCCTGTAACTCATGCTTACCTGAAAGACTTCGGGGTCTGCAATACGACTCTTGTCTATTCCAGGACCTTTTCGGGCAAGATGAGTTCCAGTTTTGTTCTTCTCACGGGTTGGGGTTACGGGAATTTACTTTTGCAAACGCCAACTCGATTGACAACGAAGCCTGGGCCCATCTCGAAGAAGTATTGGCACGGACCTCGAAGCATTCGGCACAGCAGAGTCCCCTTCGCTATCTACCAGGTGTAGTCGACGTAAGTCAAACAACATCAAGTTGATTAGGTACATTTGTTTACTCTGCAATCTTTAACCAGTTGCCTTAGCATTATTGCATCTGATTTTATCCAATGCCATAATCTTGTGCAACCTAGCTCTCAAAGACCTCGCACTCCGACTTTCAAGTAGTAAGGGTCTTCATCAATCCTCTTTCTTAGCGCTCCATTCTTCAACTCGTTCACATCCCACTCAGTCCAAACGAAGCGTCCATGTAAGAATGTGGCCTCGGGAGAGGCAAGCCAAACCGAAAACTGGCCAGGAAGATCCGCTAAGCAGATGGCACGTTTGATCAGCAATGTTCCACGGACGCCGTCTGGGGAGTCGACTCACCGTCGTTCCAGGCGTACGAATCTTCGTTATACCCAGCATCTCTGGCATTCTGTGTGAACACGCCGCCTGGGTTCATGTTGACGATCTGCATCTTCTCAGGTGGCACGTCCTGAGCAATTAGCTGCATGGCAAGGGAAGCTGCGCTCTTGGTCAGTCCATATCCTGGACTGTTCGCCGCAGCCTTCCACTCATGAATGGCATAGGTGGAAACGTTGACCAGATACTGGTTCGTGGATTCAGTGACGGTAGCTCAGCTACAGCTTTTGGTGGGGGCGCACTTACCTTTGGTCCAGGAACGCCCTGTCCCTTTTGCTTGTAAAAATGCTCCGTCATCTGCAATTGTGCACGAACGTTCATGTCGTAGTCTTTCCAGATTCCCTCTGTTCCGACCTCAAGAATTGGTTTCTTGTCCGATATCTTGACGGCATTGAGGACCAGGACGTCAACCACTGTTCTTTGTTCCTCCAATGAGTGCCAAAGCTGTTCCACCTCCATAGGGCTGGAGACGTCGCAGGTAGTTCCGGTGATCTCGGCGTTGGGGTAGCTGCGGGCGAGTTGAGCTGCCGCGTCTTTTGTTGGCCCTGGACGTCGGCCGAGGATGATGACTTTGCTGGCAGAGGCTTGCAGAAATGCTTTGGCAATTGCGTAACCAATTCCTGCATTGCCTCCAGTCACGAGGACTGTTTTTCCAGCCTGAGACAACTCGGGGCGCAAGGGGGAGATCGCAGCATAGGGAGCCCGGTGGAAGGGCTCCGTCAGTGTCCAGGCGGGTTCCATGATGCTGATAGACAGAAGTGATGAGTGACGAGACTGAATTTTCCGGAATGCGGAATGAGAGTATTTATAGCTGAGCCTGGATTATTCACGAGTGCAGCCTCCCATGATTCCGGTACATGGTCTATGTTGAGGTGCTAATATCTTGCTGCTTCTACTCAGCCTCCGGCCAGCGGGTCTTGTCGGCGGTAAGTCGGTCTTCACTCCCGCAATTGCGGAAAGCCCCACAGAAACCCGCCGCCGCCGCCCGAGCTGATAAATTCACGTCGGGTTGTGAACTTGTAGAGAATTACGCCAAAATCTGACTGTCTATAATAATCTCAGTCCGGTGCACATGATTACTGTATGAGACTGCTATACCAAGCAGCTGATCATCAGCATCATCCGCTGCGGGATAATGTGGGTATCGCGGGTTACTAAACCACTCGTGGGAAACCCGCTGGCGGAAAAAAGTGGACTTCCGTAGCCCGATCCGTTGATGTGGCGGCTTTGTGCGATTTGCCATGAGGCCAGAAAACAAATTCAGGAAATCACTCGAGTAATAAGGGGTACCCCACCATTCGAATTCATTCGCAAAGCTAGTTGTAGATGCGTCACTCAAATCAGGGAATGATCCTTAAATCAGGCAACCTGCCCATTCTGACATCGCTGTCTTTGGGAGAGATGTATCAGACTAGATCAAGACAGTGGAATTCAACCCTTCTGATAGGGATCGCTTGTCCATCTCTCCATCCCTTCCAAGCCGAATGATATCAGCATGACAGCATGTCCAAACTCGTCCACATGGCTCGGTTTTGCACCCTCGAACAGGTCGTTGATATTCAGGCTTTGCATAAACAGCACATCCTTTCCCTGCGCGACTCTTTTCTCCCACTCATGCTCAGATGACGAGTTCCATAATTCGTTCCCAAAAGTGCAGTATATGCCTCCCGGACACGCTGAGTACCCGTCTTTCATAGTCGTGTAAACACCTTGCAGGATGTTGGTCGTCAGCCACGTCCGCCGCACACTTTCCGCGAAGATCCACGTCTTCCACGACCCCCATGGCGGACCTATCCCGACGGCGGCCACAGAGCTGGGATCAGCTGTCCTCATTTCTGCAGTGATTCTCTGCCACATTTGTTCGTTCCATGATGTGAGTAGAGGAATTTGCGTCTCGGCCCGAGCACGCATGCGAATGTCTCCGTCGAAGAGACGGATACTCTGAAACATGAGAAGAGCTTGCACGCGGGCTGCGTGATCGGCGAGAGTCAGGACTGCAAAATCCAACGGTGGTTGTGCGGTTTGTTCCCGAATCAGCTGGTTCACGCGATCTTCGATAATACGGAACACGGTATCCTGCGTTGATGGCGTTTTGTTGAGGTATGCTGTCAACGCGGTGTAGGCATCTTGGATGCATCTTGGCATGTGCATCCGATACAACTGCCGATGAACTAAAGGGCAGTGGTCTTCTGTAACCCACTGCTTGAACCAGCCTTGTACGGTTGTTACGTAGGCTTTGAGAGTCTCTTCGCCAAACCACTGTGGCGTTTGGCCTGGCGGTAGACGCTCAACATCCCACGAATCCCAAACGACAAACCACAAGTCCGTTGAGGTATCAGCCCACTCACCAGGATTGCATGCTGTTTCGAGCGCAGGCGTCTGTGTGTAAAAAGCGGACAGTATCCCGTCTAGCCCGGGGATGTCTACATCGAGCGGGGCATCGTTCTCGGCTGGCTCGAGAGACGTCGTTTCTTCTGCCGTGAGACTTCTCATCTCAGGTGGATACCCTGCAGTTCGTCGGGCTGCAGGGTAGGAGCACTCTAGCCCCTTGGCCATGCAACGCTGGCAAGTCGGAAACTGCTTCGTGCATCGTCGTTTGGAGTTCGTACATGCTGTGCAAGCCCTCCGATAGATAGTCGACAGCCCACCAGTCGAAGGGCTGTGAAGATTCTGCATTGTATGTGTAGGGTAGAGATTGATGACGGGCTCTTTTGCGCAGGGGGTGAGGGATTCACCTCTGCTAATGCAACGCTAGTTTTGTCAATTAGTAAGCCGGAGATGATATCAATTATTTATACGAGTCAAACGTTCACTTGCTCCATTGCTCACCACAAAAAAATAACAAGAGGTCAGTGCCGCCAGAATAAAGAAGCACGAAGTGAAAGGTACTGATGTTGAGATTGCGGAGAAACGGGGGAGTCCTGAAAACGCAAATCACTCGCAAGTTCAGCAGAGCTGTGAACACATAGTCTGTATCCGATAATCGTGTAGTTGTTGAGTGGAAGTAGCTTCACATTAAAGGAGAAAGTAGCATCAACCATGGAGACAGCACGATATAATAAGTAAGGCATCCTTTGAATAAATATTTCAACTTTACTATAAGCCATCCTTCATCAGCAGAGCTTCAACACCACTCTTCAGCGTCTGAATGATGTCATCATTGACCGTTCCAGAAGCGAAATCGTTGACCAAGTCCATGAAATCGAGGTCCACCTTTCCATCAGACACCACCGCAATCTCTTCAACCAACTTTCGAAGAATTCCATTTCGGCACTGCGGATCCTCAGCTGAAATGGCCAGGTTCTCTATAATCAGAGACATGCGTGTGATATTCTCGTCGGGTCCCGTTTCGGGGTTTTGAGTATCAGCTCGCGTCTTGGACACCAATTCCTTGTAAAGCGTCCGATAAAATCTGAGCGTCGTCGGAGAATCCTCTCGAACGCCCTTGCGCTTTACCCCTTTGTCCATCGACTCATTATACCCATACATTGCGGGATCCCAGTCTCGAGTGAGCCAGCCGGGGTACCTCTCGCTCCCAACACTGCGAGGGACGACTGCGACTCCATCCCAGTCGATGATGCCTTGGAGCTCGCCTGTATCTGAGACTATGAAGTTTTGGATGTCGTAGTCAGGATGTGCCAGAACGAAAGGCTTTGTGTCAGGAGGAACCGGGATGCAGCTAATGAGGAGTTCCAAAAGTAGCAAGACGCCTTTTGGGAAAGGCCTGACTTCTTCATGAAGGCTTAGGGGGAACGTGAAATACTCATGCGGACTGTCGAAAACGGGACATTCGACGTAGATTGGCTGATCGTCTGGGTCATTGTGAATGAACCAGCGATCCAACATCGCCTGGTGGTCGACATGCCGCATAGGTGCGATCCCAGAGGCCAGACTCCCATCTGAGGCGAATGTCATAAAGCCCCCCTGATCGGAAGAATACGTTTTGAGCTGCGCCATGGCGAAGGCGATATCTCGAAGAGCACGAGTGCGACATTGAGCAGCATCTTCCGAGCTGAAGTTACCAAACCAGACGTCGTACAAGGGTTTCCCAGAAATAAAGGACATGAGAATATAGGGGCAGCGAACTGGATTGTCTGTAGTTGCGGAAAAGTCGAAGACAGTTGGAATGGGAATCGTCGTCTCGCGCTTGAGGAGACGCATGGTGTTTGCTTCTGCGCTTAGGGAACCAGACGATATTGCATCCCAATGACTCGGCGTTCCATTGACTGGAATTTTGGCCAACCACCGGACGCCATCCTGAAACACTAGAGGAAAAAGGACATTGTACGAGCCGTAGATGGGGCGCTCAACCACGGGATTTTGTCCATCGTACTCTGTTTCACCACGCTGACGTACAGCAACCGCAAGCTTGGGGAGGCTGTCTTTGTCGAGATGGGCGAGGACGGCAGCAAACGGCTCTGTGTCATCATCTTCCTCATTCTCGTTTCCGATGTCTCGCAGGGATGCCGGTGGTGGACTCAAAGGCGGCTCGTTTTTGTCGCCTTGCGCCATCTTGTTGCTGGTTGTGAACTGTAGCCAGACATCGCTGAAATGCCAGGTAATCTCGGGTTTCAGCTGACTCATTGATTGAAGCCTAACGAGCAAGGCCACAGCCGTCAGCCAATCAGTTTACCTTAACAGTCATCCCAGCGCTTCAGTGATCTAAATTTGAACGACCGAAAGGATCGAGACTCTGATGTCTTAATCGTGGCCTAGCTGAGCGTCCGGTTCTTGGCTCAGGCGGCGTTCGCCTTGCCATTTTACCTATTCGGGTTGTCGGGCAGCGTATTGTCGTACAATCGGAATGGCGTCACAATCGGAGGCTTCTCCTTCATGGCCCCTGACAAGATGTCTGCAGCTGCGACTAGGCGATGTGGCGTTTGCGACGGAGGTGGCCCTCGTGCAGCCTGCTCGGCCGCGTGATTGATGTCGGCGACGTCCCTACTCATGATAGTTAGGTCCCGGACGTAACTGTGAACGTCGTTGCAGTCCTTGTCCTCGGTGATACAGACAGCCGCTCACATCCATATCGGAGCTTGGTGCGTAGTTGGCTTCGTCATCGCAGTCCATGGTGCTAAGGCACACCTCGCTTCATAGGTTCGCGCCTCGTCCATATGTCGCTGGATCGCGGTGGTCCTGTTGCCAGTTCGTTAGCAACGCTTCTGTCTCGTTTTTTGGACATCTGCAGTTTAGAACCAAGCATGCACTCATCACGGAGGTTGGGTTGTCAAACAAGCTGAGACTAGAATTTTGTTTTGCGGCCTCACTAATTAAAGCTTCCTCCGTCCACCAAGATCCAGCCATTTCGAACCCCACTCAAGAATTATCCAGGACAATGTCTATGCGGTTGTATCGCCGCCGTAAAGACAAAAGATTTAGCCGTCGATTCGAAAGTGGCATGCATCAAATGGTTCTCGGGGAAGCCCTCGGTTGATGCGCATTGCTCTGATGGTAAACTGTAGCTGCTGCCCACCAGGCCTGCAGGCGCCATGTCAGTGTCTGTTTAGGACCTCGACTCCGACGAACCTGACGCCTCCAATCTGGCCTGGTGCTGGAGCAATTGTCTCAGCCATCTGTCAGAATGAGACGCGAGCTGAGCGCTCCATGGACTCTTCAGTGCCAGGCCGTTGGCAGCAGGTGGCTCCAGTTCCGCACCCGCCGACCGAGCATCTTTAACGCCGCCTGGTGGTTTTGGCTGCTCGCCTAGAAAGGCGCCACTTGGAGTGGGTGCCTTTGCGCATTGCCGTTTTGATGGGCCCGAACGTGCATCATCGATGCCGCACTTGGGGCCAGTGTTGATTCCTTCGTCCGGTGGCTGCACGGCTCGCTGTCCGCTTGGGATCATATCTCGGCCCTCGCCTGAACCATCATCCGGGCGCTGCCTCTCATTCTGGACCTCATCCTCGCCTGGAACATCACCCGGGTGATCGCTCTCGTCTTGGACTGGGACCCCATGGTCGACATGATCCTCAAGTTGGTCTTTGCGGCCATTGCCTTCGTTTGGCCCTTCGCGCTCCAAGCCATCGTTTTCTAGACCGGCAAGTCGCTCCCGCAAGTGTCGGATCCGTCGCCGATTCCTGCGCTGGTCAGTCAACCAACAATTGGCGACAGCTTCTCGCAACTCTTCAACCCCACAAGGGTAGGTCGGACCCCCACGAGCCGCCCTGAAACAGTCAAGGGCCGCCGTGGTGTTGACCATGACAGGAACCCCATACGTGCTCACGGTGTCAATGGCCTTCATGACTTGGTTGAGATCTTTTGTGAATATCTCATATCGGGCCGTCGGGCTTGGAGTCTGCGCCTGTTGTGGTTTCTTCACCAACTTGGCAATTGCTCCCAACAACCTGGACTCGAGCAAAGCGTCACCAAAATGCCCCCAGGCGGCCTCTTGCAAAGTCTCGTGGTACTCCCACCACGACTGGTCGCCAGGACTCTGGGTCCTGATGAGTTTCCTGACCACCGGGCAGGCCGTAAAGTCCTCCGATTGGAACGGCCGACGATCATCTGTGCGGCAGACAACGGCCCATTTCAGGTAAAACCTGAGCTTCTCTCCGGTATTGCGACAAGAGAAAAACGGATGCGTCATTAGACGCGAAAGAGCCTCGGAGAACGTCCCAGGCCAGAGCGGGCTTGGGACCATTCGGCCTTGCCAAGAGACCAAAGAGTTGTCTGCCGTCGAGACTGTAAACTCCGAGTTCAGCAACGAAAACGGGTCGGTCTGCAACAGACGAAGAGAGACCTTCCAAACAGCGTGAAACTGAGCGTCGGAGTTGCTCAAGTTTTCGATGACAAACTTGATATGGGAGGCGTTCCACCTGCGCTGAAGTGCGTCCTCGTCGCTTTCGCTCCAAAGTCGGTCGAAGACAGGAACTGGGCACCCAGGCTTATCAGGCGCAAGGAACTCCTCTCTGGTGATCTTGGGCACATTCTCCTTGAAGTGAAGCCTTGCTTTCTTCACCCCTTCCTCGAACGCGTCACTGAATGCCTCGGTGGCGCGATTCCTGTACAAGGGTTCTTCGTTTTTGGCGACGCTGGGTGCCTCGGTCTCGCCCCGTCGGGGGGCGGCTCGCGTATTCGACATCGTCGGCGTGATGGGTTCCCGATCGTTCGGCGGGACGACGTGGGTGTGGTATTGGGTGTGTCGTGGGTTGGACATTTGGATCGTCGGGTGCTGTGGAGGCTTAGGTAGTGGATTTTGTGGTTGAGAGTCAATCTTCTTAATGACAGCCGATCAACAATTGGCAGCCAGCTGGCAAGTACAAAACTTGGATTTTGCGACCACTGAAAGAACAGCGTATAGCGCATGAGACAAGCCCAGAGCCGTCTGCCTGTCCTTGGTTGCAACATGCTGTGGCAGCTCGCAGCTGTCAACAGCTGCGAGGCCGCAAACGCGATTTTGTCCTTTTTCATATCACCACTTCACTCCAATTCACGCACATCATTCTCCCAATTAACGCCATTGCGACCGACGACATCCACGACACCAGCACCGAGACCAGCGCCGACAACGACAACTACTATCAACCAACCACCATGACGAGACGGGCAAGAGGCAGAGGAAGCGAAGGACGTGGTCGACGCCGTCAACGCCATAGACGGGATAGGCATGGAGGTGGTTGCCATGGCCATCAACCAGGCCCGCGTGGCCCGGTTCCAGCTGGATATGACGGTCCTTCGGCTGGCCATGGCAACGCCCAGTCCCGAGCTGGCAGAGGCAATCTCGAGGGTAGCCAGCGTGGTCACTGCGAGGGCCAAGAGCGTCGTGAGCCTCGAGTCCACCCACAGAGGCTTGCCAACATCATGGACATGGACATGGACACCCAGCGAGACGGTGAAGGCGGAGCGGTGGATGCAGGAAAGGGCAATGTTCCTGGTGATGCTCGCCAGGACGCCACCATCACGTCTGTCAACGGCGGGCTAAGCGTGGGGGCTACTAGCAAGGAAGCGCATGCCGAAACGCATACTCAAACCGTTGACTATATACGACGGACCACCGACTGTGCCACCGCTGCTGGGAATTTCATGATCCCACCCGAGTTCTGCATTAGGCCCAAACGTGGCCAAACGCTAGCCATTGACCCGGCGATCTCAGGTGATCGGATGACGAGTGGTTCGCGGATTTCACCATCAGTCCAACGGTCGAGGAATGAGGTTCCCACCGACAGGCAAACGGCGCAGCCCATGTTGGATGACTTGCGACTGAAGTCGAAGGGTGAGGTAGTGGACGGTGACGTGCCTGTCCAGGACAAGGCGGGTCAGTCTGTCATGTCGCGGCCTCAAGGTCCAGAGAGCGATCGAAAATGTGGTAACTGCAATCAAACTGGACACACAGTCATCAATTGCTGGGACTCCCAAGCGGATGGCACCATCCACGGCTGCGGATGTTGCAACTCGAGCGACCATATAACCGAGCAATGCTTCGGGTTCCCGGCCAGCGCGGCCGGCCAAGTCCAGCTTCTCGTCGTCAAGCGTGGCAACTTGCCTCCACTGGCATCTCCCTCGTGGTATCCCATCCTGTTGGAGGCTTTGCAGGATGATCCTAAGATGAGGCCACCCGCGAGATTCCCGTGGACTTCCGAATTCACGAAGGACCTTTTGCAGGACAATACCGTGAGGAGTTATCTGCGCCAGATGGTTGCCATGGGCGGACCGAATGACAAGTATTTGGATCCCAGCACTACGTTCTGGGACGCCACGAAGAAGACCCTGGGCGAAGGGTGTTTGCCTCTAGAAGCTGCAATGGCTTTTGAGTCGGCCCATCCTTACAGTCGCACGAACTTGCGACCCTCGAGATACTGCAGGTTTCTTCTTTCCCACCGAGAGAAGGACTTTCTTGTTGATTTTGTCAACAAGAATTGACCAGCGGCCCCCGAAATGACGGTTGCCACAGTCTCCACTTCTCGAATGAGCTGAGGAGAGCTGCTCAAGCAGCGAGAGGACTTGAATTGCCCAAGTCACAAGCGCTTCGATATGCACCTTCTGTTTTCGGTTCGTCTAACGTTTCCATGTTTTGTCGAAGAGTTTCACTAACAACCTCTCGACAGATGGAGCTAATAGGCTCCCCCATTTACGAACACCATTCTTATTGAGGACACGCCGACTGGGCGGTTGAATGACCGAAAACGAAGATGATGAGATCACGAGACCGGTAATTACAGCCAGACTGTCGGACTATGGAACGCGGGGGTCGAAGGCACGAGTGGGCTGGAAAATGCGACCACGAGCTTGCTTTGCGGAGGCACTACAGTTGTTGCCAGGGCGGATAGTAGTGGCAGTGACAATAGGAAAATACTGGTGTCCATAAAATTAACAAACGTTGAAGGAATGGGCACGAGTTTGAACCCCTTGACGCGATGTGCCGCGTAGGTGATGGCTGCGAATCCTCCGTCAGTAAAACCACGTGTTGGGAATTTCCCTGGCCAAGAAAGTTCGAGATTTGCTACAGAATGTATTTCGTCATTCCAGCTTACGGGATTTTGATAGTTTGTTGTGTCATCAGCTAGGCCCCAAATAGGAGAGGTATCTACCCAACTTCAAAACCATGACATCTAGGCAGACAAAAGTCAAGCTTACTGCTCCGATACTTTGGTCAACATATAATGTCTGCCATTATAGATGTAGGATCTTTAAAACATCTTGGCTACTATCTTGTCCTTGACCGTCACTGGTGCAGCCTCACGCTCCTGTCGGTAGCGTTCCGTCAGGGCATCGAAGAACTCCAGACCCAATACGAGATCAACATCCTTGCCACGGTGGAATGGCGCGCGCTTGGCAATTTTCCAGCCGAGGCCAACAGCAGCAGCAAGAGCAATTATGCCATAGTTAAAAATGAAGATAGAGACCGTGATAGTAGCAGCCGCGCCCCAGAGCCAGCCGCGCTCCTAGTAGAAGGTAGAGACCTGCCAGTTACCTTTAAGGAAGACGGCGTAGCCCTGCAACCAGAGGAAGATAAATGCCCAGCAGAACGCCCAATAACCCGCAAAAGGCTGGTATCACGACACGGAGGGAAGAAACGTCTTCCTGTCGATGCCCTGTGCCTTCATAGCTGCGTTGAAGCGGATCCATTTCATGACCATCATGCACCAGTTGAACATGGCGGCAGCGGTGCTGGAGTCGAGAATCCATGCCTTGGAGAAGAGGATAATTCCTTAAAAGCGAGGTTACTGGATGTGCAAGCCCGACGCAACAACATTGAAAGACGCGTATATACTTTAAGTCAGGTCTTGCTTTTGTTTTAACCGGCCTCTCAGTCTTTTGACGGGGAAAGACAGTCAGCTACCGAAGAGCTTGGATACATAGCTGAGACTCGCCGCTTGTTAGCTTTTATATGCCTGTACCCCAGGCTGGATGGTGTTCCCACAGGGTGCCCGCCTATCAACGAGTTGACGGTTCAAATCCTAACCCTGGTCCCCAAGATATCACTCCGTTCTCATGCTTTGCTCTGGCCTCTCCTTGGTGTAGGAACAATGAGCATTGGCGGGGCCAGCCAAACTGACTGCGATGTTGGCAAAGTGTTTGTCCGGGATGGTTGGTAAGCCTGCAGCGTATGAGGCAGTTGAGGAATGTCGGCTGGGTGAAACACACTGTCGAGGCGGTTTGGATAATACGTGATTTGAGAGGGCTAGAGTCACTTGGAGGGTGGATCGATATCCTTAAAGTGGAGAGTTACGGTGTGAGTTTGTACTGAATCAAGAGCAGTTAATTCAGGTAGAGGACCAGGCGGCAAGCCCTTGCGAATCTGGTATAGAATGCTTATAGACTGAGTCTTCCTCTCGCTCATATCGCCCTCACCCAACTACTTGTACAGCTATTACTACACGTACAAGCCAGGTACTTGTTGAGTTAGCGTCCAGATCTGATAGCCTTGCACCAAACTTTGCCCTAACGCTGAGATTTTTCAAACAATCTCAGGGGTATGCGAGCCAGCTGCCATCCGTCTGTCTGAGACGAGGTTTTCCTGATTGTCAACGGCAGTATTTTCATTGCCCAACTTCTTCTTCACAGAACTTCCCCAAGCGGACTTGGAATGTTCCCGGACATTTGTCCGCACGGCGTCGGGGTACTCTTTTATCTTTTTCCACACGTTGGACGGTCCCAATATTACTAGTATAACCGCAGCGATGGGAACCACGCTTGCAAATTCACCGATAGCTAGGCAAGAGATTAGCTGGTCAGGGTTCATAAACTGATTAAGTGCGGGATGTTTGTGCCACTCTGAGTCTGACGCTGCTTGCTGGAAGTTGGTACTCACTCATGCGACTCGCAATCCAGCTCCCTTCTACTCTTATCTCCCCCTCGGCATTCTGAGGAAAGTAGTTGAACGGAATCGCGAATAAGCTTGTCATGAAGGATAGTGGAGTCTAAGGACAGGTCAGTCAAGACTGCAGGGCAACACCCCAGGCCTTGATCCAGCAAAAGTTTAGACGCAAGCGTGAATTTACTCACAAAAATGACAGTAATCAGGGTGAATAGCCAAATGATTTTGTTCAGTTGGCCTGCTGAATGTGCCTCTTCCAGCGAGATCTGAGCTTGCTCGGTCTGGACAAGGTAGTCGAGCTGCATCATAATTGATTAGGCGGGGAGAAAGTCGCAAAAATTTAACTCTCACGAGCACTGAATCCTTCGTCGTTTTACGGGAGAAGCTTGATAACGTACCTCTTGAAGCGTACGCTGGGCATGTCTGTCAAGCGACTTTGTGCGTTCGATGAGATACCCCACGCCACAATCTTCGATGAAGACTTTTTTTATTTCACTCTGACTCGACCAGACGAGATCGGCAAACCTCTTGACGACGTTTCGCTGCATCTCAAACACTCGAAGAAGCAGATGCAGCTCGTCTCGAATATCCTTGCATTGGCGAATCAAAGCGATCTCCGGGTTGATCTGCTCTGGTCGAATATCCTTGAATTGGCGAATCAAATCGATCTCCGGGTTGATCTGCTCTGGACCTCGGTCATCTTTGCCAAGCTTCTTGCGGAATGCTTCGAAGCATGCGGCTTCCTCATCACTCTATCAAACGAAAAGAAGTCAGTATCACGTTAGTGGTGTGGTATGTTGTACTAGCGACGGCCGTTCTAGCTCCAAGTAATACATACGCATTTGGCGATGGAGCTATCGAAGATGTCCAGCACGTGAATACCCAGACCAGCGTATCGGAACTCGTCTAGGAAGGTAACAGATTCGTAAAGAATATCTTCGATTAGTTGGTGTGGGCTCCTGTATGAGTCGATTCCGCCTTGGCGAATAGTATCGAAGAGACTGTCTTCCACACCCCGGTGGTATCGGTCTGGAAAAGCCGTGATGACAGTATCTGTCAAAAAATAAGCTAATTGAATCGTGATGTAGCGTGCGTGTATACACCTAGTGAGAAGGGGAGGCAAGTTCTACCTTTGTCAAGTTTCCAAAGCCACAGTTGATGTACCATCAACAATCTCGGCAACTGGCTCGCATCTCGAGTGTCTCGACCGAATTCGGCCTCTTTGCCTTTTTCGTTCAAATACGTCTTGAACTTTAGGTTGTCAGGCGATACGTTGCGATCATCTCCTTCTCCGATATTCTTTCTTGGCGGCAGCGCTACGGTACTCGTCAGTTCTGCATCTGTGTCTGAACAATCACCTCAGCCCGCTCCGCCGCCAAGCGAATGATGGCCATCTCCGGATAAGAACTCACCAACGTTTCGGCCCTTCGTGAATGTGGGCTTCTTGATATTGTCCTTGGACCACTTGAAGACAACTTGATCCTCGTCGCGCTTCCTCAGATCTTCTTCTGACAACATGTCATATTGCGACTCGTCCAGCGACTGCGACTTGTGGAGACCCATCAGTCCCTTGTAGGGGCGCGAGACTACCTCCAATTCGCATTTATCCCTGATTCTAGGGGTCTTGATCTTGTATGATCCTTTGGACTTTTCAAAACGCTGGAGGTACTGCTCTGTCTCAAAGTCGATGTAGGGCACCTGAATCATTTAGCATGTTAGATCTTATCTTGCTTGAGCCACCGATCTCTATAGACCATACCACAAGGGAGAATTTCCGGTCATCGAGAAGATGGGTAGAGTCCCTCCAGATCTCTCGCTGGTATAGGTTGGGACTTGTGTTCTCAGTGTCCGTTGACTACAGGTTGAAAATTTTAGCTGAGCGTAGGTCAAATCGGTTCAGTTTAATGAAGCCAATCACTTACGGTGTCCTTCCACGATTCGTGGTCCATCTCCGGTGCGTGGTCCGTTTCCTGCCCTTGATCTGCCTCCAGGTCTTCCTGCGTCTTCTGTTCGGTCACAGTCTTGTTTTTTAACACGTCTCCAGCCTGACAGCTTGTCAATACCACTCGCACTACTCTATTCTGTCGTCGTTGCGTATGAGCTTACATGCGGCACGCGGATATAGACACCAGGGTTTGCTCCTTTCCGCTGAGCAAGGTTTCGTTCCAAGAATCTCCAACCGTCTTTTCTCTTTTCTGGGGGATTACTGCTGGTTCCCGACTCGTCAAGGTCATCGGTCAGTCGCCACACAAGGTCCTGAAAAGAGTTTGTCAGCGAAGCAAGAACAAATTGCAGGATCGATTTTGTTGAGGAACAAACCGTTACCCAAGACATCTGATTTACGGTGTTAACCTACAATCCAGAAGATAACATACAACCATGTATACTTACCTGGTTCACGGGTATGTGGATCCACTTCCAACAGTTGTCCCGTATCCGGTCCTTGTCCACTTCGAACTTCTCTTGAACAAGGTCGAAAAACTCCTCTTCTCGTTTCTGGATTGTGGAATTGTCTCTGGAGTGGTGGAGAAGGTCGTGAATGCTAACCGACCAGCTTTGAGAGTACTCTCTTTCTCGGTAGAAAAAGCGAACGCTCGCAAAGAACTTTCTGCAAATGTTCGTTGGATCATCGGTCTCACCGCCAGGCCCGCTGTTCCAACACTGCGGTGGGTCACTCGGGATGGCTCGGCAGGCATGAGCAGTATCGGGATCCCAGTTTCTGATGGATCGAAGAAGGCGTTCAAGGTCCGGCTTGTCTTTTGTTTGGGGCAGAACTTCTTGTGGTGTCTGGTCATCAAAGTTACGGCACTCGCTATCAGCACCGTGCTGCAACAAGAGCTTCATGAGCTCCTTATCGCCTCTCTTTGCTGCGTCGTGCAGCGGGCTATCACCTGTAGTATTGCGAAAATCTGATTAATTCTGTATCTTCACAAAGCACACCTGAAATACTTACCGAAAACGTCCCTGGTATTGACTTCGGCGCCATTGTCAACCAACTGGGCTGCAACACTGTTTCGACCCTTTCCATCTGGCTCATCACCCCACTTAGGTGTGTAGGCCACGACGTGCAGCGGAGTGAGATTCTGACTGTCAACAGCGTCGACGTTTGCTCCGTTCTTGAGCAGAGTTTGAGTGAGTTCGCCTGCGTGCTGTTGAGCTGCAACATAGTGGAGGGGGGTCCTGTCATATATATCGCCTTGGTCGACCGCGCCGCCAAACCTCGATACCAGCTTTGCTACTATCTGGGTCTGGCCCTGTTTTACTGCCCGATGCAGAGCCGTCATTTCCTGTGGACCTTCAGAAGCAATCTCACGCTCGCTGAGCCTTGTCCAGCGTTTGCCATTGCTCTCTGGAGCAGGCTGCACGCCAAACTCCATTTTCTCCGATCCCAACGGCATAATAAGGACTAGTTCGGCAAGCTGCGTGGGCAGTTGACATGAGCGAATGGCCTGCTTCTACAGGGGATCCTTTTACTTTACATACCTGAGAATAATACCACTGCAAAAGCTCTGCAGTTTGAAATATGAGATAAAATAAGAGAATGTGGAAAACTGGTGATCAGGGTGAGGAAGGGTGGCCATTCCCATGATGAATGCATTAAATGCTCGTGGGTGAGAAGGATCCACCCGCCTTCGCAGGTGACTTGAAGAGGCGTTGGTAAAGGAATGGATACTCACCAATCAATTACGTGGAACAGACCAACAGCATTCAATATTACATGCACGCTTCCGTTTTTGAAGCTGACATGTCGAAAGTGCAACGAACCACGGAAAGCTTCCCCCTGTAGCTTGGCATGGTGCTGGCCGAGAAACGCCGAGCTAGGCTGAATGGAAGGCAGAAGGTTGCATCGCCATTACTTTGTCAGTTGTGGCTGATTATTTCTCTCTCTGCCCGCATCCCTCGCATGCTAAGAGGGGTTGAACAAACGGCGGTTAAAACTCGTCAAGTCCGAAGCTACGTAACTACTAGGAGGGCGGCTGGCTCTGGGGCGTGGCTGAAGCTACGTAGCTTTACTCGAATTTGAATGGATTGTTGGGTGGCTCACGGTTTCGGGGTGATTTGTTACCGCGAGGCTGCAAGGATTGGAACGAGCGTGGGCTGACACAGCATGCTGCTGCCTGATGTCATCCAAAACGGGAGAGGTGGAGGTCAACATGAAGGCTTAAAGTGTTGGGGGCCGAATTTGTAAAATGCTAGGGTGTGTAGAGGCCGGTCTCAGTAGAGGGCGAGTATAAGAAGACATTACTCTTGATTTACTCTTTATAATATAATTATATTAAAATTCTTGAAGGTGATTAAAATTAAATTATTTGTCAGTTATAAGAAGTAAAACTGTTGTACCTTCAAGTAATAAATTCTTAACTTTTAACTTTTCAAATCGTATCCAGTGTTTCCTTTATATACGTAACTACATTTAGATCTGTTCTTTTCGTAGCTGAACCCTCACTTTTGTATACTCATTCTATAAGCTTCCAAATCTAGGACAGACCAGACTCTCGCAATCTTTCCCTCGTCTAGCTCATACAATACATGCTCAGAGAATGTGACCTCGTTTCCCGTCGGCTGGATACCGCGGAACTCTGCAACAGGACAACCCGAAAATTCCAGCCGCGCCGCCAGGCGCTGAGACTCTTTGTCCGCTACGAGCTCAGCGATCGTGAATTTTAATCCCTTGATTTCTTCGAAACTGGACTCGATGAATGAGCGGTACTCGTCAATGGAAAGATTGATGCCGTTGTGAGTTATCCGGGGTTGGCAGTAATCGGGAAAGTGCTCTGCCATTGTGAGAGTGTTTATGGAGTGTATGTATTGCCGATACAGGTTCTTGAGGTCAACATCGCTATCCCTCTTGGTGAATCGACCTGTAGAGTTTGATGTGCTTTGGCTCTTGGACGCGTCCAGATCCCACAAACTCATCCAAGCACTTAGCTTTCCATTGCGAAACCCGCAGAAGACATATTCTGACCACTGAATCTGCTTGCCAGTGTCTGCAACACCGCGATGTGGCTTGACGAGGGTGCCTCGATGCACGAGTTGCGCGGCAATCTTCTCGGCAGGGTCGTCGAGAACAAAAATGCTTGTCTCTATCCTGCTATCCGGCATCGCTGCGACTTCGTCTCTTACCCTCCCAAGGAAGGTCTGACTTGTGATTGTTTCTTCATTGTGCAGAATTTCTGAGGCGAAAAGTTTCGATGCGGAATCCCAATCTCGGGTGCTGACGGCGTCGAGCCAGCCGTGGTAAACGTGGGAGATATCGTTCGTAGTCGACATGACAATCTGTATCTGATCCTCTTGTTCAGTTGAAAATAATTCGAGCGGAAAGGTGCTACATGAGCGGGCTTTTGTCGTGGAGAATTTCCCCGCCCACGCCCTTCATTCTACAATCTGATTACGAAGATGACGCTGGACTGATCGTCGCGCGGACTTTTGTTTCTGCGGCTGACAGCTACGTTCGCATTCAAGTCAAAGAACACAAAACAAGCTCTTACAGCAATATGAACAATTACTAATTCCGTACATATGTTGCGATCAAGTTGAGCAGCGGAGAGAGGGATGGAGATGCATCGCAGGTGACATCACCCTTCAATCCATCCTAAAAGCAAAAAGCAACAAAGTAACCCACCCTATGCATCTGCAAACGGAAGGAGAATTGATTGGCGTCTTACTTTAAGATAATTCGGCAATCGGGACATCAGAATCGCGTCATATCTTGCTGGAAGATGAAATCCGGCTACATCCCACCGGCCATCCCGTCCCTCGCCAGGCGACGTGGGATTTTGGATGGCATCTGCGGGGAAACTAATCACGACATCGATTGACAACAATTCCATGCTCCTCATTGGATGTTGTTAGATGAGCAGCGTAGCTGCCGCCGAAGTGCGTCTTTTGTCGTTAGCAAAAGAAAGATGCAAATCATCCATAAAGAGGATTGCCGGTCTCCGTGGAGTTTGGATTTGCCAATCTCAAGACATCGTCAAGCAACACATCATGCCTTCCGCTGCCCCCCAGATTTACCAGTACACCCACGTCCCCGAGACAAAGGAGGACCTAGACTGGGCAGACTGTAAGTCAGAAGACCTAATTAACGCGCCTCGCTAACAGATCAGTGACCACCATTGATCTGTCCAAGTATGGCACCCCCGAGGGAAATGCCGAACTTTCCCAGGCTTTGATTGAGGCTGTGCGTAGGAAAGGCTTCTTCTACGTCACCAACTTTGGCATTTCCCAAGGGGCAGTTGACAAATAATTTGCCCTTGGTCAAGCATTCTACGAACTGCCGCTAGAGGAAAAGTTGAAGTATGTTCCTAACCTGGATGCGGGTGAGTACAACGGGTATAGACCTGCAGGCAGGCGCCCTCTGGCAGGCGGTGTTCTTGAGAAGACTGAGGTCTGGAATATGGCGAGTAAGTTATTATGAACCCTACGTCTCGATATTGGTACTAAGAGACGGCAAGCGAACGATGGAAGTATCACGCAGCCTCTTCCAGCTCTTCTCAAGGACAATCGTGAAGAGATTGAGAGTTTTGCAAAGGTACTCCAATTTTCCGACCTTTCCGACAAAATCTTTAACTTGGTAGGACCTACATGACAAAGTTCTTGACCCCTTGAACCACCTAATCGCAATCGCTCTTGAGCTACCGGAAGACTTCTTCGTCAACCTGCACAAGTGGAAAACTCACGACGAATCACATTTGCGATACATGAAGTACTCCAAGTTCTCACAGAAGGAGATTGACCTTCTCGAAGACGGGCTCTGGTCCCGTGGGCACACCGACCTGGGATCCCTGACACTCCTCTTTAGACAGCCTGTCGCCGGGCTCCAAATCAGAGACCAGGAGACCGAGACGT
Organism: Neonectria ditissima; assembly: GCA_001305505.1. Lineage (NCBI taxonomy): Eukaryota > Fungi > Ascomycota > Sordariomycetes > Hypocreales > Nectriaceae > Neonectria > Neonectria ditissima. Next base: position 1,061,216 of record LDPL01000005.1, on the reverse strand, counting down.
GGAAATGGGCTAAGCCGCTTGATGGGAGCTTGACTGTCAACGCCGGCGATGCCTTGAGCTTTCTCACTGGAGGATACGTTCAGTCTACTATCCACAGGGTGAGAAAATAGTCGGTGCCTGCTGGAAAATATGCTAATTGACTAGGTATCTGTGCCCCCGAAGGACCAGCGTCACGTCGACCGCCTCGGCCTTCTGTACTTTGCGCGTCCCCAGAATGACCTTGTCCTGAAGACGGTCAACTCTCCGGTTCTCCAGCGGGAGGGCTACACACAGAACGAATTCGAGGCCGGCGGATACCCTGCTCCTACGATGGGCGAGTTTACCAAGCTGAAGCAGACGTGGCAGCAGAAGAAGGGTGTCAGTTACGAGAAGCAGGAGGGCCAAGTGGTTGTCCCTGGCTTCAAGGGAAAATACTTTGGTTAATGGTTGCAACGCTTGTCGCTGTACGCTTGGACGTTGGTTAGCTTGTCGGGAATAGCTGGAAATGATTTTAGTATCACTGATAGGAATTGAGATGCTTCATTACACGTACGACCGTGTCAATGCAGATTTGTCTGACTCGCTTGCTGGCCAGGAAGATCATGCCATTTAGCTCCCACGTGGCAAATTCATGATAATCGAGGCTAGAAAATGCTACGTCGCAGCCATGGGTCCGAGGACTATCCTTAAAGTTCAGTCCTATCGTCGACGTTGCAATCTGGGGTCAATGGGGCTCCTCAGTCACGCCATTTGATGATTTGCGCAGTGCCGAAGAGTTCACGCCAGGTATCTTCAAATTGAGATCCGCACTCGACCCGCCGACAGGGCTCCCCGCAAGTCGACTGAGGGCGGAATACTGATATGGGAATGAAGATGCCCGATAGATGTGATGCAGAACGTGTCATAAATATTCAGTCGAGTGATCAGTTAAGCGTTAATTATATCCGCAATGGGGAGAAATGTTCAGGCCATTGAGTCAAACTGCTCATTCATCTGGTCGCAATCAAGCCAACGGCAATCCAGCTGTTGGTGACTTCTTGCGCCCGATTGCGACATGATCACATCCCAGCTCTTGTCGAGGATTAGCAAGATAGTGTCCTGGTAGGGAATACTAACGAAGATGGCATGATGCGATTTTTGCAATGGCTGATCGTTCTCGGCACTTAGCACTGGTTTTAACAGGCTCCATCCCAGCGTGGACTGCCATTATCCACTCAATGTTTTGTTTGTTCACTTATCTTCACGCCTCTTGCTCGTGAATGATCCACAGCGGCATTGGCGGGACTGACTCGCGCATCGTAAACCCTGAACCTAGCAGCTCAAGGCCTGCCAACCCTCCAAGACAATCCCAAACACGCTAGATATCTAGAGCTTAGGTGCAAAGCCGCTGCTGGGATCCCCCCGCTGGCTCAGCGAGGGCACCTATTGCAGCTTACTGCTTAGCCCGGAAGAGCCCCGAGGTTGCATCTGCCCCTGAGTGTTGGTCCAGGACGCAGTCGAGTACAACCGACGGTGCTAATCTGCTCAACCAACATGTAAACAACACAAGCACTTCCCGTTTCAGCAGGACTGCGTCGTCAGCCACGTTGCTCTGGATCCCGTCTCAGGTAGTTTGAGAGACTTAATGCATGTCCCGGGCGTTAGTTGGGCAGCATGACTCGGGGCGCCAAGTTGGGAGGGCGCTGTAAGCCAACTATAAAGAGCTCGGTGTAGTTACAGAGATCGCGATTGCTTCCATCTCGTCATACAACTTATCTCCTCCTCTCATTCATCACTTACTCAGTATGACAACACAAGTTATCAGATACGACTTCATCGTCGTCGGCGCTGGTCCTGCAGGATGCTGCATCGCCCGTGGCCTAGCATTCAGCGAAGCTCGCCCCTCGGTCCTACTGGTCGAGGCCGGAGGAGACAACGACGACGTAAACCAGCGTGTCATTGGAAACCAGTTCGTCCAATTCTTAAACCCCGACCAGACGTTTCCCTACGAGAGCACCCCACAGGAGCACCTCGCGGGACGCAGGATAGGTCTCACCCGCGGCAAAGGCCTCGGCGGCTCGACTGCCGTCAACTTCACAGCGTGGACCATTGGCCCTCGGGATGACTGGAAAACCATGACTGAGCTAACCGGCGATCCGGCCTGGGGCTGGAAGCACGCGCTTCGGCGATTCAGACAGCTTGAGACGTACCACGACGAGGTTCCCGAAGTACCCAAGGGCGTGAAGAAATATCTCGATCCGCGACACAACGCCCACGGATACGAGGGACCGCTGCACATCGGCTTTGAGCCCAAGTGGGATCACTACGCCACGGCGACAATGGACGCATGGGAGGCGAATGGCTATGAAATCAACCCAGACCTAGGCAGCGGCGACCTTCTGGGCATTTCCGCCGTTCCAAAGACCATGCACAACGGCACCAGAGCTACCTCGGCCGACTTGCTGGCGTATGCTCCGCCAAACCTGCATATCAAGACCGGCGCGCCTGTTCACCGTGTCCTGTTCGAGAACAAGGCAGCAGTGGGCGTAACGCTCGTCGACGGCACCGTCTTGAGGGCGAGCAAGGAAGTCATTCTCTCGGCCGGCAGCCTGGACACTCCCAAGATCCTCATGCACTCAGGCATTGGCCCGGCCGACCAATTATCCAACGTCGGCATCTCGCCGCTCATCGACAACCGCAACATCGGCCAGAACTACAAGGACCACTACCATGTCGCCCTCAAGTATGGCCGCGCCGAGCACACCGACGTTGTCAGCCCCTTCTTCCGCGACAAGGCGCGCCAGGCCGCCGCGATGCGCGAGTGGCAGACGTACCGGACGGGCGAGTACGTCACGGCGGGCACCTCTATGACCATGGGCTTCTTCAAGAGCGACGGCGTCCTGGAAAGCAACGAGTTTGCCGAGCTACCGGCGGAAGAGCGGGAGCGGTTGTCACAGCCTACTATTCCTACTTACGAGGTGGCTGCGCTCGGCATCACGCCCGAGTACTACACTGCGCCCGACACGGCGCCTCCCCTGCTGTCCATTCTCGTCTTCGTGTACAACTCGCAGGGTGCTGGCAACTTGAAGCTCACATCCGCGGATCCAAGTGTCCCTCTCGACTTCAACCCTGAGTTTGTCAGCCACCCATACGACCGACGTGTCGCTATCGAGTCGACCAGGGAGGTCCTGAAGGTCACTAGCAGCCCGTCCTTCACGGGCACATAGCTGAGCCCGTGTCCAAGGTTAGCTGAGCCCGTGTGCAGCCTCCCGATGGGGAAACCTCGGGGTAGAAAAAATGCCCTGCACCTGTGAGCGTGTTACCCTGTACAGTGCTGCAGCCTGGATTACATAAAGTAGAATATCATGTGTACCTTCTGCGTATATGCTGATATTCTGCTGTATATATTCCTACCTTTTGTTTTTTCTTCTTTGTATATATATAGTTTTTCTCTCATTATACTGATTAAGCCCCCCCCCCTGACTAGCTATAGAGTCTATAAACAGTAAATATATACTACTTATACGTTCTATATATACTAATAATATACCTAGCCTTTGTTTCTAACTAGGAGATTTTACTTATATTAACTATCCTTATCTACTCTAAGTTTAGCTAGTATTATAGTAAGTATATATAGCTTATATACTAATCTTATACTTATACTGACTTTTATAGGTAAATTTAGAACCTACTATAATAATAATATCCCTGACCCTAATAACCCTAACTATATAGTACTTACTTTATATATATAAAGTATATACTAATCTTATGCTTTTAGACAATAAGAATAATATAGTCAAATTAGCTAAGATTAATAGGATAGTATATATTAATACTAAATATATACTAGGTATATACTAAGCTAATATTCTCTAGATATAATACCTAGTATACCTTAGGTACCCTTTATAGTAAATTATTTAGCCTTAATAGAGGTACTAAACAGGTGAATATATTATTAGTATATGCCTACTACCTATACTAACATTTATAGCTATAATACTATATTATACGCTAAAGTGTCATTGACGCTATAACACTAGAAGTAGAGCCATAAGGCACTGCGGTCTTAGAGCAGAAGTAATAGAGCCGCTGTAGTCTTAGAGCGACTACACTGATCAGGTATTACTAGTATATATTACCCTACTCTAGACAACCAGAACAGAAAAGGATAAAAGGAGCTTAGATAACTAGGAAGAATAAGGAGGTCAGAGATCAATATACATTATAGCACTATCGTACCTTTCCTACTGTGATCTTACAGTAATCTAGTAGTCTATCTTACCTCTTTACTCCCTACTGTAAATACTATCCTTGATAAGTTAATCTCTCTAAACCCGTAGGTATAGTGGACCGTTAAGGAAGATAACTACTACTAATAACCCTCCTGGTATACTACCTACCTCTTCGGGTTTATACCCTATAAGCAGTAGAGACCCTATGATTTCATAGACCTAAGATAGGCAACCTAAGAGTCAGACATTACCATTGAACCCCCTATTCAACTACAATCTTAACCCTCCCTCTGAACATAATAACACTCTTACGGAAGAGGCAGAGCTAAACCTTCGTATTAAGACCCTATAGACCTTACAGTGAATTAGCTATAAGAGATACTAGCTTGAGCTGACTACTACTAGAATCACCCCTGACTTTAACCCTAATGGCAAGCTATAACCCACGAAGCAAACTCACTATAAACACAATGCGAATATATAGTATACCCCTGACTATAACATCAGTAAGCTTATCTTAAAGACCCCCTGTTATAGCGTAAAGTCTTAGACCGAATTAAGGATCTATCTTACTGATCTCAATAGCTGATTCCTTTTGCATCCCTTGAGCTTCTATATAGACCTACTAAAGGTCCTACTTACTAGTAGCTATCTCAAAGGATTAGTCAAGCTACATTAGACTAGCTTCCTTAATAACAATCAATAAGGTTAAATTAATAAGATCATATAGAATAATTACCTTACTTAGGTTAAAGGGACTATCGATAATAACTCTACCTAATGCCTTAAAATGACTATAAAGCTAGTATACTACTATATAAAGCTAGGCCAGACTATTAGGAACTTCCTTAACTACTATAAAGCTCTAGAAGCTGAGCTCCTAGACTAGTTGCTTAATTCCTATTAAGTCTACTTAGTAATTCATCAACTTACACCTACACTATAAACCTAGGTAGTTAGCCATAAGATCCCTTCAATATAGCAGAAGTTTATTAGCTTAGTTACCTAAGTAGAGACTATCCTTAGAAGACCTAACTCTAGCAATAGTAATATATACTTATTACCTGCTTTAAGTACTACCCTAAATAGTAACCCTACTAATACCCCTACGGCTCTGTAGGCACCTCGCCGGCCCTATAGAGGTATTATTATATGCTATAAGTACAGAGAAGAAGGATATATCTCGATGAAGTGCTTTAAGCCTGATTGTAAGATATGCAAGAGTAACTATCATACTATGAACTAGTATCTAGCTAGCCATGACCCTACTACGCCTATGATAGCTCCTAATAATGTCCGATTCGTAAGCCTTAGAACCTAATAGGGGTCTGACCGGACCTTATCCCTGCTAATGCATTAGACTATTAGAACCTAGATATATATAGGGGGCCAGTGGAAAAGACTAGAGGGAAACACCTTAGTAGATACAGGGGCTAAAGTGAACTTCCTTTACCCTTACTGCTTAACTACTACTAAATAGAAGCTTATTAAACCTAGTAAGATCTAGATCAAAGGAGTCAACTAAGAAGTCCTTAAGAACTAAGGAACCCTCTAATGACTTACAATAGTCTATAATAGTACAGGGAAGGCAAGGATATATAAAGTCCACTTCTATATTACTATAATCTACTAGTATAGAGTAATCTTTAGAGACCCTTAGTTTTATAATATAGAACCCTAAGTCCTTAAGTGGAAAATAAAGACTTAGAGGTACAGTATACTATAAAGTGATATTAAGGTTATTATAAAGAAGAAGGGAATATATAAGGCTACTAAAGAATATATTACTACCCTTATGATTACTAGTAACCTATTAGATATACTTGCCCCTATAATACTAAAAGGAACTACTAAAGAGTTATAGTAACCTAGTAATAAGAAGCTAGTAACTAACTACCTTAAACTCTACCTAGAATTCAGAGATATCTTTAAGATAGAAAAAGCAGATCCCCTAACGCTTAAAGGACAAACATACACTATTAATATAGAGGAAGGCAAAATACCACTATAGGGACCTATCTATAGTCTTACTGCAAAGGAGCTGGAAGTCCTCTGGGCTTATCTCGCTGACATATTAGCGAAAGGTTAGATCAGATGGTCTATTAGCCCGGCTAGGGCTCTAATCCTATTTGTCCCTAAGAAAGGAGGTAAGCTATGCCTTTGTATTAACTATCGTGGTCTTAATAAGATTACTAGGAAGGATAAGGCTCCTTTACCTCTAATCCATAAGATCCTAGATTAGCTTAGTAAGGTATAGATCTTTATAAAGCTAGACTTAAAGGATGTATACTATTAGCTATATATCTGCGAGGGAGACAAATGGAAGATGGCTTTCTACTACTGCTATAGTTACTTTGAATACTTAGTTATACCCTTTAGACTAGTTAATACCCTAGTAATATTCTAAGAATACATTAATAATATCCTTATAGAGCTAATAGATATTATCTGTATTATCTATCTAGATAATATCCTAATATATAGTAGTAATCCTAGTAAGCACTTATAGTATATCTATAATATCCTTACCTAGCTATAAGCTACTAGCCTATATACTAATCCTAAGAAATACGAATTTAACCTCTAATATATAGGCTTCCTAGGGTTTATTGTAAGTACTAAAGGAATCTATATAGAGCTAGAATATGTTAAGTACATTATAAAGTGGCTACTACCTTACTATATAAAGGATATCCAGATTTTCCTAGGATTTATAGGATTTTACTGATACTTTATTAAGAATTACAGTAAAATCATAGCCCCTCTTATAGACCTACTGTATAGCGATAACAAAAGAACCTTCCAGCTGGACCACTATAAGTCTAATGCATTTAAGCAGTTGAAATAGGTGTTCTTAGAGGAACCTATTCTTACCTACTTTGACCCTAGTATACCTTTAAGGATTAAGACAGATACATCAGGATACACTATCAGCATAGTCCTATCGTAGCTATAGTAAGGCTACTAGCACCCTGTTGTATATATATTATATAAGCTAATAGGAGTAGAATTATGATATTCAACCCCTGATTCTAAGCTTCTAGCTATTGAGGAGGCCTTTTGCACTTAGAGGCACTATTTAGCCTACATAGACACTAAGATTAAGGTTCTAATGGACTATTTGAATCATTAATACCTTACGACGAAGCTAAAGCTATTATCTAAGTAGGTTACTACACTTAATAACCTTTACCCCTTTGACTTTAAGATCATCTATTAGCCTAGAGCAAAGAACCCAGTAGACAGTCTATTAAGGCAGCCTAACCACTTTAATAAGGAAGTAGTAGATAGGGCTCAGATGGCCACTTTACTGCTATTTCTTAGTAGATTTAAAGCTAAAAGGTAGGAGAGTAGCAGCAAGGTAGCTCCTAAAGTAGGCCCCAACTATAAAATACTAGATATAAGTTTTACTTTTAATACTAGAGAGTAGTATGATAGTAGTATAGTAGCTCCTAAAGTAGGCCCTAACTATAGATTACTAGTTGCTTAGGTGGATAATCCTCTTGGAGGAGGTGAATCTACCTATGGTTTTATGTTAGTATATATAGTAGTGATCTTATAGAGCCCTAGAGGTAGTCTTATAGTAAGGTTAATAGACCTTTACCTTAAGAGAGCTAATAAGCTAGGAATAGAGATTTCTTTGGCTATAGCTATACGAAATACTTAAGAAGTAGATTCCTTTTGTTAGGAGAAGTTACAGATGATTCACTGTAAGACTATAGTAAAGAAGCCTATAAAGAAGTAAGGGGCTAAATAGTCTATCAGTAAGAATAGCCTACTTTATTATAGCCAAAGGATCTATATTCCCCCTGGTATATATATAGAATTGTTAATACTAATATATAATAATCCTACTGTAGGATACTAGAGAGTTAGTAAGAGTCTTAGAAGGCTATAGGCATAGTATTACTAGCCCTCGATGAAGAAGGATATAAAAGATTATATTTAGATCTATATAACTTGCCAGTGAACCAAGCCCTAGCTATATTGACCTTATAGCTATCTCACTTTGCTCCTAGTGCTAATTTGACCGTAGGAAGAAATCTCAATAGACTTTATTACCAACTTGCTCCCTGTTACATGGGAAAAAGGCTATATTTCTAATAGTATCTTAGTTATTATTGACTGATTCATAAAATACTCCCTGTTTATACTGACTTCAAAGTGACTTACTACTAAAGGACTAGTAATCTTATTCCTTGAGAGAGTCTTCTAAGACTACAGATTACCCAAAGGGATTATTACCGATTATAGCTCCCTCTTTACATCTAAGTACTAGAGAACATTCTGCAACCTACTTACGACTAAGTAGCTACTTAGTACTACATTCTACCCCTAAACGGATGGTTAGATAGAGAGGCTCAATTAAACCCTTAAGCACTATATATAGTGTTTTTACAATTAGGAATAGACTAATTGGATTAATATACTCCTATTAGCCTAGTATACCTATAATACGAGTAAGTACTTATCTATCAGTAAGAGCCTAGTAGAATACCTATAAGGATTCACCCTATAAGGACTAGACTATATAGAGGAACCCTTACTAATAGTTAGTACCCTAGCTAAATCATAAAGTATCCTACTTTACTAGTATTACAAAGTAATATAGAAGCTACTTAGTAATATTTATAAACATTAAGCTACCTAGTATAACTATAAGAGAGAACTAATATTATTTAATATAGGAGACTTAGTCCTACTATCTACAAAGAACATTAAGATCTAGTAACCTAGTAAGAAGTTAGTAGATAAGTATATAGGACTCTACTAGATAACTAGATATATTAGAGACTATTATCTTACCTATAAGCTTAAGCTTCTACTGTAATTATAGATATATAATATCTTTTATATCTTAAACCTAGAGAAGTAGAAGGGTAATAAACTAGAAGTAATATAGTAGTAAGATAACCCCTTTATTACTAATAATATCTATATTATTAAATATATTATTATATACAAAGGATCTAAGAGTAACCAGTAATATCTTATTAAATAGGAAGGCTATAATAATACAGAGAGTTTATAGGTTAACTGTAAAGACTTTATAGATAAGAACTTTATTGTAGAGTACAAGTAGCAAATTCACAGTAAGGTAGTAAGGCAATAGGTCTAATATACAAATTAGGTTGATTTTAAAAAATGCCTAAAGGGTAGGGAGGGGGCACGCTAGCCACCCTTAGTCACACTAGACCAGGTTAAGGACTCTAAAAACAAGCAGTAAACCTACTATATATCACTAGCAGCCCCCTAGCAATACCCCCTATCACTCCTCCTCATCATCATTAATAGCTAGGTCAAGATCCCAAGGGACCAAGTCAGGCCTTACACAAAGCAGCAGTAAGGCCATACTAGAGACACTATAGCCTAGGTTCTCCGCGATATTACAGAGGGCATTAGCGATATCCAGCTGCACCTGCAGCTAGGTCAGCTCCAGGAGCTACATATATGCTACCACCTCGCTGGCAGTGTGGGCAGCAGCAGCGGCAGCGTCAGCAGCAGTAGTACAAGCCTAGGTATTCTTATCACTGAACTTAAGCTAGTAAAGTAGGCATAAGGTAGGAATATATATAGCCTGGATAGCCTAAACTTTAGCGAGTTAGTAGTAAAAGCATAAGAGTACCAATAAATAACTTACAGTAAGGTCCTAGTACTTAGCCTTAGTCTCAGGGAGACCCTTACTAGTAAGTACTATAAAGAGTTAGGCTAAAACTAGCTGATTAGTATAAATAAGCTAAGTTACAGTAAGTTAGCTATACTATAGGTATAAGTAAGTAAAGGGTAAAATAACTTACTGGTTTATATGGTTTCCTATTCTTTATACACTAGGTACACTTAGAGGAGGTAGCTATACCTAGAAGTCAGTAGATAGACTACTAGCGAAGTTATAGTAAACTTATAGCTAGAGATAGGAGCATAGGAGGTTAGGGCCTCTATAGCAGCATTACCGCCCTTAGTTCAGACGGTCTTCCCTAGATACTAGTAAGTAGTAGTATTAAGGTAGTAACAGTAGCAGCTAAGTCGTATGATATTAGCAGTGAACCAGGTAAGCTACTAGAGGCACAGGAGACTTACAGAGATATTATAAAAGATTAAGAGAGAGAGAGAGAGAGAGAGAGAAACTATAGCTTATTAGCAGTGATCTTACAGTAAAGCTAGCCTTAGAGCTAGGCTAGAAAGTCATCTATAAAGATAGTAATAGTAATAATAGAGGAAGGAAAAGCAGGGAAATCAGGGACTAGTAGGGTCTTTAAATACCCTATGAACCTACGGCTAGTTAGCTATAACTAATAGTGATAAATACAGCTTAAACAATAATCCTATTTACAGCCGCCGTATTATAATTATTCTAACCCAATTTGGCAATAGAAACACAATATAGCTATTCACAACCTAACGGATGATCCGATCTAGCGAGTAGAAAAATAACACTACTATTCACGACCAAATGTGCACCTTACTTCCAGCTTAGTCGGAGTAACCTTACTGCCTATTTCAGCGATAGCTAGAGACTAGGAATAACGCCCTAATTATCAATGTTATTGCTGAGATCCCTGTGACCACTTACAGCTAGGTTAGCTCTACCTCGCTACCGAATTAAGTGAAGCTGCTGGATTGAGAATAAATACTATATTAATTAATATTATTACTGAATTCCTCTGCAGCCACTTACGATTAAGCGATTTCAGCTTAGTAGCCTAGTTAGGCTTAGCTGATAAACTCAGACTAAATGTACTATAGGACCATATTATGCCTAGTATCTCTATAACCAATTACAGCTAGGTTAGCACTATCTTACTGCCTAATCGGGCGACTACAATAAGCCAAGGAATAATATAATAGTCATATATTAGTTATTAACAATTCGTCGATAACTACATTCGTAGCTACCTCGCTAAAAGATCGAAGGCCTAGGGATAGGCCTTTGTAAGTAGGGAGGCTCTATTATATGCTAAAGTGTCATTGACGCTATAACGCTAGAAGTAGAGCCATAAGGCACTATGGTCTTAGAGCAGAAGCAATAGAGCCGCTATAGTCTTAGAGCGACTATACTAATCGGGCGTTACTAGTGTGTATTACCCTACTCTGGACGACTAGAGCGGAAAGGGATAAAAGGAGCTTAGATGACTAGGAAGAATAGGGAGGTTAGAGATCAATATATATCATAGTACTATTACACCTTTCCCACTATAACCTCACAGTGATCTAGTAGTCCATCTTACCTCTTTACTCCCTACTGTAAATACTATCCTTAATATACTATCTCTGGACTAAGTACTATATTAATAGTATATTATCTACATAAGATATATATTCTATATATACTGACTATATTCCTTCTAGTCCCCCTAATAAGCTACTATAATATTAATAACGCTAAGTATAACACTAGATATATATAAGTCTTATCTGCTAGGTAGATACTATATATATACTGACTAACTATAGTACTATCCTTAGATATATCCTCTACAGTAAGTAGTAAGATACTATCTATATAATAGAACTACAGTAAGATATTTGCTTTATATATATTTAGTATATACTAACTCTATACTTTAGCACTAGTCTAGCTAATAGTCTACTAGAGAAGTTTATAACTACCCTTAAGGAGAAGGTATAAGTTATTATTAGTAGGATATATACTTCGTATATATAGACAATATATATTACTAATATTACTATAGAACTAATAATACTACCTTCTAGGCTATATATAGCTTATAGTTTTATTATTATATAAGTAGATATATACTGAGTATATACTAGTAATATACTAATAATATTAGCCCTAGGCTAAAACTCCTAAGACCCCTAGCTCTAAGAAGCATAATATAAGTCCAAATGGTAGTATATATATTCAGCTTATACCTAACACATGCCTAATGCATATAATATAATGCTAACTTGTGTAGGCCTTTGCGATCGATAATACCCCCGCCTCTGAGTCCCTGAGTAAGTGTATATTGCACATCTGCCCAGCATATGTTTATTATATACTAACCTTTTTGTAGGTAGCTATAGTGGTACCTGTGGCTATTGTAGCCGAGGTGGTGGTAGTACCTCGGAAACCCCTACCTATTATTATAGTAAGTCCCTGATATATATTAGGTATATACTAAGCTAATGTATCTAGGCTCTTATATCTAGATGTAATTCGATGATGCAGCTAGTGAGGCTTAATTACCTTACCTAAGGTATTTTGTTGGTATGTATAGGGTATATACCTAGGATATGCCTTTGTTTTTGTTCCTTGTGAAGGAGTATAAGTTAAGTATATATAGAAAAAGTAGTAGGCTATAGACTAAAAAAAAAATTAGAATATCTATATAGTAGTTTATCCTAAGTAATTATAAAATGTATAATATATACTTAATATATACTTAGGAGATACTGTATATATTTATATAAACTAATTTTAGATAAGTAGATATACTTATAGCTAGTATATATATTAAGTAAGATTAGCCTTTATATAATAATATCTCTCTTTTTAATCTTCTTTATTCTCTTTTCTTTCTTTATCTTCTATTTTATACTTATAGTACTTAAATTTTATAATCTTACTATAAAGTAAGTAGTAAATCTATTATAATCTAGGTTTTATTATAGTAAGTTTTAAACTATCTCTTCCCTATAATAATACTAAGATATAAAAGGCCTAATTCCCTAAGGGATAACTCTTTTACCCTAACTTTTATACTTAAATACTTAAGTGTATATACTTAGTATATATATAGTACATCCGTAATATATACTACCTATATACTAAATATCTATAGGTATAATTTTACTATTAATATATCTCTTAAAATATATAGGAAATACTTTATAGATAATATAAGTATAAGTCTTAGTCCTTAGGTTATATAAGGGTCTATATAACCAGGGTGTAACACAAGGTAACAAAAGGTAGTATATAGTATATTATAAAGCTTCCACTTAGCAAGCTCTCTAAACACTTACTAAGTTAGCTTAAAAAGGGGTTAGAGGCCCTACTATTTAAGCAAGTGCTATTTAGGGCTAGGGTCAGGGCTCCTTATACAGCTAGGCTATTATAATTATTCCCCCCTCCTTTAAGCCTCATCCTAAGGTATATCTTACCTAATAATAACAATAGGTATTATTACTTACTGCAGGGTATCTAAACACTTAGTGACTCCTCGTTAGCCTGTTATTATTATGTAGTTATTAGGTCTTTCCTATGTTACTAGGGTAAGTCTAAGCGTTAGCTGCTTATTCGTCGAAAATCTTTCTTGGACCTACTCTGCGATTTAGTTATTTACTCTACCTCTGTTTTCCATAGGCTTTCCCCTCTTTTTCTTTTCCTTAGTAGGTATCCTTTAGATCTTTAAGATTATTGATTACCTTTTCTTTGCTACTTAATCTAGTTATTATCTCCCCTCTGGTTATAAGCTACTCCTGTCTTCTCTGTGCTTTTGCTGAATGTTCTATACTGTTCTATAATATTAATTCTCTATGTTATCTCTATGGTTCTAGAGGATTTTATGACTTATACTAAGTCTAATACCCTCTTCCTAAATATTGATTTTACTAGAATGCCTATAGGTTCTATTCCCTGTACCTACTGTATTAAGCAGAAACACTATAACTTCTCCTATTCCTATAGATATAGCTTACTATTGTCTTAGTGTATAGTATATAAGACTTTAAGTAAGAAATACTCCTAAGTAAGTTTATTAAGTGTTCTATATAGGTTTAGTAATAGTATTAACTCTCTATATTCTTTAGATTCCCTCTGAATTAGTATTTATTACTTAGTAGTATTAGAACTTCCTCTACTATCTTACCTTTTATAAGTAAGATAAAGAATTAGAACTAATTATTATACTTAGTTACTAGTACCTTATATATACTATCTATTCTACCTCTTCTATATAGTATAATCTCCTTAATTTTACTAAGAACCTAATGAATACTTACTTATAGGGTAAGAATAATCTTACCTTATTTAGTTACTAGGAAGCTTTAGCTTCTACTTAGATTTAGTTACTTCTAGTAGAGTATATATTTAGCCTAATCACTAACTAAGAGACTTTATATACTTACCTAGCTTTAACTATACCTCTTTATTATTATAATAAATCTCTACCCTATACCCTTCTTATAGCACTTAAGATACTAGTAGTTACTAAATATATACTAATTATAGATATAAGTTATAAGGGTTTATTATACTATTTCCCTTCTGACTTTTTTACTACTATTATTACCTTAATTAATAAATATAAGGATAATAGTCCCCCCTAGCTTACTATTGCCTTTGTTAGTACTATACCTATTTACTATAGTAGTTATTCTACCCTGATTTATCACCCTAAGGATAATAATAATAATAATAATAATAAATCTACTAGTAGTAATAATAATAATAGGCCTATTAGTAGTAGTAAGGATAATGTCACTAGTCCTAGTGAGTATTCGCTAATCCTAACCCCTTTGGCTAGTGTATCTATGAATGATAAGCCTATAGAGGATGCCCCTCTAGTTATCTCTAGGTCCTATTGTTCTAGGTGTAGTTATTTAATCTGTAATAATATTTAGGAAGCTACTGATTATACTAAGGCTAAGTGAATTGTGGAACTTACTGTTGTATAAGGTTATAACTTAGGTGAGGTTTTCTTTAAGACAGTTAGGTAGGTCCTAGCCTCAGAGGAGCTTACTAGTTTGATAGAGGTTAGCTAAGAGCTTACTGAAATAGCCTCCCCCTCCTATAGTTGACTTCTTTATTTATTCAGCTTCTAGGTTAGTAGTAATAGAGGTATTAGTTCTCATCTAGTTTAGTCTTTTTTAAGTAGTCTTATTTGTCAATTAGTATAGTCCTAGGCTGGTTTTTCTCTTCTTAGGGTAAGTGCTTACTATATTAATGTCGTTTTATCTTAGTAGTTATTAGGGTTTTAATTATCCTATTTCTTATGTACTTACTTCTTTTACTAGTAGTACTATTAGACTGCCTTTATTATATTTTCTAAGTAAACTATAGGTTCCTAAGTGTTATATTCTACTAGCTATCCTATCTATTTTACTAGGTAGAAGGTTTCTTAGTTAACTTTCTTATCTATAATAATTTCCTTAATTTCCTACTTATTCTCTTCTTCCTTAAGCTTAGGTAGGGTCTCTGAGTGTTTATTAGTCTTTCCCTAAGCTTTATACTAGGGTTTAATCAGGGAGATAGGAAAGATATTATATATTCTTTAGTATTACTTTAGTAGGTAGACTTAGTATACTTATTTCCTAATCCTTTCTACTATTATAACTTAGATAAATTTAGGTACTAGCTTCCTATACTTAAATTAGAAGTTATATATAGATAGTCTAATAATCTACCTAACTTTATATTCCTACTTAATATATCTTTTATTATAGTTTTTTGCCTATAATTCTACTACTTATTCCTAGTATACTTAGGCTTTAGTATATACTCAGCGAAGAGTCTTAATCTATTTAGTAACTCCTTAGATAGTTATTCGTAAGTATTATAGGATATATTTAACTACCTATAGGTAGTATCTATATAGTGCTTATATTAGTAATACCCTAATGCTACTATACTAGCTGTTATTATATGTAAATTCTACTTCTAGTAATTAAGCTACTTACCTTTATAGTACTTTACCTATAAAGATTTATAAGTATTTCCTAATAGTTTAGTTTATTCTCTCTGTTTAACTATTAGTTTATAGGTAGTATATAGTAGATAGTTAGTAATAGGTTACCTACTTAATTATTAATTCCTTCTAGAATTAGCTAGTAAGGAGTTTATCTCTATTACTTACTATACCCTCTAGGCTTCTGAATTTATATTCTATATATTTATAGAGTAGTTATACTAGCTGTATAGTAGTAATAGTCTTCTTATATAGAAGGAATATTATATATTTCATTATTTAATATATAATCATAAGAATTATATTATACTCTTTACTATCTACTTAGGTACTATTTAGTAGTCCTATGATAAAATCTATACTGATTTCCTAAAATAGATACACTAGTAGTAGTAGTAATTAAAGGTACCTATATAGCTTATATCTTAGTGAATATATACCCTAATATAGCTAGTATTAGGTTATATAATCTGCTATATCTTCTCTGATTTAGTTCTAATAGAACTTCTAGCTAACTAGCTCTAGTGTCTTAGCTATTCCTATATATCCTACTCTAGGATTATTATAGTATCAGTATAGGATCTTAATCTATAATACCTCCTATATAGGGATAACTAGCCTTCCTTTAAAGAAAAGGGTACCTTATTAGTTATAATAATAATCCCCTGTCTTACTAGTAGCTTATTATACTTTTACTAACTATTATTAGTAGAATTAGTTATTAGCCTATAGTCCTTAGACTAACTCCTCTAAATATAGTAAAGGTTATAATAGTAGTACTATTTTACCTTCTATAAGTTCTCTTATAATATAACATAGGATATATTACTCTAGATTAATAATCCTAGCTCTAGTTAAGTCCTCTTAGCTTCCTTTAGTAGCTATTTCTCACTAAGCACTCTCTGACTATTCTTCAGTAGCATCTACCTATTTCTAGGCTCTAGTGACTATAGAGATTAATACTTCTTATGTTAGGTTCCTCTAGTCTTTCTAGATCCAGAGGAAGTCCTAGGGTAAGGTGGCCCTCTTCTGTTTAGCTTCTTGCCTCATAGGGCCTATCAGGCTTGCTTACACTGCTTAGATATATACCTTTGTAGTTTCTATCTTACCTTTCAATTCGGCGATCATTCGGTGAACGTCTAGCAGTAGACCTTCAATGATCTTCAATTTCACTGCTAACATAGGCAGGATATTATTATACTTTACCTTACCTTCTATATAGTCTAGCCTTCTAGACAGTCTATCTATTAGATTAAGTTTCCCTGGTCGATGTTTAATGTTAAAATCGAATAGTATAAGTCTATATACTTAATGTATAAGCCTTCTGTGAAGGTCCCTTGTAGGTACTATAATTACTCCTTTAAGTACCTAGTAATCTATTAATAGAAGGAACTTCTTAGAGAGTCCTAAGAGGTAGTAACTCTAGTGTTTAAGGCTTTTAATAACTATAAGTAACTCTTATTGTCTAATGCCCTATCTTTACTCTGTTTCTATAAGCTTATAGGATATATAAGCTACTAGTCTCTACTAGTCTCTAGTTAGTTATACTAGGATTCCTAAGATTACTTATAGTAAGGTATTTATCTCTATCTATATATACTTCAATAGGTCCTAGTATTAGAGAATAGTTACTAAGTAGAAGGCTTCCTTTAGTTTCTAGAATACTTCCTTACCCTCTACTCCTAAGTTAAACTCCTCCTACCTCTTATTGTTTTTTAATAAGGCTATTAAGGGGGTAGTAATACTAGAGTACTTTAGAATAAACTTATAGTAAAAATTGTAGAACCCTTAGAATACTTAGATTTCCTTAATACTCTTTAACAGTAGCTATTTAATGATTACTTAGACTTTACTAGGTTCTATCTTTAACCTATCTTAACCTATAATATACCCTAGGAATTCGATTTCCTTTTAGTAGAATATATACTTCAATAGCTTTATATATAGCTAAAAGTCTTATAACTATTAGAGTACCTCCTTTATGTCCTTTGTATATTATTCTTATATCTATAAGTATATAAGGATATTATCTAAGTAAGTAATATAATAGGTATCTAATAGACTAGTAAGTACTTAGTGAATATATACCTAGAAGGTAGCTAGTATATTAGTTAATCTGAATAGTATAACTATATACTTAAAGTAACTATAATATATATAGAATACTATCTTCTATTAATCCTTAGGCTTAATATAGATTTAGTAATATATATCCTAGATATTAATCTTTAAGATCTATTTTATACCTACTAGTTAGTCTATTAGATTACTAATTAAGGGTAATAGGTATTAATTCTTAATTATAATTATATTAAGCCCTTAATAGTTAATATAAATTCTAATTCCTCTATTCTTCTTTAGTATAAAGAGGACTAGTACTTCTACCTTACTTATAGATTCCTTTATCTAACTACTTATAATATTCTTAGTAATATACTTATAGATTATTCTTACTTATTTCTTATTTATAGGGTAGGTTCTTCCTAATAGTAGCTTCTTACTAGATAGTAAGTTAATTGAGTATTCTACTCCCTTAAGAAGGGGTAACTCCCTTATAGTTTCTTTACTAAAGGTCTTATATTCTGACTCTAGTTCTAGAGGTAGGGTAGCTTTAGTTCCCTCTTCTTAGGTTTCCCCTAAGGTAAGTATAGGCTACTTATCTAGTAATAGTATACTGTAAATGTATATTATAAATACTTTCTTACTGTTTTTAACTAAATCCTTTGTAAAGGAATCTAAGTCCTAGATTAATATAGGCTTATATATCTATATAAGTATATAGGTATTAATTATAATACCTTCTTCTCCTATTAACTTAGTAGATAGGAGTAAGTTACTAGCCCCTTCTGGGTATTATACTCTAATGAACAATTAGTATATCTTCTATAGGAATCCTTAGTAGTTTAGTAGGAAGAAGGTTAACTAGTATACTAGCTCTAGTAGTATAACTATCCTATTAAAGCTTACTAGTACTAGTGCCTTCTAGCTTAGGTCTAGTTTAAGGCTAAGTTTCTTTACTAGCCTATTACTAATAAGGCTTACCTATATATAGGTATCTATATCTACCTGAACCTCTTCTTTAGTAAGTACTTATACAAGGAGTACTCTACCCTATATAATTTCTCTGATTAGTACTAGTTTAGGTTTAGGCATAGGGTAGTTACCCTCTAACCTTATATCTACTTGTTTTCTAATAAGTTAACCTCTTTAATATGTATAGTAATAGACTAGATTACTACTATTTTATATAGCTTTTTGTTTTCTATGTAGAATTCTAGCTTATTATAAGACTTCCTATAGTACCTTATAAGGTACTTTTCCTTATTATAGTTATAATAAGTAATTCCTTTAATGAATTTATTTACTAAAGGGTTATCCTACTTTTATTAATCCTTATAGTAATTCCTATGTATTCTTCCTTATAGGTATAATAATAATTATCTATATAATCTTTCTCTAGAGGAATAATTATATTAGTAATCTAATAACTTAGACTTTCTTAGTTCTTCTTAATTAGAATTTATACTACTTTGTTTCTAGCTCTTATTCTATGAATAGTCAGTGAAGTATAGTAGGTATTACTATAGTCTTTCGGCCTCCTAGGCTAGCTCTTATACTTTCTAGATACTAATCTTTATCTTATAAATCTCCTTCTTAATTTATAGCTAGAGTCTAAAATAGTACTAGTAGGCTAGGATATAGTTATCCTCTAGGTTAGGTATACCTAGTAAGTTATAGATAGCTCTCTAAGTATTAAAGTAGTTAGTTAGTAACTATTTAGTAGTTTATTGTAATATTATTAGCTTATTATAGAGCTTAATCTCTCTTATCTCTAGGTCTATATATTATTTCCTTAGGAAAGATATAAAGTCTTCCTATAAAGGGTCTTCTATTATCTTTAAATAATTCCTCTATTAGGTTTAGAGAATCTTTAAAATATAGGTAGTTACCTAGAGGATTTTCTGAAAATAGGTTACTAATATTTATATATTATTTACTAATTATACTATAAAGATCTAGTTATCTACTAAGACTCCTAAGGCTTCCTCCTTTAGGATATTATATAGGTATTATAGTAGGTACTTATATTCCTTTGGTTAGCTTAGGCTTAGCCTTAAGACTAGTTATTCTACTAGCCTCTCTTAGAATTATTAATCTTCTTCCTATTAAGCTACTCTAGTTCTCCTCTCCTCTTCTCGCTAGTCAGCTATTATCCTTAGTATAATTCGAATTGCACTAGTATTGTCCTTATAGCTACTAGTTCGACGAGTAGTTATCAAAGACACCTAAGAGTCGGATCGTTAGTGCTACTGTAGCCTTAGTCGTTATAGCGAGTAAGAGGGTCTTCCTGTTCAGGGAGGTATCGTCGAACGATCACTAGAGCTATCGCTGTCGTAGGAGGAGGCCTAGTGAGGTTTGCCTCTTTGTGGCTCTTCCTCTAGACTAGTAGTCTCTAAGTCCCTTCTAGATAGTTATTAAAGAGTTGGTTCCCCTAGGGGCCTTTCTTCTTTAATGAGATAGTCTACTAGGTCCTAGCTTAGGGCCCTTTAGGGTATAGGGTAGTAGTCCTCCTTAGTACAATTGTTTAGAGTGTAATCCTCTAGTATTATTAGAGGTTATATAGTATTCAGTAAGTATCCTATATGTCTAGCTGCTAATTATATAGCTCTCTTTATCCTATGTTATATACTAGTAACCTAGGTAGGGTATAGAAGTAGAAGAATTATAAGGGTCTATATAACTAGGGTGTAATATAAGGTGATAAAAGGTAGTATATAGTATATTATAAAGCTTCTACTTAGTAAGCTCTCTGAATGCTCACTGAGTTAGCTTAAAAAGGGGTTAGAGGCCCTACTATTTAAGTAAGTGCCATTTAGGGCTAGGGTTAGGGCTCCTTATATAGCCAGGCTGTTATAGGTTATTCTATTAATTAATATTCTTTTAGTTTTACTACTATATATATTGTAATTATACTGATTATATTGTTCTTCTAAATCGAGTAAATATTTAACCCTAAGAATAAAGTAATAGAGAAAAGTAAGTAGATATATATATAGTATACTCTTAGTATATACTGACTATATAGTATTATTAGAAAATAGGTACTTTCTTAAGGATAGTAAAATGCTTAATATCTTTATAACCTAGGGTAATTCTCTCTTATCTATTCTTACTTTATTACTTATATCCTTTAGTCTTAGGCTAGATACCTCTCTTGTTTAGCATTTTATAGATAAGTTAGAAGCTCTTATGTAAGTTATATCTACTAAGTATATACT
This sequence comes from Neonectria ditissima, assembly GCA_001305505.1. NCBI lineage: Eukaryota > Fungi > Ascomycota > Sordariomycetes > Hypocreales > Nectriaceae > Neonectria > Neonectria ditissima. Next base: position 1,040,105 of record LDPL01000005.1, on the reverse strand, counting down.
CTAGAGATACTTACTATATATTAGTATAGTAGATTCTTTATTTCAAGAAAAATATAACTAGTACTTTCATTGACCTACTATACACTCTCCCCTAATACTTTCTATAGCTTCTACTCTATTACCCTAAGAGGAAATAGAGACTATAGTTACTCTCTTAGAAGATAAACCTAACTTAGATATACCTAGTACATCTATAATAGATACTAGACATTAGGTATATCCTAAGAAACTAATAAAATAAATCCCTTATCTTTAAGTAAGTTTACTAAATACATTATCTTAGTATACTATCTAATTTAAGTCTAGATTCTTCCTATTTGGAAGAGTATATATAAAAGGAAGATAAGGGATTTAGATTAGGATATATCTAAGGTATTATATATAGACCATATATATAGCATATGCCTATTATATCTCTAATAGATCTATATAGTCCTTAAATATCCTTTTATTAATTTCCTATCTCTTATTAATATAACTTTAATAATAGAGATAATTAACTTACTTTTTATAGTTAATCTGTTTCTTATTGAAGATTAATAATCTCTCGTTGAACTTAAAGTTCCTCTCTTTGCCTATAGAGAGTATTATACTGTTGCATAAGGATATGTATATACTGGGCAGATGTATTATTACTAGAGCTTCCTATGCTCTATTCTCTCCTGTATTTAGGGAGTAATTCTTGAGCTGGCTCTTGCTTAACATTTACTGGGTATATGTTAGGCTTGTGTAATATTAGTATTTATTAAAATAAAGACTTAGTATATATGCTTACTATGAGTTTAGCTTACTTTAGGGAAGGTAGCTCTATCTTAATGTTATCTTACTGTAATTACTTGATTGCTACTGTTGGTAATAGCTATAAAGAGATAAATATTATATTATTATCTTCTGGTATATGCTTAGTATATATAGGACTATATAGGTCTAATTAGTACTACCTAGAATTAACCCTTATATCCTATCTCCTTAGGAGAGAGATTAGGATTAGTAAGATAAGATCTATTAGTATATTAGTAGAGGTTTTTATCTTTATATAATATCTTACTCTAATATATAAATACTAGGTATATACTTAGTATATACTTATAGGATAAGTAGCTCTCTAGGAAAGTAATAACCTTAGTCGAAGTATTAAATATATAATATATACTATATATATACTAGGGAGAATCTTAGTATCTACTGGGAGTATATATATATAAGTCTTCCTCTAGGGATTCTATAGGCTTAATACCTATAGGTAATACTAGGTATATACTAGGTAAATATTACTAGGAAGAGTATAAAGGTTAAGGTCTAATATTTGTATATATTTAGTGTATATTTAGTATATGCTCTAGAATAGAGTCTAGGAGTTGTAACTTAGACCTAAGAGATACTAAGTATATGCTAGGTATATACTTAAGTCGAATTAGGGAGTCGTAAGAGTTAATTAGGTTCTAGGGAAGACTAGGGTTTTATACCCTTTATTCTACTTAAGCCTAGTTAGTATAGTCTTTTCTATTTATAGCCTTCTAGAGTTACTACTTATAGCTTGTATCTCTCTAATGTAATTTAATACTATATTCCTAGGTTATAGTAAGCTTTTAGAACTTCTCCTTGATATATTACTTAAGCCTAGTAGGTGGTTAGTATATATATAGTATATATAGGAAAGAAATATACCTAAGAATTACTGCTAAAAGTGTAACTCTTATCCCTATAGATATATAGTCTTCCTAATAGCTACTTTCTTCTATATTTATATTCTTCTGAGTATAAGTCTACTATTTGCTATTAACCTTAGATATACTAATAACTAGCCTAGCTATAACCTAAGGTGTAAGTTTAGATTAAAACCATATTACTCAGTTTAGATATACTATATATAAGCTAATAATATACTCTTTATATGCCTCTTGTGTAGAAGTATCTAATAGAGGTAAAATAAACTTTTCATCTGGAGTATTTAGCTGGCTTTTGTGCTAGTTATACTCAATATGAACTTTACAGAAGATAAGTAAATACTTAAGATACTCTTCCTAAGAGAGCTAAGGATATATATTATAAAGATACTACCTTAGCCCTTTTGCTTACTTTGTATCTATATTGTAAGTAATTACTTAAATAGATAATAAAGAAGATTAAGATATATAGCTAATATAATGCTAGTATATAGGGGTATTTATAAGTCTCCCTAAGTGAGAAAACATAGTATAAAATAGCTATATATATATTAGCTTAGTTCTATTTATTAAATAGACTTATATATACCTCTTAATAATATTCTACTGTATCTTTCATTGTAATAATATAGATATATGTTTAGTAGACTAAAGAGTAATTAGTATATGTATAGTATATAAATAGAATATACTATACTTATACCTAGCTTCTTCATCAAAGGAAGAGTATATAAGAACATTTGGCTTTCTATGAATCAGTTAGAATAATAGATCGATCTATAGGTATTAGGCTCTTTTGAATATAGCTACTTACTGTTAAAGGCAGAGGATAATAAAGTAATCCTCTAGGCCCTAAATCTAAACCTATTAGATCTATTAGTCTACTAGGTTATAGAGCTAATCGAAGTGATACTCTCGTATAAGCTCTATATATTATAAGCATATACCTAGTATAAGTGTAGTATAAGCTATCTATAAATACCTAAAAGATCACTTCCTTCTGGATATTATAGAAGCTAAGCTTAATAAATTAGGGCTTATACTTTATCTTTATAATTAAGTATAGGATATATTATACAGAGGTATTTCTACTAATACTTCTTAAGGAAGGATTATAAGATAGGATAAAGGTAGAGTTAGCCTAAAATATAGTTAGTATATACCTAGTATACATTTAGTATATATATAGGATATAATTGTTAGGATATCCTCTTACTCTGTAAGGGCTTTCAGGAGATTATTTTTAATATCCTTTAGAATGTTCTTCGGTGGTAGAGGTATATATGTATATGCTCTATGTATAGTAAGTATAAGGAATAGAAACCGAGTAGGGTTAAAAGGAATAAGGATATTGAATTTGATATTGTAAGAGAAGGTCTTTAGCTTTACTGGTTGTATGTAATAAAATCCTTAGTAGTTAGTATATGCCTATTATGTGTATAGTATCTGTAGGGTATATACTTATGATAATCCTTATACTTTAAAGTTATAGTATCCTAAAATGAATAATACTTATGATTATTACCTTTACTAGGACTATATCTAAAGGTTACTAGATGTTGAAGGTATTCTAGCTTAATAGATGATTTATCTATATGGAACTTAGTATAATAATTAGTTTTAGTACTCTAAGGGTAACCTAGGAAGATATTCTAATATAGTTAATATATGCTTAGTATATGCTTAGTATATGTTTACTATATACTCTAAGTAAATTTTATACTTACCTCTTCTAACTCGATCTATTCTATCTACTAATCTTTACAATAAAATGGCCCTTTCTCCTTACTAAGGGCAGCTACTTTATAGCACTATAAACCTAGCTGATTCTATAAGCTTTAATAGCTTTAGAAAGCCCTAAAATAATATTAGATTATCATTGTATATAGTAGGAATATATATAACATATACTTACTGCTTAGTGTATTATTTTAGCTATTCATTAATATCTATTACTCTTAGCCTTCTAGTATATTCTCAGCGAATAGCACTAATATGCTAGGTATCAAATCCATTATTCCATCGGTCTTACTCTTCTATAAGCATAGGTTCAATGAATAGATATCTTCGAATTCTAGAGCAATAGAAACTTTAGTGCTAAAACCTCCCCTCTTTCTCCATTCTAACTAAATACGAACTAGCGTATATTTAGCATTTGCTCTTCATATAATAGACATCTGTTGAACTTATATAATTATTAGAATCATATCATTAAGCTTAGTCTACTGCCTTATTGTAAATTAGATAATAGAAAGCTGACTTTTAATAATATCTAGGGCTTTTTCTTACGTAATAGTACTTATTTCAAAGAGTAGAAGCAAGTAGAGGATACTATTAGCAGATGCTATAGGGTAGCTCAGTAGAGTAAGTATATCTATAATATACTATATATATACTATATATACACTAGACTTTATAATACAAATGCCTAATATATTAATAACCTCCTAAAATATATTAATAAATAGTATACTTAGATATTATATTAGCTTACCTTTAGAATATCTAGAAGGTCTAGGAGAGGCTGAGAAATAGGGGTATTATCCTAAAATATAGTTAGTATATACATAGTATATAACATATACCTACTAAATCCAACTTACTTGAATCTCTTAAGCCTTAGTATTTATCTATCTTTAAAGACCTACTATAGTACTATTAATAGAGTAAATAGTACTAAAGCGGCCTTATTAGCTTATTATAAGGAAAAAGACGGAAAATACATCTGTTAAGCATATAATTAATAGTTATAATATAGATTTCTCTCCTATTTTCTTCTTATAATATATACTATATATATATATAATACTATTTTTCTATATTAAGATATAAATATAATAGACTTATTTTCTTATCTTTTAATAACTTACTTCTTTAGACTATAGATATACCCTATATATACTAAGTAGATAGGCTATCTCTTAATAACTTATTACTCTAATTATAGATATACCCTATATATACTAAGTAGATAGGCTATCTTTTAACAACTTACTACTCTAATTATAGATATACCCTATATATACTAAATAGATAGACTATCTTTTAATAACTTACTACTCTAATTGTAGATATACCCTATATATACTAAGTAGATAGGCTATCTCTTAATAACTTATTACTCTAATTATAGATATACCCTATATATACTAAGTAGATAGGCTATCTTTTGATAACTTACCACTCTAATTATAGATATATCCTATATATGCTAAGTAGATAGGCTATCTCTTAATAACTTATTACTTTGATTGTAGATGTACTCTATATATACTAAGTGGATAGGCTATCTCTTGATAACTTATTACTCTAATTATAGATATACCCTATATATACTAAGTAGATAGGCTATCTTTTGATAACTTACTACTCTAATTGTAGATATATCCTATATATACTAAGTAGATAGGCTATCTCTTAATAACTTATCACTCTAATTATAGATATACCCTATATATACTAAGTAGATAGGCTATCTCTTAATAACTTACCGCTCTAATTATAGATGTATCCTATATATACTAAGTAGATAGGCTATCTCTTAATAACTTACTGCTCTAATTATAAATATACCCTATATATACTATACATTAGTAAGATTAATTAGCCTTAGACTAATAGATATTAATATAGTAAAAGGACTTTTTATTCTAATTGTATTATCTAATAATTATTATGTATATACAGATTATATATACTGCCTTTAGAAAATAATAGGGTAGTCATAAGAAAATAGCAGGGGTTAAGCTTAGGCTAGACACTGGATCTGCTGTCCCCCCGTCCTTCACCAAAGACCAACACGCTACGCAGTCACAGTTTGACACGCCCGCGAGCGACAGCGATGAGGACATCCTCGACTTTTGGCGCAAGAACTGCACCAGCACGTGGCACATGAGCGGAACGTGCAAAATGGGCCGCAGCGAGGAGGACGCTGTGGTTGACCCTCGGTTCCGCGTGTTTGGCGTCAGCGGACTGCGCGTGGCAGACATGAGCATCATGCCCATCATTGCCAGGTTGGTTCATCTTTTCCTATAAACAACGACTTGCTAACATATTTCAGCTGCCACGTTCAATCCACGGCCTATCAGGTTGGCATGGTTGCTGCCGAGAAGCTGCAAGCGGAATATTCCCTGAACGGACACCAGTGACTTTAATTGATGAACAAGGATCGTAAAGGATTGCGGTACCAGGGTAGGCAGCTCGCTTTGACGCTCAATAATCCACTCAAGTGGATTGACGGATCTCCATCATCTTCCCCGCCTCATTTCGGCCTCCGTCCGATAGATCCACTGATGTTCGTGATCCTCCTGCGGCTGTCCACTTCTGTCCGAGGTCTTGCAGGGGTTTGGGTTGGGTTGAGACTGGGAGTTCACCTAGGGTATTAGTGCATATCTCGCAAGTTAATTATGTGTGGTGAAGAGGCTAGAGAACCTCTAGACCTCTGCGAGAAGGGCCATTCTCAAAGTAACAGCCTCGTGAATTTTAACGTGCAAGTCCTCAGCAAAGTTCACAACCCTCGATCAGGAATTAAATATGATTTGTGATAGCGATTTGTAATCAGAATGAGGAGGTTGGGGTAGTAAAGACAAATCTCATTTCTATATGAACAAACACTAGGCTTACTTCTTCTAAAAGAAAGCATTCTCACCGAAGTAGCTCTCAACCCAATCGAATGACATTCACCGCTTACTGTCGGTACCACAAAGCCAGATGTTGTCCCAGATCATTCGCTTCACCTTGTCACCGCCCTTGACAATCTCGACCACTGAATTCCTCAACCTTCGTCGTACTGTCGCATCTGCAGGGGCGACGGCCCAGTATTACGGCTACACGGTGCCTACCAAATCCTCGCCGCTTCCCAGAAAAAGACACGAAATATGCTGGACAATCCGTGCGTATTTCAAGCTTACGCCTTCACTTCCAACCTAACCCATTTGCAGAATGGCCTGATGTGTGTGACCGAAGCTCCGTCGTTTCTGGCTTGGATCGAATCGCGACCGGAGATCAGACTTCAGTGTTGGTCGAGTTCGCGGACTCTCAATTGACGGAATTGACCAAAGGACTCGAGGCACTAGTTTGCGAGTTTGTAAGTTAATGATTGCCCTACTCTCGGAAATAGCTGTATTTATCACCTCGCTCCAGGCTTGTATACGACTCTCTGACAGCGCCCCGTTATCGGACGCTTCTCTGCAAAAGTCAATGCAGAAGACTTATACAGATACCTACAAAATTCGGGGATTCACAGGCGGACAGTGGGCATATGCTTGCAACAGCAACGAGACCAGTGGGGTTCGCCCTGGTGCCGCGTCCGAGCAGCAACTTCCGAAATTAGAGCAGAGATTTGCCATATATCTTCTTGGATGGGACAGCATCGAGGTTTGTCGAGACTCCCTGAAGTACTACATATTACTGACTCTCATGTAGCTCCATGAGGATGCAACCAAAACTCCAGAATTCGCCGAGGAGATAAGCAAGTTGGCGCCGTATTTTGGACCCGGTACTGGCGCATGGTACGTTTGTTTCCGGAAGCATTAAATTGGAGATCTCGAGTGTATCAAAAGCTTGCTTGGCTCGTTGACATTGGACTCAAGGGTGCATTCAAGGATTTAGCGCGACGAGATACTTCAGAGAGGCTTCTCATTGGCGATGCAATGATCTACAACCTGTTCTCATTCAAGACTAGCGAGTTGAAATCAATTGACACTGCCGACTACTTGAGGTGCCTAATCCCGTACTTTGCATATTGATCCCTGATGTGGTCTACCCGATTCGCCATGCGAAAAGCATAGCACAGCTCCCAGGCTTTTGGTCCTTACTGCATTTCATCGACCATCCCATCTGCCGGGCAGCCGCGAGAGCAAAGGCAATGGCCGTGATGGTAGGGTTGCTGGCGTTTTGAGTCGGGATGACTCCACAACCTCCAAGAACCAGGTCATTCTGTTCCCAGACCTTGACATAACGGTCGACGACACTGTCCTTCTTCGATTTACCTGCTCTGTACGTGCCGCAGATATGGAGGGCGGAGCCGGGAGCAAGGTACTTGGGCTCCGCACCGGGGAGGAAGCCACCAAGCTTTCTTGCGACGTTGACCATGCTGTAACGGCCTCGTGGTTAGACTTTGAACGCAGGTACATAAAGGGGCAAACTCACTCAGTGAGCATGTCCAGACTGCGGTCAGAGTCTTCTTCGCTCAACGTAAAGTGAAAGGTGGGCTGGAGTCATTAGCGGCCTTTCAGATGGCTTAGACTGGTGGACCTTACCTGAGGCATTCCGAATTCGTCCTGGTATTCCTTGGAGAACTCGACGTAATTGGTATAAACTGGCTTAACATAGGTGAACCAGCGGAAGTCGACCACAAGACGCTGATCAATCGTGGCCGGGACCTCACCGTAGCCGAAAGAGTCGCGGTGGATCTGGGTGTGCCAATGGTGGGCGTCAGACAGGGGAAAGTAGCACTGGGGGTCAGGGTCTTCAAAAGGGAAGGGGAGAGGGTCCTTGGGTGCCTTTGCCTCGTGTTCTTCGACAATTTGCTTCCATCCAAGGCCGTAGGGATCGTTCTTGACGTTGTCAACGAGACTCTTCTTGAGAATGACCTGGCAAAAGGCCATGGACTGCTCATTCATGTAGTGGCCCTGGATTTCAAGTCATTTAGTGATCTACCGAGTACTAGGACGTGGGATACTCACCAAAGCCGGTAGATGCTCCTTCAAACCCGAGTTGAAGAGAATACCAGGAGTCAAAATAGCACCGGCGCAGACCACGTACTTCTTGGCCTTGATGTAGTACTTCTTGTCAGCCATAAGGTCCTTGACCAGGGCCCAGGCAACCTGGTTATCCGCACTGTCAAGCTGAAGCTGGAGGCACTGGGTGTTGGGCCTGATCTCAAACGCGTCACCACTATACCGAGGCTCCGCGAGATCGCCCAGGATGGTAGCAGCACAGCTCCACTGAACATATTCCTTGTTCTGCTCACTGCGCTTGCAGGCAAGGGGCATGCTGAGCATCTTGCGACCCTCGAAGGCGTCGGCAAGGACGTGTTTGACCAACTGCTGGCGGATGGACTTGTCAAACGAGACGCTGTTCGTCTTGAGCAGCTCCTCGGACTTGGTGTACAGCTCGTCCCACTCCTCGTTGTTGAAGAGGGTCGAGCGCTCGATCTTGGGGTGCTGGCGCGGCGTGCAGCACGTCCAATGCGAGCCCATTCCGCCGACGACGCGAGTGGCGGCCGCCGCAGGGAGGTTCCCGTAGGATTTCTGCTGGGGGTTCTGCCCGTTTTGCAAGTAGCTCAGCTGGTCCGGCCTGCGATGCTGTCAGTTGGCTGGAAGGGATGGATCATGAGAGAGCTTACGTGGGGGACCAAGAAGCCGGCTCCACGTACGGCTCCACGGTGTTGGTGGGAACAGATAGTGGGTGAAGTTCTCCCTGGTTCATGTCAGCGTCTTGCTCTTGTCATATCAAAGCTGTCGTACCTTGACAGAGCTAGATTTCGTCAGTTCAATTGCATACCCGGTGATTGCTGCGGACTTACTTGGTGAAGAGACTAATGTCCTTCTGCACGGCAACACTGTTCTTCCTGTGATCTCCAACGAGCCGAGTCACCCTGTCCACATGTTAGTTGGATTTCGTCAGAGGGGGGCAATCACATACTGCTCTCCCACATCAATCATCAACACCTTGCGCCCGGCATCAACAAGAGTGCGTGCAAAGGTGGCGCCAACTGGACCAGAGCCCACGATGAGAACGTCGACGTTCTCCATCTTGGCCTTGCTTGCGGCATCGACTCTCATGATTGCGGTTGGTTTGGGTGGATGAATGGATGTGTTGGTCGTGTTCTCAGCGATGCGAGTTGATCAGAGAAAGTCAGAATCTAGAGAGGGCAGACGTTGACTTAAATACCTTCGAACGACGAAGAAGCTCCCGTGTGCGTCTCGATTACTCCCTTCCTTACGAAAACGTAGACTGCAAGTCTAGTACCAGCTGCGCCTTAGAGCCGATCGCGATACCGAAGGTATACTGCAAGTGATTTTTGTGGCTGGCTGTGGTGAATCAATGCAACATGAGATGTCACAATACACGTAGCCATCATATGCAGGAAAATTCAGAAAGGGACCACATTGTCGCCTCACCGGCTGTTACATACAAATTTCAGCAAGGCACTCAGCCAGTGAGCGCCGAAATATTCATGCCCAGCCATGCAGGCCGGTCAACTATCGATGCGTTACGCCCGATTCGTGAAGCTGAACTTTAGTCTGAACGCCGCATTCCCCGTCTGCAGCTCTTATCTCCCCTCCTTGCATATTATAGTTACTCAGATGCATGCAAGTGCCAGGAAAATCCCGTGTCTTTCCCTAACACAGCAAGACTGTGGTACGCGGCACTGAGGATCGACAAGTCAGATCGCCCATACATAAAGCAAACTCATTGGGTCGGGTCACCGGCTTTTGTTCCCTCCGTGACTCTTCTCTTCTACCGGGCAGGATGACATGCAGCGCAAAGGGTCTAAGATGTCTTGGTAGTGTCTCAACAGCTGCAACCCCGCTCGCATGTCTTTGAGCCTACTCCTAGGCTGCGTCTTATTCGCCTGTTGCCGAGCCGGTGAAGCATCCGGTCTGCACGAAAGAAGCAGACAGGAATCTTGATCCCCACTTGTCTCAGTTCTAGATACACGCATTCCTTGGCCAGGATTGGGGGATGTGCGGGGAAAGTGCTGACGGGCATGATGAGGCCAGGAAAGACGGCCTTACACCGCAATTGCATCAGACTCGATTGGATTCTTGCAAAATCGGTGAATGAAAGGGCAGTCAACAAGGGGCATATTTTTCCACATTTGTGTGCATGTATTAGTTTGAAGATTGGTACACATTTGCTGGTACTTTGAAGCCCGACCACAGAGCAAGTGGTTCAAGCACAAGCCGGTTGCTTGCCCAACTGTAGACATATCCTCGCCGGACTAGCCAAGGCACGAAAATTCCAAGTGTTCCATGGTTATTTACGCCTCCATATTCGCTTTCCAGCCATACAGTCAAGTACTCGCATGTTATTGCCAATTGCGGGAAAATGTGTCAAAAAGCAGGCGATGTAGTTGGATGCGGCGTATTTGAACTACCCACGTCGATGAATCGGGACATCTACAGTTCACCCATCTCAATATCACTCTCTTGTCCCGAACTTTCATCATCCACCACAAAATAATCCTTAATGTGCGCCTCACCAGATTCCACCTTGGCCCAGACCTCGGGCAAGCAGGTGTCGGGCTTAAGAATGTAGCATCTCGGCTTTGGGACCTCAGGAGGCGTATTCTTGATATGCCACGTATCCTTGACGCCAGTCGTCGAGAACTCTTCCGTGACAGGCAAAATCCCAGTGGCAATGTCGCGATTGAACAGTGCACGCATGAAGATCTCGTAGGCTGCTTCTGGCTGGTAAGACGGAACCTCGTGGCCTGCTTGATACACCCGCGTGAAGCTAAAATTTCCAAACTGGCGGGTCATGCCGCTCTCGCCTTCGGCCGTCACAAATGGAGCGTACCCGGCATCAGCAAAATCAGGCGCTCGCTTGAATGGCACAGCGAGACTTGCTGCTTCACCGCCCGTCCAGCTACAGGCGTAGTCGCGATCTCCGTACATCATGTGCACCTTGATGCCGTTGTCGAGCAGATATCCAATGGATTCGAGAAAGCCGCCCTGGATGAGATCCCAGGTGTTGTCAAAGCCTTTGGCGACTGTCATGGATATGGCTGTAAAGTTGACGGGCACTCCAAGTGCCTTGAGCACGCTCTCTTCAGCGAGCCAGCCGTGCAGATGCGGCTTCGGAAACGGGTCGTTGTACGGGTGTCCAATGTCGAGCCAGGCTGCTTTTGCTAGGTTCATGTAAATGGCGGGCGCATTTTCGTTGCACCAGTCCTTGATTTCGCAGACATCAGACAGTTTCTTGAAGTCTTGGTTGGCTTTGAGATCAAGACTCTTCAGCTTGTTCTGGCAGGCGATAGTTTGGTCTTTGCATCCGTTTGGACGAGTCCAGTTGTACATCAAGTCGTCGTAAATCGACTGGTTAAACACCTGGATACCATATGTCTAAAAGGTTAGCATCTTGCCAGCACAGGGACGCAAAAGCTCACATTGTTGTAAGGGAAGTTGATGTAAGCCTCTCCTTGAGTCACCATGTCCATCAAGCCATTCACAATGCCGAGTGTGTCAATGTGCAAGTACTGAGCGTCGGAATCATCAATGGTGCCATTTGAGATCTTTTCGTTTTGCTGCTGGAAGAATCGCACGAATCCTGGGCCGTAGTGACCGCCGTAGCTCTCCGCCCAGACGCTGATTTTGTTGTCGGCCGGCTTGTAGTGGGGAAACTCGAAGAACCAGGTTTGAGCAAAGTGCCACAGCACATGAGCTGCTTGCGCCGTAGTGTTGGACGTATGATTCAGGTTTTGACTGCCAAAAGTTCCCGCTCTTGAAGTCAGGTTGAGTTTCGGTGTTTCTCCATGAAAGTCTGTTGGGACAAGTTCGGGGCCTTCTTGGTTTAAAGTGACGGAACAGTTGGTGGCAACGTCGTAGGAGAAGCCGACTTGTGTCGGTTGATCAATATAAAGCATGTTGACCTCGTTGTTCCAGCTCCAGGGGTTTAGTCGTGTCGATTTCGAGTCGGCCTCCACAAAGCAAGGCCCATTTTCTTCCAAGAGGCCCATCAGAGATGAGCCACCTGGACCACCGTTCAGCCAAATTGCCAACGGAGCATTTTCGGGGTCTTTTCTGGCCTCGAAGAACCAGAAGAAGCTTAAAAGATTAGCTTAGTCTTTGTAATCGAGGAATCACTCACGTGTTGATGGGATAGTCCTGGGCAGCACCGTCTTCGTCGTCCAAGAAACCAGGAGGGAGGTGGACGTATCCGGAATACGATTTGACACCTGGTGTAGTCTCGCAAAGGCCTGGCTGTACCATTGTTAGCGGATTCTCCCAGACAACTAGGGCCACTTACTTCCTTGAAGGAAATAGTGACGTTCTCGTGGAACTTGGACTTGACAGTAAGCACGCCTTGAGGCGGAGGCGGAAACTGTGCAAGCGCCAAGCCAAGCAGGCCGCTCAGTACAATACCAATCATGGTCATTGTGGACAATAAATCGCGGATGTGGAATGTTGAAAAGGCAAGTTCAGCGTTGACGCGTCGTACGTGATGCTCCTATCGCTGCGGGGTTGATTCCTTATCAACGACCTGCTGTTTTCGGCCGAGAGCTCGGGATTACGGAAGGCCATAGGGCTTAGTGTCTCAAAACCTATTTTTCGATTTTTTCCCTACTAGGCTTACCCTACGGTCTTATATAAGCTCTATTAGTTATATACTATATCTATTTATACTAGAATACCCTAGTAGTAATAAATAAAGAGATCTTAATTTTTAACTACTAGGGTAGAAAAATTAAAGGATAAAAGGGTATTATATAGGCCTATATAACCTTATATAATTATATACTTTATATACTATATTACTAATTCTTTCCTCTTTCTATTATTATAAAGATAATATACTTACTTATACTAATAGCTTTCTATTTAAATAAATAGAGTATATATATAAAGATCTATATAAGGCTTCTAAGTACTATATTTTACCTAAATTATAGCTAATAGCTTACTATAACTATAAGATTATTAGATATAACTATAACTACTATAACCTTTATTAATCTAACTAATTTACCTTCTACTTAATAATAAATAACTAAGGATATAACTATATAAAGTATAATAATCCCTTTAAATAAGACTATATTAATAATCCCTAATACTTTTACTACTATAGCTAATATAGCTATTATAGCCTAAATAATTAGTATTACTATTATATAATCTTATAAGTAGCTTATTATAGTTAAGATATAAGTATTATTCTAGACCTTATTAGGCTATTATAATAATAGTATTAAAGGTCTTAATATTCCTATTTATTAATCTATAAAGTATATTAGTAAGTATATAAGGAATATTAATATTATATTAGTATATAAGTTTAAGTTATATTCCTCTATAATATAATTTATTATAGAGAAATATAACCTAAAGTTTACTATAAGAACTTAGACTATTATTTATTTAGTATCTTCTATTAGGTCTACTAGTAGTCTTATATTCTTCCCTAAGTAGGTATATATAGCTATAATACTATATAACCTCTTTAAATAAGATAATATCCTTATTACTAAGTAATATAATTTAACTATAATAAACTTTTAGTTCTTTTATATTAACTAAATACTAGAGATAAAGTAACTATTATAGAGTATATATAGCTAGAAGAGATTATTTAATACTAATCTTTTAGACTTTAATTTAAATATATCTCTAAGTCTAATTAAGTAAAAAGTATTATATATAGTTAAATTAGAGCTTATATAAAAGGGTAAAAAGGTAATTTAATAGGTACTAATTAAGGAGGAGGTTAAGGAGGAAGTTAAGGAGAAGGTTAAGGATAAGGTTAAAGAGGAGATTAATATAAGTAAAGAGGGTAGTACTAGTATATATAAGGCTATACTAAATAATATTTCTTTAAGTAATAATAGAGAAATAAGTATAAAGGATATATCTCTAGTAAAGAAACTCCCTTTTTAAGTTAGAAGAGGAAAGAATAAGTATATAGTATAGTTTAAGGGTAATCTAGTTTAATTAGTTATATATATAGCTCTATTTACTCTTAATCTTTATTCTCTCCTTTAATATAATTAAATAAAGAGATATTATCCTTTACTTAGTTAAATATTTTAGAGAGATTAATATTATTTACTCCTAAATACTCCTATATATAATTAAGTCTACCTATAGGTATCTATAATAGTTTAAGCTAAAGACTTTTTCCTATTATAATATAGTCCTATAATTAATTATATAAGAATAAGTATATTAATATTTATAGCTAATTTAGCTTATCTTATAGTTCTTCTTAACCCTTAAGGATATTCTTATAAATCTATATTATATAGTCTAGTAGGTAAGTATTAAGATTAATATAGTCCTCTTTAAAGATATTCTTAAGTAATTATAGTTAGTCCTATAGGATAACCTCTATAAAGCTCTAAGCCTCTTTAGCTTTTAGCTAGAAATAAAGAGCCTATAGCTACCTAGGTATAATATATAGCTTATTCTTCTATTTATAGATATAATATATATTCTATAGTATTATAAAGTTAGATAGCTCTATATAAATATATAATATATAAATATATAGTATTATAATTTAGTCTAATAGTAAATTATCTAAGAAGTATCTAAGGCCTATAAGTAAAAAGAAGTATTCCTATATATATATTAGTATAGTATTAAAAGTAGTTATATAGATATATACTTACTTACTAGAACTTTACTTTACCTTAACTTAGTCTAAGCTATTAGCTCTTAATCTTTTTATTATTAGTACTTTTACTATAGACCTAATAGTCTTAAATATAGATATCCTACTCTATATTAACCTATAGCTATAAATATAGCTTTAAAAGGTAAAAGTATACTATAGCTATTAGAAGGGTTTCCTACCCTTAGTCTAATTAAATAATATTAAGTATTATATTATAAGAAGAAAGAATATAAAGGTATTATATAAGAATACTCTATAATATACTAGAGAATATACTAATATAGAACTATATAATAAACTATAAGTAAATATTAATAGAAATATAGATTTTAAACCCTTAGGCCTTTAACTTATTATAACTATCTAATAACTAAATAAAGTTAGGTCTAAGAGTAGTCTACCCTATATAGTAATATTATATTATATCCTACTATATAGTAATATTACTAGGGATAAAGTTATAGTAGTACTTATATATTATCTTATAGCTAATAATATACTAGTATTAGTAGATATAAGTATAAAGGTATATATAACTAAATATATTAAGCTTAGTATTATATTTAGCTTTATTCTTAAAGAAATAGTATAGTTCTAGTAGTTAATTAGTAAGTAATTTAGGATCTTAGTAGTACTATAAGCTAAGCTTCTTATAGATTTATATAAGGCTAGTTTTTATAATAATAAAACTATTAAAATAGAGCTAGAGAAGTATAAAATAATTATTTAATATCTTACTAAAGTATAGGTTCTTAATATAATCCTATAGTACCTCTAAGTTATAGGTATATTAGGATATAAGGTTATTCTACTCTTTAAGTTTATAGTAAAGAGTAATATAATTAACTTTAATAAAGAAGTTTAACTTAAGTTATTATATAATATTATTTATAGTTAACTTATTATTAATCTTCTACTATTAAATCTAAAAGTAAAATTAAAATAAGTTAATTTATAGGTAAAATATAGTAATAGAATAGTAGAATAGATATTTATATAAGGTTATATAATAATAAAAAGGAAAAAAAGGAAAATTACTTAAGTATAAGGGAATTTATACTTATAAGTACTTATATACTACCTACTATAGTACTATAGTATACTAAATATAATAATTACTTTATAGAAGAAAAAAGTTAATTATTAATATAATAAAATTTACTATAGCTAACTAGCTAACTATAAGTATTATAATAGTCTATATACCTCTTTATACTAAGGTATACTATTATACTTAAAATTATTACTAAATTACTACTCTCTAAATATAAAAGAAAAAAACTCTAAGAATATCTATAAAAATAAATTAGTAGTAGTTAAATAGAAGTATATAAGGTAAAAATACCTTTATATAATTAAGTATACTTATACTTCTTTATATAGTTAATAGTCTTCTTAAAGATCTATAAAATATTAAGGTATTTATAGTATATAAGGTAATTAAATAGATCTATATTAGAATCTTTAGAGTTATTATTTCTACTACTAGGGGCCTTATACTTAGTACTCTTCTTAGGAACTAATAGTAATTTATTAGTATATATATAATAGTATATAAGTATAGTAAGATATACTAAAAGAATAATCTATACTAAAGTAGTTCTAGTTATAGTTAGTATAAGATATTATACTCTCTATAATAATATAGCTAACTAGAGTATTATTCTTCTTTATATACTTACTATAAGTATTTATACCTTTATATTTAAGGCTATAAAGATATTAAAGTATTATATTAGAATTCTAGCTATTATATAAGTTAAGAATATATAGGGCTTTCTTAAGATTAGCTTTAGTCTTAGTATAAATAAGGAGCTTATATAGTTCCTAATATAAGTAAGTATAAGACTATATATTAAGATAGATAAATATAAAGTTATAAACCTTTATCTTATTAATTACTATAAGCCCCTTAATACTAGTACTAGCTATAGTATTTAAAAGTACTTATATAGTTAATTCTAGGTTCTTAGTAGGCTAATTAGTACTAATTATAATAGCTTTAGGAGTACTAAGACTAAGAACCTTCTTAGGGATATATTTCTACTAGGTATAAATAAGTATAGTACCTTTTAAGCTATTATTTAAGTTTATATTATCTTCTTTAATATTAATTAGGGAGGAAGGTTTAGTAGATAGCTTTAGCTTAGGTTTTAGCTTTAGCTTAGGGTAAGAGTTAGCTATTTTAATATTATATACTTAAGAATTATATTATAAGAGAATATAAATATAGTTATATATAAATATAGGGAGGGGGAAGAAAGAGGGGAGATTATTAAACCCTATTAGATAAAAAGTTAGCTTAAAGTTATATATACTTATAAAGAAAATTATAAGTCTATAAAAGTAGGCTAAAGTAGGTAAAATAGAGATTAAAATATAGTATTTAGCTATATAAAATTATATAGAAAACAATAGTATTATAAGGGGTAGTATAATAGTATTATTATAATTAAGAATAAAGGCTTTTTATGCCTTTAATATATAATAATAAAGAAAGAAGAAGATAATTTAATAGTATTAAGAAATTAATTATATTATACTAGTATATATAACCCTAAGTAAGATTATATAACCTTATTAGTAGGTAGCTAATATTATATATAGAATTATATAATTAAATATATATAATCTATAGGGTTATACATAAGTATATAGTATAGGGTAATTCTAACTAAAAAAATCGAAAATCGGGTTTTAAGACACTGAGCCTTATAGCCTTCCGTAGGGATCAGTTAAAGAGCTGACTAATAAGCATCGGGGGCGAATAATAATCGGCGTAATTATAGATCAACGTGGTGATGATATCCAATTGACTGCCAAGTATCCAATCATGTCTCCCTACAGTGTCTTCTTCCTTCTGCAACAGTATTCAAAGAAACTTCTTTGACACCCAGACTCCAGCTTCTTTCCATGCACACTAACTCCTTTTGGCTGCTTGAGTGCTCCAATATTGCGTCCGTGCGAGAATATGGTTGAAGCTCTGCCCCATCATCTCCCCTCAACCCACGACTTTTATTGATGTGGCTCGTTTTCGTTCGCGAATTTTCGGCGAATATTGTTTTCGTAATCTCGAGCATAGCTTTGCTGAATGGTAGAGCCCAGGTCCAACAACTATGATGACAGCTATGTTGGTGAGCAGTTGCTCCAATTCATCTCCCCAAGCCGACCTACCAATGGCGGGTTCGATCGTCCCCCAGAGTGCAAGCCAAGGCACCGTTGGCTGTCCTCCGGGATTGCCAATCTGCGTAACGTGAACAGTCGAAGCGATGATGCAGACCCAGGCAAGGCAGAACAGCGCGGCGATGCTACACTTTCAAGATAACAACATTTTGTAGTGTGAGGATGAGACGAAGCGGAAGAAGCATGACTGTGTTCGTCAGTACAGAGTCAGGTTCGCGACCGGAGGCAATACTAACTGAGTGTATCGCGGTCGGCTCTGGGGTGCGGTTGCAACTATCACGACTCTGGAGGCAACACACTGAGTAGATCGGTCAGAACATCCACAGAGTAGGCGAACCACATGCTGACCGCGGCCGCCACAACGTCGCGCGGTGTCGTGCATTTGCCAGCGGAGAACCAGGCCTTCATGCTGGAGCAGACAAGGAAGAGGGTAGCCAGCGAGCCGATCAGCGTCTGCAGTTTCACGTCGATCAGTAACGTTCAGCCCAGGAATGATGGGCGGTCCATAATACCAGGACACAAAGGCCCACCAGCGCATACCATAATTTCACGTAAAATGGGAGTTGAATCAGCAGCTTCTCGTACATAGAGAGTAGGGGAAACTTTGCCGACCAAAGACAGAACCAAAGGCATGCAGAGACGGCGAACAATCCCTTTGGATGAGGAGCGCATCGTCGTTGATGGTAGGGTAGGGTCCAATCAATCCCTCTCCGTAGTCCGACAGCCTGAAGAACGAAGGAACAATGCAGAGGTAGAGAATCGCAAGGACGAGAAACAAAATGTAGCAAGAGGCTAGCCATCCATCCTCGGCCCGGAGCTTCTTATGGTGAATGAGTGCAGACAACAGTCGAAGGCCCACCGCAATTGTCGTGACAACAATGAGCGCGATGCTCGTGTTGCGGATTGAGCTTGTTGACACAGGCGTCGCCACCATGATGATAGTTTGTCTCTGGGAGAAGAGCAATTGGTCCAGGTGCAAGAAAGCACGAGTGCTAGTGCTGAGAAATCATTCCGGCTTTGTATTTTCCTCTTCGTCCTTTGCCTAAACTTCACAAAGCCCCTGCGTGTGATGAATCTTTGAATTAATCCCGTGCCAAGCAGTTGGGTTCAAGACCAACAGATAGGGTGGACTTGGGATGTCTCGGTTACTGACGACTGGGATGTTGCAAAGGTCCATCTTGTGACCTGCGCGCGTTGCCAGTTTACTACTCATGCGCCTTCTGTCTAGGGTGAAGCGCAGGATGTCAGTACCAGGCTTGATGGCGTCTCGGTACAGTCAAGGTTGCTCCGGCAGAGTCGGGAAGTGGATCTGCTACTGCCTTGTTCCCTGCCTGCTCTGGTAGCATATGTCTGTTGGTACACCCTTGTACGCATTTTCAAACCTTGCTGAAGATGGAGGGGTGCTCTGTGACAGAGCACTTTCACGTTAATCTTTCTTAAGGTAGGTGGGCTGGTAGAATTCACTTAGCTGGCACTGCGAATTGTCAATTGGTCAGACCGTCACACTTATCAAAGAGGCAAAACTACAGGGCACTAACCCAATTTTATTGCTTCAGCTTAACCTATCCTTATCTTGTTAATTCAGGACGCCTTTTTCCAAGAAATCTTCCGGGTCGGTAATGCAGACCAACGGTGTGGCGGACTTGGCAGTATGTACCGCGGCGCAAGGTCAAGGGTGAAGTGATTTAACTGTCCCCCGGCGGATTAGCGTATGCATGCGCCTCTATCACATCGGGGATGTTGTCGTTTTGGGGGGGAATAATCAGCAGGATGCGGCCAACAACCAACAAGCCCAGTTGCCAAGCAACTCGATCCCAGGTTCCTACAGCTCATCCACCAACCACGCACGAGGTGAGACTCCGGTTTCGCTCATCAGCAACTGTGGCGGTCCCCTGAGACGAGAGAAATATTCTTAAGCTAGATAATCGAATTAGACCTGTCGCTAGCGAACTCGGAATGATTTGTGAATAGTTTACCTCTCGTGTCCAGGTCTCTAAAGTTGTCGAGGCGATGTTGGCCCTTGGGACTTCCCTGCAGGCCTCCTGTGGTCTAAAATTATGGCCCCCTCATGTATGCGGCATTACAAAAACGAGGGAATTCCTCGATTTTTCTTTGCATCGCTTCCATCGAACTTCCCAAGTTCTTAGCTGTCAATTCGAGTCAAAATGTTTCCACTCTCCATTGTTTCCCTGTTTGCTTTGAGATTTGCAGCTGCAGCCCCAGATCCTTTGTTGGAGACTAGCGAATTCAACATCACCGAGGCACTCCTTGATAATGGTGTCAATGTGTCTGAGATTCCTGCCTTAGCCGACCACGCCAAACGGTCCGACGATGGCTGCGCTGCCGCTGTAAGCTCATCGTCAGCTGCATCAGACCTTTCGACTAACCTTGGATAGTGCGCGACCCTCAAACTTCTCTACGGCAATGAAAGCACAGAAACAAAAGATGGAACAGCTTACGAGACCTTCACCGATGCGTACTGGTCTTCAAACCAAGCCGACGTGAACCCCTACTGCATCTTCAAGCCAACAAGATCAACCCAGGTGTCCGTTCTTGTACTGTTGTCTCGGTTGACGCAGTGTCCATTTGCTGCCAAAAGCGGTGGACATGCTGCCTTTGCGGGAGCATCAAGCATCGAAGGTGGCATTACCGTCTCGTTTGCCAACCTCAATGGCATCACGCTTTCTAAAGACAAGAAGATTGCATCCATTGAACCTGGAAACATCTGGGGTACAGTCTTTGAGGAGCTGACCAAGTCCGATGTGACGGTCGTGGGAGGTCGGCTGTACAACATTGGTGTTGGAGGTCTCACCACTGGAGGTTAGTACTCGCCGTTTTTTCTCGTGCTCTATACTGACGCTCATCAGGTGGCATCTCCTTCTTCTCCAACCTGTATGGATGGGCCTGCGACAACGTCGACAGCTACGAGGTAACAAGCCCGTTCAACTGGCATCTTCACAGCTAATCCAATCAGGTCGTTCTTGCAAACGGAATCATCGTCGAAGCGAGCGCCAGCCAGTACTCTGATCTTTACTGGGCACTTCGCGGTGGTGGAAACAACTTTGGTCTCGTCGTCAGCTTCAACCTCAAGACTATGCCGCTTGTTGGGGGTGAGATGTGGGGCGGCTCCAGATTCTACACCGAGGACGCGTTCCCCAAGGTCACTGAGGCATTCGTCAACATCATCAACAACTCTCCGCAAGATCCCAAGGCCGGCCTCTACCTAGTCTGGGCATACAGTGGCGGGGTCAAACTTGCTCTTCCTGCTCTGTATTATTCCCAGCCCGATAGCGGTAACGCGACCATCTGGAACGACTTCAACGCGATTTCGTTCATCTCCGATACGACAAAGAACAGGGTCCTTTCCGAATGGGCGAAAGAGACCATGAACGACAGTCCGCCTGGTCTACGTGAGATCTATTACGTCGTCACTACCAAGGCTGACCATGATATTCTGGCCTTTGCCAGAGACGCTTTCTATTCGAGTTTCCCTTCAGTTGCCGATATCCCCGGCATCATCCCTAACCTCGTGGTCCAGGGCATAACCGTACCCCAGCTGCAGCAGATGAAGAAGAACGGCGGAAATGCACTAGGTCTGGATGATACCGAAGGCCCGTTTTATATTCTCCAGCTCTGCGCCATGTGGGACAACAAATCGGATGACGCCGCGGTCTACCGATGGATGTCGGATATCCTAGAGAAGGTAACAACCGAAGCAAAGTCACGCGGAGTGGACAACGACTATGTTTACATGAACTATGCAAGCCAGTTCCAAGATGTCGTCGCTACTTACGGTGCTAGCAACAAGGCCAGGTTGAAGACCGTGGCCAAGAAATATGACCCGCAGCAACTGTTCCAGGTACTTCAGCCTGGGTACTTTAAGCTGGACCGGGCTCCTATCCCGAACTCTGGCTATTTTTCTCATTAGCTTAGTGCTTTGTTTTGTTGTGCGTCCGTGGCGGGTTACAGATGTGAACAGTATTTAAGATTGCATAACACGGGACATTCCGTGACTCGATACATTTACACGCAAGTAGTGACAGACAACATTCAAAAGGCGCGATAATGACCACTGGAAAAGCTCCCAAATGTCAACGATGATAAAAGCACGATATGAATCAAGCCGCAGTTGCTTGAGACCTGGTCACAAGCGGTGAACTGCAGAGCCTGGACGGTTTGCCTTAGACAGCTCGGCAACCTCTGACGGTGGAACAAAGTTGGCAGAGTCAAGATGAGCTTAAAAGCAAGAACACACAGGAGCGATCAAAGATTTCAATCGCAGGATCTTTGGTCTCGCTAAGTCATTAATTCCAGCGCAACATCCGTAAACTCCTTTGCAAATTGCAGCTCCGACTTCCATTGTTCGGGAATGGCAGCTTCGCCATCTCGAGCCCCAAGCAAACCCCCCGCAACCGCAGCGTTTGTGTCCGTATCTCTCCCGATCCTGACCACGTCCACCAAGACATCCTCCAAGCTTCTCTCGTCCAAGATGGCAGCAACGGCAATGGTCAAGGATTCAAGCACATAACCACTGGCTTTCCCCTTCATCTCCGGTACCGGGCCGTTTTGAGCCATGTCGGCCACTCGAACTTCTGTACCCAACTTGACGGCTGCATGGACTTCGCCGGGCTTGCCATTCTCCAGCCGCAAAGCAACGGAAATGCCGGATCGGATGGCGTTGGCCGGGGCTGCTCCTTCGATGAGCTCGGACACAATCGTGTTGTACACGGCACATGCGCAGGTGCAGCGCTTGTCGTCGTGTGTAATCTTGCTGATGCGGATGCTCTCGTGGATCATCTTTTCGTGATCAGGCTGGAAGAGTCCAGTCGGGATACAGCGCATGAGGCTTCCGTTGCCCGCACTCCCCTGGCCAGCGCCAGCACGGTCTGGATCTCGCGTCATGTCGAAGCTGCGAAGCCCTCGTGCCGTCGCCATGCCCATATCGACCGGCAGGCTGCCCAGCTTCCGATCAGGCCAGTCGCCGCCAAACCACTTGAGGAAGTATTCGCCAGCCAGAACAGCAACGTCGCCTCCGGGAGCCACGTCCCTGTATGCCAGCAAGACGCCGCGAGTCATGTCGGTGTCGTCGGTTGCATGGCCGGCGGGCCAGCCAAACGGGCCTCCGCCGATGATTTGTCGCAGGCCGTTGGGATAGCGAGAGGCAATCTTGCCGTGGCTCTCAAACTCGACGGTCGCGCCGAGTGAGTCTCCTGCATGGACACCGAGCAACGCGCCGATGACGCGAGATTCGCGAGCCGAGAGCTGTTTGATGACGCCTTGAGAAAAAGCCATGATGCGCGTTGTAAGATGAAAGATTGTGTCTTACATGGCTGCCTGGTTGCGGGGCAGGTATAAGTGAGCGGCGCACGTGACACCCCTCAGCCGCAGTTTAGGACTTCGGTGATAGCCTCAAGGGATTTTCCAACAGTGGTCATTGCTGCGTGACTCACAGCACATCCTTGCAAGTTTATACTTATCCACATTTTATGCTCATTTTATTCTCTAGGGGCTTGTTCTGCTCTTTTGTTTAGTTGTTCCTCCGAAATCAGTTCTGCCTCAGCCTGTTCATGACTCCACATGCTCCGAAACGATGACTTCCTCCAAAGCTACAGTGATTGCCAAGAACAGGATCCCCGTAAAATAAGTTTAAATAACCAGACACCTGCAAACTTCATGATCGGTTCCACGATCCTAGTCTTGGTTGTGGGTCTAATCCTGATCTAGAGAAACGAGAGCCCACTTGGTGCATCATCGCCACTAACCCTCACACGTGGTGCCTTATCGTGATAAAATTTTCTGTTGAAATCAACTTTTGGTGAGCCTCTTATCCAACCCGTCAACAAGGCATTTGCCGACTCGGAACGCAATGGCGCCTTCGGGGTGTCCACTGCCTCCATCAAGCAGTCTACCGCCTGTATCAAAGCTGCGTCAACTCACAGAAGATCAGATCCTCTCTTTCCTCCAAGCTCTGTCCGCTCTCTATTGCCCTCTACCAGCATCTGTTGCCTTCAAGTTGAGCCCGGAACACCTCGGCCTTCCGCAGTCAACTTCAACGCCGCTTGTCGACTCTGGGTACACTTCTGGTGCGGAGGACCATGACGACCTTGAGCATGCAGAACAAAGCCTCGCCGCACTCCGCGCAGATGGTTTCGAGCGCAATTTTGTCGAGCGCTGGCTGACAAGGTTCATGGCACAAGCATACGACCTTCCCTGCCTAGTCTCCGAGGACGCAAGGGATCGCGCCCTCGAACAAGCCTCCTGGATTCTCGAATCCTTTGTCGCAAACACAACTGACGACGACCAAACGGGCAACAAACATAGCGACTTTATGCGGGAGTTTTCTTTCAACTTGACAATCCCAGGGCCGAGCCAGGAGCAGGTTCCTATCAACGTGCGACTCAATGATGGACTTGCAGGAAAAGATTCGACAGACTGCGACGACGTTGGCCTGCAAAGCTGGGGCGCATCTATTGTGTTCTCCGAGTTGATGTGTGCTCAGCCCTCGCGCTTTGGCTTTTCACAGCCCAGCCTTGGCACCTCTCCGCGGATCCTCGAGTTGGGAGCTGGGACAGGACTTGTCAGTCTAGTCCTCGGAGCCATGCTACCTCACTTGGGTGTCACAAATTTGAACATGATCGCCACGGACTATCACCCGGCAGTCCTGTCAAACTTGGTAGCCAACATCGCGGCAAATGCAACCTCAGACGGGCCCATTCCAGTACAAACGGCTTTCCTCGACTGGTCTGCGCCAGTACTAAAATCGCCGCTGGATATCCCCGCGGATATTCTTGTCGCAACGGACGCCGTCTATCATCCCGAGCACGCTGTATGGCTGCGCGACTGCGCTACCCAGCTGCTTGCTCCGGACGGAGTATTCTGGCTCCTCATAACCGTTCGACGAAACGGACGTTTTGAGGCGATCAGCACCAGCGTCGAGTCGGCTTTCGCGACCGCAAATCGCCCCAAGGGCTCGGATGGGCGCTTACTTACCATTCTTGGTAGCGAGGAAATCGAGAAGCGCGGCGGCATTGGGCGCGGGGATGAGAGCGGATACAGACTGTTCAAGCTTGGGTGGGCATAGACAACGACATGAACGCCACATAGACATAGAACGACGTGCATATACACTTAGAGTAGACATAGATCCTTCAACTATTGCGCACAAGCAGATGTTGCGTCGAGTGAAGTGGACTTTGCTATGACAGAGAGCTTCTGGAGAACATTTACCAGTAGATCAAGAGAAGCCTTTGATCAACTTGACCATCTTTTCCGCCATTTCCTCTGCGTCGGCCGGAAACCTAGCACTGATGTAGTTGTACTTTTCGTCTTCAACCACAAAGCTACCATACTTCATTAGCAAGGGACAGTGGACTTTGCAGGGAACTTACGGAGACAACCCGAGGCTGCTCTTGTACTGGTTTTCGGGCTCTTTCAAGCACTTCTTGACCTGACATATTGAGGTCAATTAATTGAAGACGTAATAGCTGCTCTTGCGGCTAGCTTACCGAGTCTTCAACGTCTTCGCTACCGGCGCCGTAAGTCTTGTAATAATCACCCAGGATTATTCTTGTTCCCCAATAAGCCACTTGCTCAAAGCGAGCTGGCAACGTTGTCGTCGAGCAATCGCTGATAAGGCTTTGGCCGTCGGCGCCTTTGGCATTAGCTAGAGCAAGCACGCCATGGCAGATGGCACCGACGCCCTTGACGCCGTCCGGTCGGCGGGTTTGGGGGAAATAATCCGCCAGCAAGGCATGTACCGTGGCGTTATCGAGAATCTGCCGAACCGCTTTATCATGACCGCCGGGCAGGAAGACGAACGAGAAGGGATCCAACGAGAGACCTTATGCGGACCACGACAGCGGATGTTGACACTCCTCTGACGCGTGCATCTTGGCGTAGTCCTGCACGACGGATGCTTTCGCGCCCTAGTCAAATTGGGTCAATCGCATCGTTCGTAAGCTCAACAAAGGACTTCATAAAGCATTGCGGCTTACGAGAATCTTCTGGCTAAATCCCTCGACCAAGAGCCTGTCACATTCGGGTGCTTTGCCGGTCTCCGTGGCAAATTGTACGTCGAAACCAGCATTTTTGAATGCTACATACGGCACCGTGACCTCTGCCAGTGAAACATTTCAGTCAATGTGGCAACATCAAGCTGTCAAACGTACCAGTGGGGTCGTGTCCGTAATCGGCCATTAGAAAGAGCACTTTTGGTGTAGTCATCGTGAACTCTTGTTGCGGATGTTGGTTCAAGGTTTGAACATTAATCAAGTGCGGTTTCGAACGCGTTTAGCTGCAAGACAAACGACACGTGATGGATCCTGCAGCTAATCATCAGCTGACGTCAAATCGGAGATGCGTTGCCGGAATTACTCCTCCTTCAGCTCAACGCTAGACTGTTCCTTCAGGATGCCGAGATACCCGAATCCGAATGTGCTAAGGTAGCCAGACAATTACGCCCAATGCCACGGATATCTTTGAAGAGTTCAATTTTATTTCCCCAGGCATCGTCAAATTGACAAGCATGACTCCTCGCAAAAGAATCACCGCCGTAGCCAGACAGCGATGCGTTCAGCTGTGGAAGTGGCCGTTTCGAGAAAGCCCGAAGCCAAATCTCGGGGTCATCTACACTACTATCTTATCAAGTGCGTGAATGCTGCAGCTCAAAAATGGCGCTATTTGGAACAGTCGATGCCCAGTAAATTATCTTTAGCTCATTGCAAAGTGGTGTCCAAACGTGGGCGTCTTTCCACCAGAAATGAGACTAAGACAATAGTCAGCGTTCGAGACACATGTGCGTTAATTGCATGGCTTCCCGCAAAGCGCCAATCTGTGTTACTAATTAAGCCCTTTCAATTAACTTGGACTTTTCATGCTCCAATTGGATGAAATGATTCAACTCTCAGTTCTGTCTACATTCCTAAATCCTAGGACAAAGCCCGAGACTCCGTGATGTTTTCGGAGCACAATGCTACACGTAAATTGGCACGATGAAGAAACAAAAATATCTGGAAGCCACTCGATTATTGCAAACTCCGTCAGTCATCAAATTGTTGCGCTGTGCCTTGCTGTGCTGTGTTGCTTTCTGCCGTTGTCGGATACGCTTCAGCCGGACATAAAGTAGCCCGAACGAGGGCTAGTGGACGCAAGTACGTAAGGGAAAACTGGTCTGGCCGTTTCGGGTGATCTCTTCGTGAGTGATCGGCTCCGATCTGGAATGTGTCGGCTGGGGGCTAATTAGATCCAAGCAAGACATAAACGTCGGTCCGCTAAGCTCTAATTTGATATTTATTACCCGAGAGGCAACACCTCGCTTGTCTCTTCCTATCAGCTGAAATGAGACTCCACGGCGGCTGGTAGTGCGGCTGAGATCGATGCAGCATGCCTTTCATTACCAAACTAGGTCAAGCCCACGACGCCTTCATCTAAGCTTTACTGGCAGGGAAAGAATGTGACGTGCGGGAGGGCCTCGCAACCCCACACAATGTCTAACCTTAACCCGGGTGCGGCTTTGCGTTTGTTCGCTTTCGTCATATTGAAGTATGAACGTTGTCCGTCGGATCGGCGCTCGAGCGGAAGGCTTGGACTTTTCTGACGACCCGCCTTCATTGACGCCCTGTCCGCCTGAAATCTCGCTTCTAATATTTGCTTGTTGATCAAGGGGGTTTCAGACTAGCTGATCCTGCTCGCCCAGAGCTTCGACGCCGCCTGTTGGACTTTCCCGTTCCTGGGGCAGGTTGATAGCCCTTTTTCTATCCACGTAGAAGTGCTCGAATATTGTGTTCCAGCTCAATGGAGTTTCTATTGATGGCAAAAGCTCATCCTCAATGTCCATGCTGTGGTTAGGTCCAGATGAGGCTTGCCAAACCCTCAAAGTCGGTTACCACAAATATGGGTCCCATCATGCTTAGATACCCGATCGGCCGTGAAAGTCAATTCAGAGGGCCCAAGATCGAGCTGGTATGTGACCAATAGACGTAGGTGGGATATCCATGAATTGCCGAAAGAGAAGATGATCTACACAGTCGTCGGCTGTATAAAGTACGATCATGGTCTACTCAATGACCATCTAAAACCAAACACTTCAACACTTCAACCCCTCAATCCATACTCTTCCCAACACATCTGACCATACCAACTTTCACAATGCAGTTCAAGGTCCTCACCATCGTCACCAGCCTTCTGGCTGCCACTTCGGTCCAGGCCGCAGCGCTCCCTACCACTCCCCTGTCGTCCCTTACCCAGCTCACTACGCAGACCAACGCTCTCACCTCGACTGTCAAGGGTCTCAACACAAACAATCTTTTGACCACTCTCTCTGTTAGTAGCGCCCAGAAACCTTCTGAAGACCCTTGCTAATAGTCAGCAGGGAGTTCTCGGCACTGTGGGCCAGCTGATTTCGTCCATCGGCACTGGATCCAACACTTTCAACAACGCATCGCCTACGCAACTCAACCAGGCTGAATTATGCACTGCCATCAGCGGGGTAAGCTTTTTGGAAGACTTTGTCATGTCAACGCTAATTGTTGTTAGTTCACGACTGCCCAGACGGGTCTCTTGAACTCACTCAATGCCAAGCTTGGGCTGATTTCCGGATCTCTGTTCGGTCTCCCCATCACTACTCTTCTTTCTATCCTGGATGGTGTCTTGGGTACTTTCGGGACCCAGCTCGCGTCCCAGGTTCCAGCCTGCTCGGCCGCTACTACAGCTGGCTTTGCTGGTCTCGACTTTGCTCGTCTCAAGAAGACAACTTAGGGAAGGGGAACCAGTCTTTTACTAAAGTGACGACGTCGAATATGCTGGTGGTTGAGAAGCCACTACGTCCAAGACGCAAGAATGACTATGTAGGGGATAGTCTGAGTGGAGTAGACAGAAATTACAAAATGTGTTGCATAAAGCTACTTGTGTAGTTGAGCACGTTGTATAATATTTCACCTATCCAACAGTGTTGACTCCGTCAGTCAAACAAAGGCAGGCTATAATAACTCAATCATTGATGCACCGTTAGCATAAACCTCCGGAAACTATCCTACCCGCGCCAGAAAGCACCCCAAGCCTCTTTACAAAGTTCATCGCGGATCTGCTTGAGCATCTCCTTGAACTCGACCAGCTCCTCTCCTTCCAGCATGACCTTTCCATCCTTGACTCCTTTCCACCCCTCGATAGGCGCCTTGATATACTTGTGATCTCGTCCACAGTACTGCCGCCCCTTCAAAGCTTGCTCCCCCTTGTTGTCGGCCTGTCGACTCTCGTAGCAGGGCTCACATAGATAACCCTCGTTGCAAATAACGCACTGGTAGGCAACGCGGCCGCCCCACCACGAGAACATGGTCACCGGGTCGCAGTGCCCGTCGCAGGATCTTTCCACGTTCCAAGGACTGTCGAGGTCTCCTTCGTCGGTGGGAGGTTCCTCGTCGTCCTCACTCTCGCTGCCGCTGCCACTTCCACTACCACTACCACTACCACCCTCATTGTCGCTGCCACTGCCGCCCTCGTCGTCGCTCCCGCCGCTTCCACAAGACGAGCTGTCGCTGTTCGCCCAGTCTTCGTCCGCACCTACCTCTGACTCGCTCTCGCTTCCACTGCTGTCGTCCTCTTTCAGAGCAGGATCCAGTTGGCTGAACTGCGCCGAAACCAGAATCCGGGCCATCCGGGTGAGCTTTTCGCTATTCGGCACCACCTCGCCAAGAATCGTCAAGGCCGTCGCAAGGAACACCAGGTGGTACGAGTCATTCCAGCCGACCGAATCATCCAGTCCGTCGAGGCACGTCTCGATGACGCCCTGGAGGGTCGATTGGAACTCGGCCGCTGGGCCCATCTTCTGGTACATGCGCGACATGATGATTCGTCGTTGGCACAGGGCCGTGTCGGACTCTGGAGGTACGTCCAGCGCAAGGGGTCGCATGAGGAGTCCCGTAACGGCATTGAGGAGCTCGGCCTTGAAGACCGGGTCGCCGGATTCGGTGAAGAGGCGGAACAAGACGTCGGTCTGCATATCAATGGCCCGTTCAAGTGTCGAATCTGGATACTCGTCCGTCACTGCATACGGCCAGCCTGTCGAACCGCTGTCAAGAACCTCATCCAGAACTTTGCGGGTCCGCTCAAGATCGCCAAGCACCTCGAGATAAAAACTCGCGAGATCGCAACGCAGAGGTGCAGCGGCGTTGACGTTCTCTAGGTATCGGATGCCCTCCTCGTACATCCCAATAATAAAGTCGGTCTCTCCTGTCTGAACAGCTACGTCTCGAAGTAGGGCATGTCGATCAGCTGACAGATCTTCGTATTTCCAGGCCATCCAAGTCAGCCGCTCCAGAGGACTCCACTTCTTCAGCGTATCCATGTACGGCTTCGTATCGTCATCATCAGCAAAGAGGTCGATCTCTTCCTCCAAGACGTTCCCGGCTGTCAGGTTCGTCGGGTCACTGGTTCTAGACTTGTTGTAGGACTCGGCCGCCTCGTCGTACTTTTCAAGCCCAACCTCGGTCCTCGCCTTGGTCAAAATGACCGAACGTCGGACTCCTGGGGGTACTGTCTCGTGGTCGATGTGCTCAACGGCACGGGTGATGGATTTGTACGCCTTCTCCGTTTGCCCTCTCTTCAGCTGGATTCGTGCCATCAGCTCAAAGCTCTTGACTTTGTCGAGAGGCAGCTCGCTCTGCTTGATGGCCTTTTTGCACGTCGACTCAGCGGGCTTCTTGTGCTTGTAGTTGAGGAGCAGCAGCGCAACCGCACGGTAAGCAGTGGCGTCCATCTTGACGTCTCCTAAAACACCTTCCAGTCCAAGAACCGCCTGCGCGTCGGTAAGCGTCTCTTTGTCGTCGTATTCGCCAAACGCGGCTTTGAAGTTCTTTTGAGCTTGCGTTGCCAGCATCGAGTCCATTCGGCACTAATACTCTGTTAGATGAACTCTCGCTTGGCGAGATGCACTTACCAGTTCCAGAGCCTTTCGCACTGCTGTGAACGAGGTGATGGCAGCCTTGAGGTCCGCAGCGCGGTAAACCTTGAGTCCGTGACCTCGCGCCAGCTGAAACAAGCACTTTCTGGGCTTCTCGGCGAGCCCAGTCCACCATTCGATGATAGGGGCACTGAGGTGTTGACGGGCTTCTGTGTCGAGCAACTTGGCCCATTGGGCGACCTTGTCGAATGTGTCGTCTGAGAACGAGCTGTCGTAGTCGATGCCTTGCCATTCAGCCATGATGGCATAGTCTTGTTTGTTGGACAGGACGGTGCCAAATGCCTCCATGACCTCAGCTTGCTCTTCGATAGAGTGCTCTTCGAGATTGATCAGGCGCCAGTGAGAGATGACGTTTTGAGTCGTATATCTCCTAACCCCGTCGTCGACACGAATTTCGTCTCGTGGTGCTGGGCGAGCAAGCTTGGCGCAATCGAGAAACATCTGCCTGTTGGCTTCCGAAGTTCGCCAACGAAGGTTTCCTTTTCCATTGGAGTCCTCTCGGAAAAATGATCTCATCGACCGTTCCAAAAACTTGACCGGCAGCCCTCCATCGTTATAAACCACCACTGGGTTCATGGTATCCTGGCTCTTCTCCAGTTCGTGGACAGCAGTGCCCCAACCTCCCTGGGAACTTATCTTGGCTCGCTCTTCGGCATCGGCTCCCGGGTCACCAACGCGAACGAACTTTGTAAAAGCCTCCGGGATCTCCTCGAGATCAAAGGTTGCATCTCCGGCCCAGTACCTCAAGAGAGATACCACCTCCTTCAACAACAGAGGGCGCGACGAAAAGGCGACCCAGTAGAGGAGTCGCGTTACGAGCTGCTGACGACTGGACCCCGTGCGACGATGGCATTCCTCCAACAGGCTCTCATAGAGTTCGTGAAGGTCCGACGGTAGGGGCTTTTCCAACCTGTGCAGAACTGCGCCCTCTCTACCAAGAGCATTGAATGCAATGAGGAGGTGTTCGGCGTAAAGCATGTCTCTCAAATGTCAGTGACATCCACAGCGCAAGATCCGGAACTTACTTGGTGATTCCCCCTCAACCTTGTCGGCAATTCGCTGTTTCACATATCTGCCAAATTTTCGCAGCGCATCGAGCGTGTTGAGACGATTCCAGACCAGCGCCTTCATGTCCTGTACCTGCTTCTGCTTGTTGACCTCGATTTGCAGCGTCGGCATGGCATCGGAGATCTGAGGCAGGATGTTCGGCCGAGTCGTCAACACAATCGACACTCTGAGATTCTCTTGCTTTATAATGCCCAAAAATTCGGTAAACGAGTCCAAAGACTCCAGCTCGTCTATGCCGTCCAGCATCAAGAACAGCCGGTTCTTGGAGTTTTGCCGGAAAGCAGGAGCCAGGAGCTTCCGCGTGATGTCCTGCCACACCCATACATCGATGGCAACTTCGTCTTTGAGGTATTCGGTATTGACAAGCTCGCAGATGGGCGAGCTCTGCTCCACAACCTGGTTTACAACGGTGCATACGGCGCTGTGAAATGACGAGAGGCTTTTGCTTTGCTCTCGGAAATAGAAATGAGCAGCACACGTGCGTGTTGAGGTATCCTGACGGGCTTCTTTCAGCAGCCGCTCATGCACCGTCGCGCCGATGTGGCTTTTGCCGAATCCCGGTTCGCCTGTGATGGCAAGAAGGCGCTGCGTTTCGGGATCTTGGCTAAACCACTCGTCCCATTGAGGCTCGGCGAATATCCAGGTACAAGTGTCGCTGACAATCGTCTCCCTCAGAATATGGTATTCGTGGTCTTCTCCTTCGACCTCTGGAAGAACGTTGCGGATTCTTTTGGCCGAGGGCGGTTTACTCTGGTCGGCGGCCGAGACCTTGGCCCTTTGATCTTTGCTGCGGTCTTTCTTCTCGTCGTCAAAGGCTTTCAGCAGCTTGGCCATGTCGCTGCGGATGGTCTCGGTGGTGTCTCGAATCGTCCCCATGACTTCCATTTGCTCCTCAAGCATGGCGATGTGGCTCCTCTGGTTGTTCTGCAGCTCCACGGTCATCCTTCGGAGCTCTTCAGTGTTGCCCAGGATCGCGAACTCGGTGGCGTTTTGAAGACGCGACAGTCTCACGTCCATCGCCTTTCGCGCGCCTCCCAGCTCGCTGTCCTCTCCCTGGAGCAGGTTCGTTATCCATTTCTCTGGAAGGTATCAGCGTGGGTTTTTCACTACAGACTACAGTGGGACGACTCACTGAAGCGGCCAAGCTCAATGTACTTGTGGGCAAAACCACACATGGTCAGAAATGAAGTGAAGACGTCCATCAAGCAGTTCTGGTAGGCTTTGTATTTAGGAAGTCTTGTCTCCAAAATCACGATGCGTTGCAGGAAACTGTTCATATCTTCAAAGAAGACGACTACCACGTCGTAGTCGGCTGAAACTTGTCGACAGGCCTGGGCTGGTCAGCAGTGCACCTTGACGAGGCGGGATTACTTGCACTGAGCATGTATGTGATGGCAGTGCCAATGGCAGCAGCGGGGGGGAAGGCTGGAACTGCTGCTGAGATGAGCTGCTGAGCGCCCTTTTCCAGGTAGTCCAGATTGGCGGCGAAGAGACTGCGGAGCTTGTCAACCTTTTTGTCATTGTGGCGGAACTTGTGAAAGTTGTTCATCTCGTCGGTGCCCTTGGCGATCATGGCCTCGACGTTTCCAAACTTCTGCTCCAGGTCGAAACCCACGATGCCCTTGTACTGCTTCAGTGCATCTTTCCAGAGATCTGCTACATCGCGACTGTCGCTCTCCAGCTCCTTGCCAAGGCCTGGCGGGATATTTGCGGTCGCCATGGCTTGTCGATGTACAGCACCAGCAAGAGTTCACTTGAAGGTGCAATTCGCAACGACCAGCGGGTATCTTGGCGTAGGGCCGAGGCATCCATGACCAAACCTGGGCTTCTGAGGTAATTATACGCCAGATCGGACCCTTTGCGGGGTCAGGCCTGAGATTGCAGGGAAAGGCGCCGGTCGCCACTACTGGGACTTTGACGCCTTGATTGGAGGCGGGATGGTGAACAGGGGAAAGCTGGAGTTGACCCCCGCCCTGGTGCAGAATTAGCGGACCAGGGACTCAACTGATAGGGCTGACGGATCGTCTACGCAGCTCGCGGGAGTCAGCTGCTGCATCGCGCAGGGTCCGTCCTGTTTAGGCTGCTTTATCTGGGGTGAGTGCTCAGTCAAATCCGTGTGATGTGATGTGATTGTGCATGAAGCCAGGGCCCCGCGGAAGCTCTTCACGCCACTGGATTGGCCGCGCCCCACGGTGGCGAGCTGGTTGTTGGCTTCAAAGGGACTTTGGTTTGGCCGGCTGACGCGAGTGCAGAAACTCGACAGCTCAAGATCCGGATGTGTTTACATATGACGCAGTTGGTTGTTCACTCAAAAGCCAAGAGCGGGATTTATATTAAAAGATGTTGGGAGGTCCGGCCGTGCAAAGTCGCCAATGGAGGCGGTAATCGAGTCAAGGTACCCGGGATTGGCCGCCAAGCGTCAAGCTCTTACGCTTTGCAAATGAACGGCGTTTGCATCAATGTTACGAGACTCCTTGTATGCAGGGAAGAGACGAGAGGGTGGGTTTTGTTTCCAACTTATTCATTAGAATACTTGCACTTTATCAATCTACAACGTAAGTAGGCAATGCAGATCAAAACAATCAGGTTTCGCATAAAATCTGATGGATCTTCATTCCCACAAATATATTATCCATCAAGTTGATGTGTTGATATGACCGTCACCCAGGTGAGAATAATTCTCTCCCTCGGGCAAGGGTATCGTCACATTGTGCATCAAATCGGTTAACCAAACACTAACAAAACTTATTCAAGATTCCTCATACGTTGGAGTCAAACCTAGGGTCACCTGAACCAGGCCTATGAACCAAGTCCACGGTGTAAAATTGCATACGTGACTCTGCTGGCGGGAAGTGCTTTCGATCCCGCCCTGATCGTGGCCGGCACGAGATGCACGCTGTTGGTCAATCAATTCCAAGTTTCATTCGGCCCAATTAAGGGGAATATAACCTGTTTCGTGTTCTGGTTTGCTTGGATCACAAACCTGTTATTTGGCAGTTTTTCGATCAGGCACACCCATGGAAGCCACGCTGGCTTTCTCCGGCCATGCAATCATGGCGGCTGACGTGAACGAACACCTGGCGAGAATCCTAGCCAGTCAAAGGTACTATGCTCGGAACGGCTAGACCATATATAGCTGCTGCGGATTCAGTAATTGATGCTCGAAATCGGAAGGCTGGGCGTGGAACAGGAGCTGGCTCGTCTGGGGGCATCTTTAACCTGCCCAGGCTATATCTGTCAGGCCCCGTGACGGGACTGGCACCGAACGCCGTGGTGTTTTTCAAGAACTGTGAACAATGTGATCTGCGACTGGGGAGACGGGGGTGGTGCATAGGTCTTGGCCGGTATCGCTCTCGGTGTATCCAAGACCAAAGCCAGTCGATTGTTCAAGCAGAGCGGGTTCGATGTCGCATCCCTCATCAGTCCTGTGATGTGAAAGTCAAGTAAATGACAAGACTGGATTGACAAGCTGATACATACCGGCTCCATCGATTCTTGACTGCAACCTGTCTCATCTTTGCACTAAGCAGGTTTGGTCGAGGACGGTGTTTGCCGCTGATTGCATGCTTGGACGCGACTTGTTTTCGGCATGCTCGGGATGACTTGGTCGCAGACCAAGATTGAAAAGTGATGAGATGATAAATCACTCGGCCTCTTTTTTTTTTCCCGTCACACACTTAAAAGCCGATAATAGCACGGGTAGTATTGCACAGCCTCGTGGAAACCTCTTGAGCCCTAGGATAAGGCAAAGCAGCCCACACCCCACGTACCAAGACTTTTGACAGAACTGCCTGATGCGGCTAGTACCGAGGGGACGCGAATTTCAGGGCCACGTTTAAGGCGAGTCTCCACGCGTCGGACCACGTTGCTGCCCTGCACATCCGAGTGATCCGACCCCAGGTTGCGGCTCAACCCGGTGGGCTGGTGGGCTATTTTAAGAACGAGGGTGGTTCTTTTGGGGATACAGGTGATGGACTATTGGACTGGTTGTGGCATGGCAGGCAACGGAATCATGGTGGCTGAGATGGGTGACGGAGAGGGTGACGGAGAGAAATGAAACGATTGAGGGCGAGCCACCCGCGTGGATTGGTAACCACTAAGAGGTGGACTATGGGAAGCTCGCATAGATG
Source organism: Neonectria ditissima (assembly GCA_001305505.1). Classification (NCBI taxonomy): domain Eukaryota; kingdom Fungi; phylum Ascomycota; class Sordariomycetes; order Hypocreales; family Nectriaceae; genus Neonectria; species Neonectria ditissima. Next base: position 1,003,758 of record LDPL01000005.1, on the reverse strand, counting down.
TTCGGGTTTTCGGACCAGGTCCAAGTCCGTTACTTTGAGGTGCATGCCCTGATCTCCCAGATTGCACCGCCGGGCAAGGTCTAAGTTTAGCTACAGCAGACTGAGCGTGGGCAATAGTCGAGAGAGCAGAGTTCGTTCTCGACGACGGCCTTCTGGGGAGCCCCTTACGCACGGCCCAGGCGGGTCGATCGATCCGTCGTGGGTGTGTTCTAAAAAAGAGACGGCAGGGCTGGACATGACGGGCATGGAAGCAAAGGCCGGCAATGCCAAGGCCAGCTCTGCCTCGTTGCACGGACGGTCGAAGCAAAGACGTGGGCGAGAAAGACACCAAAACCTGGATCCGAGACGGTTTTCGCAGTCGTCGATGGGTAATTAAACAGCGTCTACATGTTCGAAAGCTATCAAATGTGGATCCCCGGGGCGCCGGGTTGCTTTGACTTCATGCTCTCTGGTAGCAGGCTCGCTCTCGGAACCGACGCGGATTGGCCGGGACCAGCGTGTCATTTCCCTCTGGACGGCCCAATCCGGCACTGGCTGTGTTCTCTTTCTCCTCCCCATCCGCCATCTGCGGCCAACGTCGACGTCGTAATTTGCAGAATAGGCCGGTCAAGCGACAAACTCCATCCAAGCCCGCCGCTTGCTCAGCCTCCAAGGCAAGGTGGTTTCGTCTTCCGTGGGCTTTGTACAAAGCCGTGTCGTCGTGCTTCCCCCTTCTCGCCCAGAGGCCGCCGGACAAGTTTGTTTGCAGCAAGATACGACGAATCCATCCAATCCACTCGACCAATTTTGCTGTCCCGCCGTCTGACTGACAAAGCACCCCCGGCCCGTCTCGGTCTCGGTCTCGGGTTTTCCGCCCTCGCCACCCTTGGACCCTTGGATCCTTTTTGTAACGAATATTTATCTAGAATGCCTCGCCTGGGCTACAGAAAGTCCCGTCGGGGCTGCCTGCGCTGCAAGCAGAGACGCGTCAAGGTACGCTGCTGTCGGGCCGTTTCCCCCCCCCCCTCTTCCCGCGTGTGTTGTGTGTGTGTTGTGTGTGTGTTGTGTGTGTGTCTGCGTGTGTCCCTTGTCTTTCCCGTGTCGTGTCGCTCACACATCTCCCCTCTCAGTGCGACGAGGGCCGGCCATGCTCGGCGTGTGCGCGCCACGGCCTGGAATGCACCTACGCAGCAGAGCGCAACGCGTCCAGCTCCGAACACGCCGCCCGGAGCCCGTCGCTGACGCCCAGCGACTCGGCGTCCATCGTCACGGCCCCGAAGACGGCAACGACGGCCCCGAAGACAACGGCCGCCGCCCACGAGCTGTCGCCGCCCTTCCGCAACGCCATGGCCCCGGCCACGGCGGCCTCGACCCCGTCCGACCCCGGCTGGAGCAACCCGTCTCTGACCCTGCCCTCGGATCCGTTCCCGTACTTCGACAAGTTCGTCACCGGGCCCGGGTCCATCGACCAGAGCCCGTGGCTCACCGACCTCGAGCTCATGCACCACTACACCTCGTCCACCTACATGACGCTTCCCCGGGCCTCGTATCTGCACCAGGTATGGCAGATTGAGATCCCCAAGCTGGCCATGTCGCACGCCTTCCTGCTGCACCAGATCCTGGCCGTCGCCGCCCATCACCAGAGCCACCTCCACCCCGAGCGCTACAGCCACTACTCCATCTGCGCGTCGCTGCACCAGAACCGGACCATCGCCGGCCTGCGCACCGCCCTGGCCAACATCAGCGAGGACACCTGCCACGAGCTCTTCGTCGCCTCGTCGATGCTGTCCATCTGCGCCTTTGCCGCCTTTTCCAACTACGGCGGCGTCGACGAGCAGCCGCGCATCGACGACTTCCTCGACGTCGCCCAGCTCGTTCGAGGTATGAGCAAGATCCTCGACGCCTACGACGACTTGCTTGCCAGGGGGAGGCTGGGGAAGCTGTTTCTCACCGAGGACACCAACCAGCCGGCCATGCCGCTGCTGTCGGCCATAGTCGAGCAGCTGCGGCAGCTCGAGATCCCCGACATGATTCACCCAGCGACTGCTTGTGTATGTCGAGAGTCGATTGCCGGCATCATGACCTGGGTGGAGAATGCCGTCCTCAGCACCGCCGCGCCCGATCTCCGCGTCTGCGTGAGCTTCCCCATATGCCTCACCGAGGAATTTATAGATCTCGTTCGCCAGCGCCACCCAGTCGCGCTGCTCATCATCTCCCACTATTGCGTCATTTTGCACTACACCGGGCTGGAACACTGGTATTTGCGGGGATGGGGCAGAAGTATCCTGGACGATATCGCCACCAACATAGACCCCAGGTGGCACAAGCAGTTGGAATGGCCCATGGGAATCGTCGAGAACGGCGCAATGTAGAGATGAAGATGCAGAAATAAATATTCCTCATGCATTTTCTCCCGTGCCATCAGTGACTCGAATGGTACCTAATTTGACCACGGCAAAGGGAATAGCAGCCTGCAAGAAACAATCTTCTTCTAGTCCAGGGTTGGCTCTGGGGTGCAGTTACTACTATCACGAGTCCGAAAAAAAAATTTCGGGGTTTTTCCACAAAATAAGCATACACGCACTTGGGAAATACCGACGTCACGACGGATACCACTTTTGGCCCTGGGTGCTGCTCGATCGCTGGCACGAAGAGGGGCGAGTCGTGACCCTTGCCCGCAATGCGATAGAAGCGTGTTGCCGCAAGACACATACAAGTCCAGTCATGCTCAGGCCTGCAAGATAAGATAACAGAATCACTCATACATGAGCAAAACCAAGCGTAATAGCTTCACCTGTAAACTCAACTGGCACTCAAGCCAACATGCAATCCCGGAATCACAGTGCATACCCCATCATTGACCAATCGTTTCGAATTTGCGTGTTATCAAAGTCTATTCCGTTCATTCATGCCAAGTAATCTAGCCCAGTTGCCTCTAACCCAGTACAAAAGAAAAGTTCCAGTTTAATCTAAGCCCATTCCCCTGAACTCCGCGCCCGCATTGCGCCCAATGCCGATCCCATGCTAGCCCGGTCTAGAAGCCAAAGCGCTCAGGTGGTGTTTATCGCCGTAAAGATGCCAATCATGTCTTTTTTAACTCCGTCCTTACTTTTGACCCATCTCGAGAGAAGACTGCGAATCGCTATCGCCGCGCTGGCCAGCAACGACGAGGCCGCGGTCGGTGCTGTTCTTGCGGAAGTGGTACCAGTCCATGATGGAAATGACAGCAGTGTATTTCGCCAGGATGCTGGGATAGGTGTTAGCAAAGACTCGTTTTCACGTTGGTTTGGCTGGCATACCTCAGAAGAACAGCCAGGACGAAGACGACCCAGCCCAGTGCACAGCTCGTTCCGATGCAGGTCTTTGTGTTGGCCGTCAATGACATGAAAGCCACGGCGCCCCAGAAGACAACCTCCAAGCTGTTGAGGATGGCGTAGGCCTTGAGGCTTCCCCATTTGTGCAGTCGGTTGACGTGCTCGGTGAGGAGCTGGTAGCCAATGATGATGAGTGATTTGGCACCCTGCGATTGTTAGCGATTTGATCTGAGGCTGAAAGTCGAGTCTACTCACCATACCAAGGCCCATGGTTGTGGACCGTCCTCGGGGTGCATTGGGCAATAGCATGCGGGCTGCTGAGAGGCCGATGACGGCGATGACCAGGACAATCTGAACCATGTGCATGGGGAACTTGAATCTGGGCGCGAAGAAGGGCTCAAGCTTCTTGAATGCTGCGAAGAAACCCATTTTGGATGTTGGTGTTGTTGTTGAGAGCGGTGTGGTGGTTGCGGTGGTTGAGATGAAGGTGATTGGCGGTATCTAGAGAATGTCTGGAGAATGTCTGGAGAATGTCTGGAGATTGCCGGGATGTCTAGTTGCTGGCTGTGTAGATGTCGGAGTCTGAAGGAGCTGAGTTGGATACAGAACTCCTCCATCTGTGAGCAGACGCGGTTTATAAAGTAGGTCGAGACAACAACAGATTCCAGAGTCTATTTTTGAAAGCAACTTGATAAACGCCAAACTCTACCACAGCCCTCCTGCTAACCTCAGTCAAAGCTCAACAAAAACTGCGGCTCGAGTCCCTGGCAATTGGGCGTAGCCTTACCGCAAACCGGGGCCCCCGACGTAACAACGCATTGAAACAGAATCAAGATCGGCGTCATAGCCCGAGAGCGCAAGTAAGCTTGATCCAGATTGAGTGATAGGGCTCGACAAGCGTTCTGGCTAGGAGGCTTGGTGCCCTGGTTTGTAGTCAAGCAAGGTCTACGGCATTTGCGGTGGAGTCTTGCATCGGTCTCGGTCTCGCTTTCGCCGTCGGTCCCGGTGCCGGTCTCAGGCGTGGACGCGCGGGCCAAAACTCTAAGTTTGGCTCTGCTGCCCAATGATGTGCGGCCGGGGGTCGAAGCATCCCAAGCAGTGCTTCGTCAGACAGAGGTGCTCAGCCTCAACTCAACTCTGATCTCTGCAGTATTTTATGCCAGAGACGCGCAGTCCCAAGACCATTTGGAGATGCAAGTGCAGGAGCATTATCATATGACTGTGGTTTTTGTCACCCGAGGTTTTATGCGATTGCGTACGAATATTTCGTCATGAACGCCGGCAACCTCGCCGACCACAAGGGATCTGACAACACCACAGCCCGGCAGTTCCCGCTATTCATAGGCCCGAGCCACGCGCTAGGCAGGAGAGGGAAGACAGCAAGGTCAAGGAGTGCGTGTTGCAGAAAAGTTAAACGCGTAATGGATACACTCGATTTAACCACCTAGCCCCCCACCTTCTAGTCCCTCCTCTCTTCCAACTTCTCTCACCATGACCTGCCTACTCTCATGTTGCCGATAGCCACCATCAACCATCATCCAGTTCTTTAGTAATAATAATACCCAACGACGATCGAAGACCTCTTACATCAAAGGCACCATGCAATCCTCGAACCGAACCGATGCGCCCCAACAATGGCTCGTATCGCCAATGACGCTGGAGACGTCACGCCTCGAGCCAGCCGGATACACCGTATCTCCCCCGCCTTACACGCCCACCGAATCCTCACCGCTGGACTCGAAGCCAGTCGACGAGAAGATTGCCCTCCAAGACGGCGATGGACAACTCCGCCAGTACCAAACCCGCAGCGCGGCGACTTCGAGGACCTCGCTCCGGAACGACACAGGCAGTGCTTCAGGACAGCGACCACTGGAAGTAGAGTACAGCACCTTGCCAGAGGTCGTCCCCAGCTCGCTTCCGGAAGTCGCCCCCAGCACACTGCCGCAAGTAACTCTCAGCGTACTGCCGGAAGTAGCTATCAGTCCACTGCCCGAATCGACAACTCCGACGACGGCGGGATACACAAACAACATGGAAATGACGACGATTTCAACACCGGTGCCATCCGTCACGCCCTTGCATCTCCTCGGAGACCAGCCGGATCTGATTGACTGTCCATTTTGCGAGCGCCAAGTCACGACACTGGTCAAGCGGAAAGCCTCCAACGCGACACAGTACGAGCTCCTAATACATTGGCGGGCGACAAAAATTGCTAACAAAATCCCAGCATCCAAGCCGTGCTTCTGTTAATGACGACGGTATGCGGCGTGGTGGCCCCTTACTTGCGATCCTGGTCTTTCGACGTCGAGCAATACTGCGGCAGCTGCGACAACAGAGTGACGTACAGACCGCAAGGCAAGGAGATATATGTCTGCAAGCAACCCGCCTCTGCCAAGGAGGTTTCCAAATACCCTGCGCCGAGCTCAGACTCTGTAAAGCAAGAGGTTTGAGGCTGAAAGAATTGGTGTGGCTGCGCAGAGGCAGTGGGAGTGTAACGGTAGGGCGGGCATGCACGGCGACTATGACATAATTATTCGAGATGAAGCTGGACTCTTTCGACTGGTCAGCAATGTGGATGTGGCGATATCTCGGGAGATGAGCTCGGGATGCGCAAGCTTGTGGGATTAAAGACGGTTAGATGCAGGTTGAACTATTCATGCCAACAATGGGAGTCAGCCCTCTGGGATATTGGAAGGGATTCTAGACAGGAATTACTACCCTTAAAAATTAAACAGCATTCACAAAGCTGAATACTCTAATTACAAAAATTAATGCCATGACGAAGCATACCCCGAAGTTGGGTATTCAATGTAGATGTTACCATAATGGGGATTCTGAAATATTAGGTCTTGCTCTAGGGTAGTGTCTGGCTATTTGTTCGTCTGTCAAGCATTGCCTGTAGCAAGCAAATTCTATGGAATAGCATTGATAGCTCACTGAATTAGGATATCGCACTTCTATATCTTGTAGATACTGCAAACAATTGATCGGTAAATGGACTTTTGTTTGGCGATCCGCTCTCCCTGAGATGCCATGTCAGGCCGAACCATTGCAGGTTTCCACATCTCACGGACATCATGAGCCCAATTCTTCCAAGGCTGCTCAGGTTGACCGTTCTACTGTCGAGGTTAAATGGTACTTTTCTATCCGAAGCTAAGGAAGTGTGTCCTCGAAAAATATATTTAACATGGATATTGCCATAATATTGGACTGCATACGTCGCGACTTTACTCTAGGGTAGTGACCGGTCAATTATTCTCATTGTCTCATGGGCATTTCACACGGCATGGACCATTTCTACCAGGTAGCATTGACAGTTCGTTGAATAGAGCCGAGGAGGTAATGCTCCTACTCATGGATGCTATAGGGTAATTGATTCACAATATGTAGCATCCATTGGCTTGATGCAACTGTCTGCTGTGGGGAATAAATTCTATCTCACGGCTCGCCAGCCGCCAAAACCGCCAGGAAACGTTCCGATTTGTTCGATGACATTGCGTTGTGAACTCTAATAGATCCCCAGGTCACCGTACAGCTCGGAGCTCGCAAAATGGACAGAGCGCAAGGACGGTACGAAAAACCACACACAGTTTTACTTCGGTTGATGGGCTTCCGCGAAACGTAACAATTCTAGACCATGACGGCCTTGTTTGGCCCTGTTGCTGTGTTTCCTTCTACAACTGATAACGACTGACGGAAGAAAACACCAGTGATTTGACCCAACCCACCCGTTGATCCATGACCCTGGCTGCTTGATAAGGGTCCGGCGCTGTACTAACGGCTGCGGCCGGTTGGCCCAACCTTAATTTGACAGGAGAACTTCCGATAAGACTCGATTACCGAAAGGTGGTGGTATTTTACAGGATGTCGAAAGCCTCGTTGAATGCTCCGTATGTACGTAGTACGGAAGCCTCCGTGACTACCGGCATCAGACGAGGAGGTTGCCGTTGTTTAAAATATCCGAAAATGAGCATCCTCCAGAGCAACCTGATCGCGTGACAAGACCAACAGCGCTGCTCACACTATTCACGTAGTGGCTGCTCTGGACCCGACAAGTTGGTCTGGTTACTGGCTACGCAACTCAAAATACGATGTTCGTGTTGGTTTGAGCTAGGCAACGCCGGAACTTGCGTTCGTGATCTGGCAAGCTCATCTCACTGCGCGGGACTAATTGGCGCGCGATAAGATAGGGAATAGTTCCTGCGCGTTTCAATCTTTTTCAGAGTGACCGAAGCAAAGCGTTTTTCCATCATGTCCGACAGCGTTCTATGCTTCACCGCTCTCTTCGATCACTACGACGACCAATTTGGCTTTAGGAAGCATGTCTGGGCAGCGGTCGGCGATAAACAACGTTCAGGAGCACGTCCTCTACTTTTCCCAGACACGTTGATCTCACCGGTAAGTGCTGGGAAACATTCCAAAGCTTAACAGGCACGGTTGAAACGAAATGACGATTCCCCGAGCCCGGTACTCCGCTGGAGACTTTGGAAATTGCGAGTTTCGCAGGCAAAGCTTCTAGTGCCTGCAGCGACGACGTCAATCCGCGCTACCCGCAAGCAGGATGGGCTTAGAAATCCGGGGCATGCATCATCCATCGCGACGGAGTCACTAACCGGTTTTCGGATGCACCAGCTCGGCTGGGTTAACCGGACATTGAGACGATTTAGCCGCCAAGAGGCAGCACAGTAGGTCAATACTAGATGGCGAAATTGGCCCTCGGGATGAGGAGCTCACAGACGGCAGCGCCACAGATGACGGCAGCCACAGATAGATTGGCAGCCCACTCTGTGCAGTGCAGTGCGCGCAGTATAATACAATACAGTGCAGCGCACTGAGGCAAATTACCGGTGGGCGGCAACGCTTGAACATAAAAAAGATTAGCGACGGGCAGGGCACCCGTTATACCGGATCGCGGATTCATTGGGCACGTTATTATTAGAAAAGGACGGAGGACGTCTTTTTGGCGGTGCTCGGTGGGCGGTGGGAATTGAGGCTAGGACGGGTGACTTGAATCAGGGAACCCCTTTGACAGGGACCGCGCTAGGATTGTGGCTTGAGGCCTGGGGACAGGGTTTGAAGAGGCCTGGGCCGGGGAGAAAGGAATTTGGGGCCTAGACCCCCTGAGGTACTCCCCGAGATGAAAAGAGAGAGAGAGGCCTCGGTGCGACGGGGAGACTACGGGTCGCGTGCTGGCTGGGAGTGGTGACGGGTGCTGTGTGGTGAGCGCAGAGGGCTTCAGTTGGGACTTTATAGGGGAGAGGGGGCTTCTTGAGTGCGCTGACGGGCTTCTTGCATCGGTGGCGAGGTGAGATGGGAGGTGAGATGGCGATTGTCTCGCCCCCTGTCTGCAGCCGGGGTGCGTATGCGAGGTATGCTAGATTCCTCCTGAAAGCAGACAAGGGCGCTTGGCAGAAGGCGAGCCGGCAGCCGCCAAACCGCCCTGGCGGATATTGGGCAGAGCAGGAACGGGCAAGGTGTCGCGTGCGTGCCGGGCCGTTTGACAAGTTGGCTAATGAAGTGAAGTGAGTAGAACGGCGGGGTAAGGAAGGGGGGGGGNAGGGGGGGGGGGGGGGGGATTGTCATCTTATTGATACGATGGTGTTTGTGGTGCCAAGGTGCTTTTGTTCCGCGGCCGTAATAATACGGGGTTGCATGCGCCCCACCTCGCGTGCAGAGCCTGTCCCGGGTGTTACGTGATGTGCGGAATAATGAGTCTAGAATGCCAGAGGAACAGCCCTAGAGAGGACCGGGGGGTGGGCGGGCAGAAAGGAGTTGGGTGTGGCTGAGGGGGGAAGCAAACCAGGCAAGAGATGAAGGCGGAATGAGTGAATGAATAAGTGAGTGAACGGGTGGATGAAGAAATAGACGAGATGACCAGCCAGCCAGCAACAAAGAAAACACTGGCCAAGCAGCAAAAGCAACAACAACGACAACAACCACCACCACCACCACCACCACCACCACCACCACATCATCCACTACCGTCTGTGGCGTCCGCTGGCCGTACCACTCACTCACTGCTGTGACCCCCCAAAAGACGCCAGCACGGCTAACATGGCGTCTTTGGCTCGAATCATATGACGGCAGCCTCCTCATCGCCCACGCATTTCCGCCACCTACCTATCCTACCTACTTGGCCGACGCCATCGTGACTGGACCTGTGGCGGGACATTGATTTCTACGGCCAGGCCAATCACCGGCGGGCCTGCACCCCGACAAAAAAGAAAAGTCCCACCAATCCCCCCAGCTCGGAACTCGGGAAGCCTAGTTTGCTAGGGGGAGCATGGGTCTCTTGGCGCACTGGGGGCAGTTGTGTGTCGCGTGCTCAGTGCTTTTTTTTGCTGCTCAGGAGAGAGACACAGTGAGAGCGTGGCGGCCAGGTGCTGTTTCACGGCGCGCACGAGTTTGCCTGCCAGCGGGATTCAGAGACACCGTGTTGGCCTGTGTTGGCCTGTATCTGCGACTCACTGCCTGTCTCTCCATCTCTTAGTCGCGAATCCTTTGACTGAAGATCCCTTGACTCACCTCCCTCCACTTCCCTCCCTGAATCACGCACGCATGGCATCTGAGTCGACACTGACCCAAACAAAACAAAAACAACCCATACCAGACCAGACCCGACCCGACCATGCGCTCGCAGCAGCAGCAGCAGGATACAAATACGAATAATAATAATAACCTAAAAAAGGCCCCAAAGCCGCACATCCGATCAAAGCCCTCTCCACCCGCCGCCGCCCCCCTCACCCCTCGGAAAGCGCCGAATCTGCCACCGTTTAAGGCTGAAGGAGAACCAGGCCTAGAGCGCCTCTCTCTCTCTCCCTGTGTCTCTCTTCTTAGCTAGACACAAAGACACAGACACCCATCAGGGGCGCAGTTACAGGATACGAGAGCCGCCGCCCCTCCCCGCATGGATGTCCGCAGATTATTGGAGCTGCATAGCGCCGACATTTATTAAGTACACCGGCCGCCCTGTCACCGGCATCCTCCCCTCGTCTGCCGGAACCTGAGCGCGCAGCTATTCTCTTTTTTTGTCGTGTGTCTTCGCGTTTGCTGAGCGTCTTTCCTTCTCCCCCCCCCCTTCACGCCAACTTGGCGAGCCTCTTCTTCAACGTCGGGCCCTCCTCCTCTCTCACGCCTCCTTACTGCGTCGGCCCTCCTCTTCTTCAACACCCCCCTCCGTCGGCGCCGCCATGTATTCTCCCGTGTGCTTTCTCTTCTCGGCCTTTTCCGTCTCAGTCCTTTCCTCTAAGCTCGTCCATCTTTTGACCTACGCCTCGACCATTCCCGCCACGGCCTTTGTGCTCTACCTGCCGACCTTTTTCCTCGCCGACTTTGCGGCCATCTGCTTTCTTCGAGTGCTCCTGCGACCGGTATCCCGGTGGTATTTCCTAATATTCCCCATTTTGGCATCTTTGATTAGGTACGTTTTTGGCAAAGTCGACAAGACACACCTGCACCGTTTGCCGCTCTCGGGCACAACTAACACGGCGAAAACACACAGTCTTGTGACTCTCGGAGGTTCCGCGTCCCAGCTGGGCTTCTACGTCAAGACCGGAGGCGAGCTGGAATGGCATGAGGCGACGGCCTTTGCCACCAGCAAAGATGGACTCAAGGTGCTGCTGACCGGCAGCTGGGCCGTCCTGGCATCCGGCGCCGTCATCCTCGTCATTTCCTACTTTGCCCAGAACCTGCTGCACCGCACGGTTGGAGATTTCCTGCTGGGCATCTACATGTCCACCGCAAACGGTACGTCTGCCAGAAAAACACTTCTCCCCCCCTGGCCCCCTTCCGGGCTCGCCGCTGACTTTGTAGCTCTGCGAGGCCTCATTCGCCTCTGCCGCGGCCGACGCCAGACCCGCCGCGATGTCGAGAGCGACGCCCGCCTGGTCAACACCGACTCCTCTGCAAACGACAACGACGACGACGACGACTCGGAGGCGCACATGCTCATCGGCGACGGCGAGAAGCCCTCGCCCGCGGCCAAGCCGAAGCCGTTCCGCTGCATCGGGTCCATCCCGTCGTGGCTGATCAAGACGGCCACCGTCGCCTTCCTCGCCGTGACCGTGACGCTCCGCCCGCACAAGCCCTACGACCACATGTCCATCACGCTGCCCGTCTCGCTGCTGGAGATCTTCGAGGCCGAGCCCGACCACTGCATCGAGCAGCGCCGCATCATGCGCAACGCATGGCCGCTGCCGGACCTCGTCGACCGGTCCCGCTGGGAAGACCCCAAAGGAGACTTCAAGGGCTGGGCGCCCGGCGCCGACAGCGCCATCGCCGACCAGTACCGCAAGACCAGCCCGCACTGGCTGCCCGACAAGGCGCCGCGCGGCTTCGCCCGGTGGGATCCCCGGCGGTTCGAGTCCAAGGCGCCCGGCAGCTTCGGCGTCGAGAAGGAGGCCTGGAAGGCCCAGTGCCCCAACTTCGACCTGCGCGAGCCCTACTACAACCCGGCCAACGACCCGCTCAAGATCTCCAACCTCGACACGGACGTGCTGGCGCCGCTCAAGGGCGCGCTCGACGACGGCTCCGTCCGCATCAAGCACGTCGTCTTCATCCTCATGGAGAGCCTGCGCGAGGAGCTCTTCCCCATCCGCCAGGGTTCGGATATCCACAAGAGCATCCTGCAGTTCAACGACGGCGACGACGCCCGCGCCGCCGTCAACGCCAAGCTGGCCCGCCTGACGCCGCACATCGAGCGGCTGACGGGCATCTCGGGCGGCTTCACCGACGGCGACGGCAAGGCCTACGACGCGGCCGAGCTCAAGTGGGACGACAAGACCGAGGACGGCTTCGGCGGCGTCAACGTCGTCGGCGGCTTCACCACGGCCACCATGTCCACCAAGAGCTTCTCGGCCAACCACTGCGGCGCCTGGCCCATGCCCGTCGAGAAGTTCGACGAGGCCGACACCGACAGCTACCAGCCCTGCCTGCCGCAGGTGCTGGGCCTGCTGAACGAGGGCAAGGACATTGGCACCCACGCGTCCGACGACTTCCGGGAGCAGCCGTGGCACCCGGCCCTGTTCGAGTCCGTCACGGAGCGGTACGACCGGCAGGAGATATTCGACCAGAAGATCGGCTTCAAGCACGTCGTGTGCAAGGCGGAGCTGGAGCAGGACCCCAAGTACAACGAGTCGGACCCCTTTTGGAAAAAGGTCAACTACTTTGGCTTCGCCGAGCCCGTGCTCAAGCCGCACATCCGCGACTACATCACCAACACGACGGCCAACCACCAGCGCATCTACATGTCGCACTTCACCAGCACCACGCACCACGCCTGGGACACGCCCGACTGGTTCGACACGACCGACTACCTGCCCACGGGCGGGCCGGTCAACTGGCACAAGAACTTCAACAAGTACCTCAACACGATCCGCTTCCACGACGCCTGGATGGGCGAGCTGATGCAGCTCTTCGACGACGTGGGCATCTCCAACGAAACCCTCGTCGTCTTCGCCGGCGACCACGGCCAGGCCTTCAAGGAGGATTACTACAAGACCGGCACGTACGAGGTCCCGCACGTCAGCAACTTCCGCATCCCCATCACCTTCCGCCACCCTCACCTGCCGCGCATCCAGTACGAGGCCAACGCCACCACCATCTCGGTGCTGCCGACCATCCTGGACCTGCTCATCAACAGCGGCTCCCTCAACGAAAAGGACACGCGCATTGCGTCTGACCTGGTGCAGGACTACGAGGGCCAGTCGCTCATCCGGCCGTACAAGAAGTCGCACAACGGCCGCCGCGCCTGGAACTTTGGCATCATCAACTCCGGCGCCGGCATGCTCGCCGTGACGTCGGCCGACGCGCCGTGGAGGCTGGTCATGCCCCTGGGCAAGGTGTTTGAGTACACGTTTACGGACCTGGGCAGCGATCCGCTGGAGCTGAGTCCCATTGCCTCCTGGTCCCTCGACGGCCTGTTGGACACGGTGCGAAATAGAGTCGGCGACGATGCGGCCGTGTGGGCCAAGGAGGCGCAGGCGGTGGCGCGGTGGTGGAGTTTAGAGCGGCAGCGATTATGGAAATACCACCTGGCAAATTAGGGTGTGTGTAATAAATACAACAAGTCTACTATTAATAAATGTCGTAACGATTGAACAGGCGAGAGCCAGTCCGTGTGTGGTAGTAGTGAGACGTTGAAACATGCGGTGTTCGTCGGCAGACCGGCAACGCGCAGTAAGCCGGTAGTGCCAAAAGCGTCCCCAAGCGGTTAATAAACCATGGCATTGGTGCTAATAAGCTTTTCAACGTTGTAGGGCTGCGTCGTAAACTTCGTATCAGCACGCGCAAGGTTGAGGCTGACAGGGTCGCATTGCGGCAGATCAAGGTAGCCTGCAGCCATGAACCAACAGCTGAAGCCAAGACCTTGGCACGGCATTTGCAAATGGCTGCCGGCGTTGTCAGCAATGCCAAGAACAGAGACTTCACGTCAAAGCAAGACGTCGAGCAAGGGGAATTCGTATACGGCCGGACAGCCCGCTTTGTTCGTATCGCCGGTCCGCCAACTTGACGCGCTCTCCACAGAAATCCATCCCACTGTCGGTTGAGCTCCATTGGACAGTCCGTAAGTTGAACCAGCGCCAACAATTTAACTAGGACCGACAGGCGCTAGGGCGAGCGTGCCTTGGTCGTTCCGAACTCCGAAGCACGGTCGCTGCGTGACGCTCGCGCTGTAAATTACGATGGCATTGTTACGAGAGGAAGGTTTGGCGGCAGAACTCACGAGCGTGAAATGCGCTGCTTTGTTCATTTGGTGCATGAACTATTCGCACAATCCTGGCGGGTTTAGATGTACGGAGGTTAGCTACCCAAATTAGACAAGTCTTGATTTCTCTTTGCCCGTCTAGGAATTAAGTTTCCTCGTGTGACAGTTTGGAAACCACCCTCTTGACTGGCCATTTGGTGTCTACGCATATATGCCCAATAGCGACGCCGAGTCTTCCGAAGGACCATTACACATAATCTTCTGTCTGAACACCGCTTACTGACAGCGTATGTGCATTACTGTCCGAAGAAACACACGTACTGCATTGCCTTGCTGTCTCTATCTAGACCAATCGCGTATTTGACTGATACGTTGTACAACGCACCTGCGTTCTTTTGAACCTGTCGTAGCAGCGACACGCCCATGGAGCGGACAGTTAAAAAGAAGAGGTTGTACAACATCCATCGATGAGTGTATACTAAGACAGACAGCTCCGACCCCAGCCCGACGCTGTGTCTTGAGAGTACCCATCCACCACATCCATTATCCGGTCACCTAGGCAATCCTTCAGCAGGGCCAAGGTTACAGTCTTCGCTCCCTGAGTAGCACGGCAGTAGCGAATGCAAGAGCGGAAAATAAAATGGACAGCCCTGTGCATGTTAGTTGGTGACTGCCAAGTAGTGCAACGTTTCGTACCGTGGCTGTATTCGATTCCCTTCACATAAGCCTCAACGAGGACCTCGGCAACCTTCTTTGGCGCCTCGTCGATAAATGTCACGCTCTCGGTCGCTTTTTTGATGACCTATTCCGCGTCAGTTCGTGCAACACGCGGACAACACACCGACGACCAACCTCATCGATAAACGACCTTTCCATCCCTAGCTGCGCCAACTTGGCCTGGACAACCACCCTCAAGACACCCTGTGTGATGGCGCTCGAAGCGGCCAGGCCAATGATGCAGCCTATCGTGCCGGTAAGGTACAGCGCCGATGCAGCCGCAGCCTTGTCTGCTGGGTCAATGGCCGCCTGCAGCGCAATGAACACGGCGCTCTGGGCGATTCCAGTACCCATGCCACTTTAACAAGTTAGCAGTGCGTCGGCGTCGGACAAAGTAATGGCGTACCCTGGAATAACGTAGAGGGACTCTGCCCAGCTGGTGTGTCCGTGCCATCGGAGGAGCATCAAGCTGTAGCTGGAGATGGAAAAGATGGCCGACGACATGATGAGCCCTTTGTAGCGACCGGTTCTACAATTGTCAGTTCCGTCCGTGACGTCCAGAGAAATTCTTCGTACCTTTGAATCACAGCCCCCGAGACAATGCCGCCAACCGTGTTTCCGAGGACTGCGGGGAAGAGATGCGCGCCTGCGACGGTGCTGGAGACGCGTTGGGTAACTTGGAAGTAAATTGGCACCGAGTACATCATCTGCAGTCTTGTTAGCAACCACCTCGCTTCAGAGTTAACTCACTTACTCCCAGCTGCGCCCCGGACTGCGCCGCAATGATGAAAAACGACATGGTGACGTTGCGCTGGTTGAACAGACGGAGCGGGAAGATGGGTTCCTTGGCCCATCTGGCTTCCACGCGCACGAACAAGAAAACGAGCAGAGCTCCGGCCGCGACGAGAGAAAAGATCAGTGGATGGGTCCACGAAACCTTTTGGCCTCCAATCTCGAGCGGCAGCATGAGAGCGAGAATGCCGCTGCCGAGAAGGAAGGCTCCCAGGCCGTCTATCCTGGCAAGACGGTTGCCAAGCTCGGCTCCGTCTCGGACTTGGCCTGCGGACGAGTCGGGAAGTAGTATGCCGCAAAGAATCATGGCGAGAATGAAGATCGGTGCCTGGCCGAGAAAAGACCTAGAAAGTTTAGCTCCAGAAATAAGAGGAGTTGGCGGTAGAGTTACCATCTCCATCCGATTGTGTCAGCCAACCACCCTCCCAGCGGCCCTCCCAGGCTTCGACCAACAGTCGCAATGACATTGAGATAACTCTGCCACGATGCGACTTCTCTGAGCGGGGCAAGATCTGCCAGATGGTCAGTTCTCATCCTTGCATTGCCGCTTCCACATACCAGTGATGATCACAGAGGCCAACGTCATCATGCCTGCGCCTCCAGAGCCGGAGATCATTCGCCCTAAAATGACCTGCCACATTGATTGGCCGATACCACTTGCTTTTGTTACTACAGGGCATTCCTTCAAGTGTCTAGGTCAACTCACACGAGGCCGCTAATAATCTGTCAGAGGCGTTCATTCATTGAGAGACGAGACTTACCAGCCAACCGCAAAAAGGCCATAGCAAACCATCAAGATGGGTTTCCGACCGTAGATATCACTAAGCTTTCCATACTGCGAGCACGTTAGAACTTCTTTTAGGCACAAAACGAGCACTGGAAGCTTACTAGAGACTGCGTGGCTGCTCCCGCGAGCATGAAGCTGATGAACAGCCAACTCGAGTCCTCCAGATCCCCAAACTCGGAAGCGATGACCGGATGCGTAGCTAGAACCAGAGACGCATCCGTGCTGGAAGTAAAGACACCTATCGAGTGAGATTGAGCCCGCGTTGGTCGTGGACGGACACTTACCAATGAGCAGGGCGGCCACAACCTTTGCGATATGCGAGTCGCTGTACGCCTTCGGCTCCGGCACTGGAGACCCTGAGCCCGACGAACTTTCGCAGTCGGTAATCGCAGCACCGTAGCCATCTCTTTCAAATCGCGCATTGTCGTCTGGCGTCGGGCTTGACAACAGCCCGGACGTCTCGGTTGGATTATCGGGGTTGGCGGCTTGGACCGTCATCGTGTCGCGTTGGCGGGCGACTATGGCTCGGTGGCTTCAATTCTATTTGCTCGACGCAAAGTCAGATGGCAGTTGAAGACCCTTTCCCAATCGATATCTGTTTTGCTCGTTGTGAGGGTGAGCGTGATTGCACCTGGTAAGCACATCATCACGGCCCCACTTCCGACGCCATTCGCAGCGCGAACTGATGAGACGCACTGCGCGAAGTGGGATCGATGTGCGCATCTAGCCGGATTGGCTGAGTGTCTATCTACAATCTGCACAAGTAACCCGGCAAGCGAGTGAAACTAAACACCGCACACCAAGGCAGCTATACTCTCTAAGTAGCTCTTTTCTTAGACTTAGTGTTCCCTTAATCCTAAGATCACTAGGGCTAAGAGAGGGAAATTAGCTAATGCAATAATATATATATCCTTTAGGCCTAAATAGAAGATAGTTTCTTTTTGGTGTGCGGTGCTTTCTTTCATCCGCTTGCCCGGCATCGATACGGGGCGACTGTTGGACCCTGCCAAATACAACATGTTCACGGACATCTCATTCACTTGCCGGTTTGATCACGTGGTCTGGGATTTGTCCAGTCATGCTCTATATTTACACGGAAAATTAGTCGCATTCTCTAATACATTTATCCCTTCCATATTCCTTCCAATATGTCCCATGGTGAATTCTTCCGTACTCCGTCCGTATAACATTGCCTCATTGTCTACGGAAGGCCATAGGGCTCAGTGTCTTAAAACCCATTTTTCGATTTTTTTAGTTAGAATTACCCTATACTATATACTCATATATAACCCTATAGATTATATATATTTAATTATATAATTCTATATATAATATTAGCTACCTACTAATAAGGCTATATAACCTTACTTAGGGTTATATATATTAGTATAATATAATTAATTTCTTAATACTACTAAATTATCTTCTTCTTTCTTTATTATTATATATTAAAGGTATAAAAAGCTCCTATTTTTAATTATAATAATACTATTATACTACCCCTTATAATACTATTATTTTCTATATAATTTTATATAGTTAAGTATTATATTTTAATATCTATTTTACCTACTTTAGCTTACTTTTATAAACTTATAATTTTCTTTATAAGTATATATAACTCTAAGCTAA